>PEKF01000032.1:0-188777 GCA_003073195.1 Ramalina intermedia | reverse complement strand
TGGCAGTGGTGCAGCAATTGATGTCGATGCCGGGGATCATCTTGGGTGGGTATCTGCAAGACACCATCATTGTCAGCCTCAGCGTTTACCCCTTCTCACGCAACTCGCCACATCCCACCATCCCCCCCCCCCCCTTTTTTCCCCCCCCCCCCCCCCCCCCCTTCTCGATGCTCACATCACCCTTTCCCTAACCCCCCCCTTTCCCTATCCCTTCATTCCCTATCCCCTCCTTCTATTTACAAACCCCCCACGCCCCACTATCCCATCCCATCCCCCTTCATCGTCCGTTACGACAGCATTCTTATCCGCCTCAACCCTTCCACCCCTTTTCCCCCTCCCCCCTTCCCCCTTCCCCCTTGCCCCTTCCCCCTCCGCTCGATCACCAATACACCCCTTCCAACACACCCCGCCCCCCCCTTATCCTCCCAAACTTTTTCCATCATGCCTCCACGACGTATCAGATCCCCTGACCGAGCCAAGCCCCAACATCATTAGTTTCCTCAATGTTGTCGAGTTCATGAAGGGTGGAGAGGCCATCAAGATTGTCTGGCTGGTTTGGTTTGGTTACTTAGTTGGTGGATTGTTGTTGTGCGTGTTGGGGGAAGGGGTTGTGCTGTCGCCATGGTTTGAAGTAAGTAAACAAAGCAGGAGTAGTGGGCGGGGGGTGGGGGCGTATCATGGCACCGATTTTTCCTTTCCAAGGCAGGAGGAAGTGGGATGCGTCGTTGCAGCGGGAAGGTTCACTGACGTGTCCGAGGGGGGATAGGGGCTTTGTTGCTTTTATCTCTTTTTTCTTTTTTCTTTTTTTCTTGCCTTTTTTTTTCCTTTGTGGGGGCGTTTGGTGCTGCCGAATTGGGATTTCGGTTGGGAAACTTGGGAAGGGAGTCGTGGGAGGCAAAAAGGGCGAAGATGGGGAGATGGAAGATGCAGAATCGGATGACAAGAGAGGGTAAGGTGTCGAGAACGAGGGAAAGAGGGGGGATAGGGATAGGTCGGGGGTGCTGCCGCCACAAGTTTTCTCCCCCGTCGTTTAAAGGAAATGCTGGATGTGAGAAACTGGGATTTAGTGCAATGTCTTACGGATGAGAGAGATGACGGGGAGTCAAAAGACATGACTTTTCCGGACTGGCGGGGCTGGGATTGGGGGATGCTGAGTGAGTTTATATGGAGTCCTGGTACTAACCACCACCACCACCGTTCAACACACTCAACCACGAGGGCGCGGAGAGGGGAAAGGGGGCAAGGAAACGGAGACAGGGAAGGGGAAAGGGAAGGGAGGATGGCTAGTGTGTGCGCGCGCACATGTGCCAATGGATGGGAAGAATGTAGTAATGAAAAAGAATGTATAAACACGGGAGTGGTTCTATTCCCTTCCGGGGTTCTTTCCCCAGCTCGAGCAAAGTATATGGGAGGAGGAGGCAGCGCGAGGAGGAGGCAATCGACTTGGTTTTATTGTTGGATTGACCTGATTTGAATCTGGTGTGTGTGTGTGCGAGGCGGTTGACTTCTGGAAAAGGCTGATGGAAGCCGGCGGCGACATACCACCGATGGCAGCCAACGGCATCATTCATGAGTATAGTACAGCCAAAAAACACCAAAGTCAACCCCCCAACCACGCCCACTCCACCTCCACCCTCCCCTCCCCCATCTCCGCCAATTTTCCAAATGCACCAGGGCTAACATCCAAATCGGTCTTGGCGCAGCCGGTGCAGCGGTCCACGACGGCGAGGTCGACCGATTTACCGAGGCGGGTGGCGCGGAGGCGACGGCCGCAGAGGGGGTTGGCGTTGGGGTTGGCGGAGGACGAGGCGCTGTCGAAGAGGAGGTGGGAGATGGAGACGATGAGGTCGCTGGTGAAGGGGGGGTACGTGAGTGTTGGGGACGCCTTGGGAAAGTGGTGGGATGGGGGAGAAGGGGAGAAGGGGAGAAGGGGAGAAGGGGAGAAGGGGGAGTATCAATGGGAGGAGACGGTTTTTCAGTGATGGAGATGGTGAATGGCAAAACGCTGTAGTAAAGACAGACGCCTGAATGAGACAAAAGCGATTGCGGTCAAACAGGCGCGATGCCCAATTTTCAACAAGGAAAAAGGATACGCCACGCATTACAGTAGGAAATGGGAATGCATACCTGGACGATGAAGTCTTGCCACACGCTCCCAATCCCGGGCCATAATACGTCAAATCGCCGGTATAGGTCTGGGATCCAAGTGGCAGCGCTTTATTGTCATTCGCGCGATTCCTGGTGAGTCCGATTGCCAAACCCAGAATCAAGGCCAAGATAGCCAAGGTGGTCCCGAAAATGATCAGTTTAGCGCGCAGGGAGAGGCGGTGATATGTTGACGATATACGTGATTTCAGGGTGAGCCATGAGGGGGGTTGATATTGCCGAGATGATGCATGCTGGGTCGGCGGGTCTTGATCTTGGATGGGATGAGTGGTTTGAGCGGTAGTCTTTTCAGCGTCTAGTGGGAGATGCGGGACGGGCTTTCGGGGTATGAAAGGGGGCGAGGAAGTTGGAGGTTGTGGTGCTCGATCCATGTCGTGCATGAGTTGAGTTGACTACCTATTCAGAGCAGATGTAATCACTATTACAGAATCTGTCGGGAAGATCATCGCAGGCATAGATCCAGATAAATCCATCGAGACCCAATGTTGAATAATGAAATATACAAGCACAAAGCGCGCGCGAAATGGAATGTAGAGATGAAAGGAGAGAGGGAGCGCGACGAGCCAATCAGACGCCGCTTACTCCCCTAGCTGAAGCTAAGCCTCATTCGGATGCACCTCGGCTAAGCCGTTAGCGCATTTTGATCAGATCCAGATCCGATCGCCGTTTCTTTCGCTTCTTCATCTCCGTCATTTTCAACCTCCGCTTCTCCTTCAATCAACATCAACGAGTTAATTCGATTCCACAGCGTCCTCTAGAAGGATATTGCGGATCATACGTCCTACAGACCCCGCTCGATAAGCCATCATGGCCGCCCTTCGATCCCCTACCAGCCGTTTCCTTGCCTCCTCCAGCAGTCGCCACATCATCCCCACATCATCCCGCCTCGGCCTCTGGCAAAGGCATTATGCCACGGTCGAGCCAGTGCCCGGCATCAAATCCAATGAGACACCACCCCAGACCGTTGCACCCGCCAGCAAATCGGCTGCCATCAATGAGACCAATCAAGCCCCCAATGCCAAATCCAAGACCTTCCACATCTACCGCTGGTCGCCCGACAACCCAACCGAGAAGCCGAAGATGCAGAGCTATACCTTGGACCTCAACAAGACGGGGCCCATGATGCTGGATGCGCTGATCCGGATCAAGAATGAGGTCGATCCGACCTTGACGTTCCGGAGGAGTTGCCGCGAGGGCATTTGTGGAAGCTGCGCGATGAATATCGATGGTGTCAATACATTGGCTTGTTTGTGTATGTCATCCCTGTACACCCAGGGGAGTGATGATGTCAATTTGATGGAAGGACAAGACGTGTCGTTGAACCATGGACTGACCATCTTGATCGACAGGCCGCATCCCCACCGACACAAAACACGAAGCCCGCATCTATCCTCTGCCCCACACCTATGTCGTCAAAGATCTCGTGCCCGACCTCACCCAATTCTACAAGCAATACAAATCCATCAAGCCATTCCTGCAGCGCGATACCCCATCGCCCGACGTACGCTCCCCCTTTACTTTCCCAGTCCTCTTCTCGTCCTTGCCTCATGAATGTCCCGGAAAGTAGGAGTGAAGATCAAGATGCTGACTCGAGAATGTTATAGGGCCGCGAGAACCGTCAATCTCCGGAAGAACGCAAAAAGCTCGACGGTCTCTACGAATGCATCCTCTGCGCCTGCTGTTCGACCTCCTGCCCCTCCTACTGGTGGAACAGCGAAGAATACCTTGGCCCTGCCGTGCTCCTCCAATCATATCGCTGGCTCGCCGATTCCCGAGATGAGAGGAAGTATGAGAGGAAGGAGATGTTGGATAATTCGATGAGTCTGTATCGATGCCACACCATCCTGAATTGCTCGAGGACATGTCCAAAGGGGCTGAACCCGGGCAAGGCCATTGCCGAGATCAAGAAGGATATGGCGAGGGCTTGAGGGAGCTGATGTTTGAGGGATAACAGGTGATGGAGGGAGCATCAAGAGATATGATGGAGGGATGGACAAGGATCACAGGGGACCGGGTCTGTGCAATATCTTCTGCACATGCTCACATGCAGAGCGCTCTTGTAAGGATTGTGACTCTCGTGTTTGTTGGGAATGCCTGATCGACTAGCATATTTGTGTACATAGCATTTCAATTGACTACGATACAATCAGACCGCCATGAGCCTGACTGCGTTCAATGCTGTCTATCAAATTATCTCGCCCTCCTCTCATCTTCCAGCGAGACGTCAGAGAAAGAAAAGTCGAGAATCGCAAAAGAAATCGACCTCCCAAGCCAAGATTGGGCATGACACGCCATCACACATCCATTGCCCCGCCACAGCCATCGATCCCCGCTTTCGGACCACTCCTGGCCCCTTTACATACACCTACACCATACCTTTTTGCAGACCCTTCCTCAAACAATATCATTCAGGAAGAAATTCATTCCGAAGACAGCGAGAAGAGACTACATTAACCAACATGACAGCTCCACAGTCCGGGAAATCGTTCAGGAGCCTGTTGGGGATAGGGGATAGTAAACCGACGCCACAGAGTGAGGATATTCTCTCTTTTGGTGCTCTCACTGTGGTCTTCCAAATCTTCATCCTGATTTTTCTGGTTTCAATGGAGCTTTGAATCCCGCTTGTTCTTTCTCGTTCACAAATCTGTGCTCTTTGATCCTCGACCCTTTCATCGTGGCTCAATGGCGAAACCGCACGACTGCTAGCAGAGAAGAGTGAAGATATCGATACCATTTCTTTCTAAAAGAAAGAGTCAGCAAGATTTATCAGACCGCCTCACTCTCTCTCTCTCTCTCTCTCTCTCTCTCTCTCTCTCTAAACAGTCTTCCATACCCCTCCTCCTAGACCTGCCTTTCCCCAAGAAAAGAAAACCCCCCCCGTAGCCTGGTAGCCATATCCCCCCTTCCCCCTTCCAACCACCACCTTAACTAACCTCCCCACTCCTTCCCCATCAAAACAGACTCCACCCTCATCCTCATCGACGCGCAAAACGAATACGCCTCGGGCGCCCTCGCCATCGTCGACGTCGCCTCCTCCCGCGCGGTAATCTCCTCGCTGCTGACCCACTGGCGCCGCCACCATGGGCAAATCGTGCACGTGCTGCACCAGACCCCCGAGGGCGCCCCGGTATTCACCCCGGGAACCCCTCTCTGTGAAGAATTCGCGGAGCTAGGTGTCGAAGCGGGGGAGAGGGTGATTCACAAGCAGCACCCCAGCGCGTTCACGGCGACGGAGCTGGATGGATATCTCAGCAACACTGCCACGGGCAAGAGGATTGTGTTGGTGGGGTATATGGTGCGTCGCTTCCCTTGCCCCCCCACCCACGTTCAATCCTCCCGCCCCCCCCCCCCACCCCAGAAGACCGCCCTTGATAAATCACCAACACGCTCATGCAGGCCCACGTCTGCATCTCCAACACCTCCCGCGCGGCGGCCGAGATGGGGTATGATGTCTCCGTCGTGGCGGACGGGGTGGGCGATCGGGATATCCCCGGGGCGACGGCGGGGGCGTTGGTTCAGGTGCGTTGATTGAATTTCTCCCTTGCGCCCTTGTCTGTGAGGGTTAGTAGTGGTGGTGGTGAGGGCCGTGATGGTCGATTTGAGCAAGCAAGCGAGGATGGATGGATGGATCTATCAGCTGATGTGTATCGGGGAATGGTAGACCGTGCTGGCGGAGCTGGGGGATGTGTCTGCGACGATTGTGGAGAGTAAGGATCTGTTGGCGTGAAGTACGGGCGACTGTCTGTGTGGTTTGGGGGTGTGTATAAAGGTTTGGGCAGATGATGATGTAGGGATACCTTGTGGAGACAAATGAGCTGAAGACAATAAGCATGCACCGCCACAAACGCGTGATTCTACTTGGGAAGTCAACCGAGAATCTATTGTCATCGTCATGTCCGCACGATGTTTTGAATCCAGGCATGTGTGTCTATTCGAGCATCGAGGTAGAAGAATGAGGTGATAAGCAGCAACGCCTCACTCGCTCTGACCATGTTTCCACATCTTCATGCCCAGCTTGGTATTCACCTGCTTGACCAACGCGTCCATATCATCGCCTTCCTCATCCAGCCCTGCATCCCCCTCCTCCTCCCCACCGTTCTCATTCACGTCCACGTCCACGTCCATCATACTCCCCCCTTCATCACCTCCGCCGTTGCCGTCCTCACCAAAAGAGGTCTTGTAGAGCGGACTAAGAGGTTCTGCTGGTGGACTCGGCGGTTTGTCCTCCTGGGTCGGCCTTGGCGCCTGCCTCACACTATCCCGCCATTCTGCTGGCCAGAAGGAAGAGCTGACGGTACTATTCCCCTCATCATCCGGGTCCTGGGCATTCACGACCTCCTTCCCCTTCCCCTTGACGTTCTCTTGCTCCACCATCAGATTGTCCTGCCACGACCCCAGACCCATCTCCTCTTTCTTTTCCCCAGCATCACGAAACCCATGCCTCCAACTCCCATACCTCCCCTCGAAACTGGTGTCCTCCCCACACACGACCAGATACGCCAGCCGGAGATATCCCTCGACTTGCCTCACGATCTCAGGATCCACCTCCACGTACGCTCGCCACATCTCCGCCATCACGCCCACGACCTCATCATCATACATCCCCCAGCGCAACACCCTCCACTCCCTGCGCGGGATCACCAGGATCTCGAAGCCCAGGCCCCTCAACATGAACAGCGCGAGCTTGACCACCGTGTGCGGCATCCCCTCGTGAGCCGCCGCTCTCATAATGGTGATGCACGGCAGGACGAGCATGGTGCGTGGATCCTCTCTTGTGGGATTGCTCCCATAGGTGGCGCTTAACCGGTTCAGCTGTGCGAAATAATCTTCCATGGAAGTGGGATTCGGTTTCTCGAACGCGTCGACCAGCTCGCTCATGATCTGCCTCCTGCTGTCGCGCACCGATTGGGCTTCTTTGGCTTGGGTCTCGCAGCGGGGGCAAAGGCATTCAAAGCCCCAGTTCTTGATGTCCGATTTCCGATCGGCTAGGGCTTCGTGGTTGGTCACGTAGCCGATAGTCAACTCGGTGCCGCGGGTGATGGGCAGTTGGGCGCGGAAAATGATGATATCGCCGATGAAGGAGCGGCGGACCGAGGGGTGGCATGAGTGATTGAAATAGGAGGACAAGAGCCAAACGCCGATGGAGGAGTTTGGGTCCATTTCCACCTTTCCGCCTGCTACAGCCGTGTGAGCTTGGCCGTTGGCGGGGATGGCTAGAGCAGGAGAGCCCGCAGGAGTGGTGTTGGTTGGGGTTGTGGGTGTGGTGCTGCCGCCGCGGCGACCATGCACGGTCGTTGGAGTTTCCGTACCGCTGTGTGCGGCGCGCCAGTGGAAATCGCGGGATAAAAGGGGAAAGGCGAAGGAATTATAGAGGATGCGGGTGAGGACGGCGTCGCGGGATTCAATGATGGGGCACGGGCAGCCGTCGTCGTAATGGCTGTCTGGTTCGACCTCCTCATGGATGTTGGGGCCCGGGTAGAGGCGGGCGAATTTCCCGATCTTCGAAGGGTTGCGTTCGAGCTCCTTGAGGACTATCTCGAGAAGCTCTTCCGCCATTGCTCGATTGGATTTGATAGAGGTCAGGCCGGTTTTGGGATCGACCACTGGTTCGTCCTTGGTCTCGCCCGAGGTGGAGGGGATCTCGTCGTTGAAAACGGTGGCAAAGGCTTTCTCGACCATGAGCAGCTCACCGACTTCAATATCTCTGGTCGCAAACATGCCTCGGCCCTTGCCCTCTTCTTCGCACAGTTTCCTCTGCATGGCAGGACTGCCGAATGTTGCTCGGTCCATGTAGGGTTTCGGGTATTTCTTGGTGGCTTCTTCCAGCATGGCGGCGAAGTCGTAAAGACCGTCACTCTCTTCCTGGCGACGCTTTGCACACTTGGCAAGATCCCCTTTCAGATATGGGTGATTGGGCTGAATCTCCTTCAATTGTAGAAGAGCGGCTTCGGCGTCTGCATACTTTCGGAGACTGTAAAAGGCCCTGCTCTTCCGCAGAAGTGCTTTATCATTTCCGGCCTGCAACTCCAGAGCAGCCTCGGCATCGGCGAGTGACTGCTCATACTGCTGGTTTGAATGTCGGGCAAGACTGCGTGATAGCAAAAGCGGGACGGCGTCTTGAGCGCTCTTGGCATTTTTGAGGGCATAGTCATAGCTTTGCTTCATATATTAGCATTTCCGGTGTCATATGAGCCACGTGCAAGTCAGATTCTCTTGAGATCAAGCGAAGTAGAGCGCGGGTAGCTTCTGGGAATATGATTTCGAATCAACTTACAGTAGTATCGCTCGCTCGAAGTTCCCGCGCTTATACTCAAGATTGCCTTCCTGACGTTTGTAATTCATCATGGGCCTAGCGAACACACCCTCTGTAAATGGTCTAGTCAGATCTGGGTGTATGAGGTGTTGCATGGTGATCAAGAAGGGAAAACGCTGAACGGTCGAATGATCTGCGATTGCATGCTGCGGCCTTGATGCCCACTCAACACTCCATGATGGCTTCATAGACGGTAGACAGCCATGTATAAAGATACCAGATATCATAAACTGAAAAAAGAATAGCGAAGACACGGCTTTTGACACGCGAAAGCAATATCTAAGGATGCGCTATCAAGAGATGGACATATTTACCGTGTGATTAGTACCTGTGATCTCACCTCCACACCATGAAAAATACATCAAAGGGCAGACAAGATGGCAGGAGCTGTGCAGGCTGGGACTGCCTTGTTTGCCTTGACACATTTCACTCGACGTTGTCCTTTAGAAAGAAGTCGCATCTCGTCAGCATTATCTCATTAGAAGAGACTGAAGATGGAGGATGTGCTGGGATCTTTCTCATTTCGAACATGGTATAATAACTTGATTAGCATTCACAGACCAGTTTGATGATAGATTGAAGATTGGAAGAACTGTCATTGGCACACACATTGCGCTAGTACTAAATAGGCCAAGCGTGGGGCAGTCGCGTCGGTCTCTTTTTGCTGGACGCGATCCAACTCACCACAACGAACCACCAATGCCTGGACCTAGGATATTCTCACGTACATGAGATGAGATCTTGTCCATAGACCCTCTCCTTGAGAAAAACAATGAGCCAAGTGACTGGAACCTGGCCTTCTGCGATTTGGCGCCAACGGACATGGCGAGTCTTCTTCAGAACATCGTAGTGTCCAGATATCCTTTTCAGTATGTCAGTTCAGGGTAATATAGTGCAATCACTCCTTTCCCGCGTCCCATTGCGTGTGTGTCCAATTCGATGCCTCTAACTCACGCTGCGTTTAGCCTGAATGTTGGTGGCTTCACTCGGATGCCAACCCATCGCCTCAGAGAGATCATCCAGTCTGAGTATGGAGATCGAGAACCTTCTGTTAAATGCCGTGTGCATGACAGGAACTTCATGAAAGACATCGACTGGATGTTGGCTCAATTGCTCCTTTATGGCCTTGATACGCAGACGGAGCGCGAGCAGCCGTGGTTACTGCCGGAGATGTTGGAGGATACACTTGAGCATCGTTTTGTAAGTCTAGTAGCAATCCATAAAAGTTGAAGGATATTCGTTGAACATCTTCGAAAGCTCGATAACCCGACGGACCATGTGAAAGCAATCGAAGCCAAGCTAAGAAGAAAGTACAGGAGGGAGCAACTCCGGAGGATCCATGAGCTTTTGGGTCGTTATCGCACTGATTCGAGCCAGCACAAGGAGCTTGAAGAGATGAGACACTCGATCAGAGCCGACATAAAACGAGATCGAAGGAATAGAAAAATGCGAGCATCTAGAGATGCTTCATCAATTGATCCATCATCGTCTGATACCGTAAGTTGCTTCTACTATCACTCCTCCATATTTCTTGTATGGTACTGATCCGCGGAAAGTTGATGCGAGCGCGGTACGAGGATTTTGATTGGGAATACGGCGGCACCTCAAGGAGATGTTCTAGCGAAATACAAGCTGGAGAGTCAGCGCTCAGTCAACCAAGTGCTCCGCCGCTCAGTCAATCAAGTGCTCAGCTAGCCAGTATAGCTACTGAGGAAGATTCTTCGGGTCCGGGCAATTTGGGTTCAATCAGTCGTATCACTTCCCGCACGCACTTGAACACGCTGCCCAAACAGGTCCCAAGTCAGGGGGAGCAGCCTCAGCGATGGTCCCATCGTGGCGAACGCGCGTCCCCGGATGGAAACGAGAGTTATGAGGTGCAACCGCAGTCTCCCAGTTGGAACGCCTTCAACTCCCTTAGTGAAGAGGCCAACTACGATCCGAAACTGTTCATCGCAAAGCATTTCCTGGATGAGAGCAAGAAGCACAAAGATCAAACAAAACTCCCCTTCCGATCGCATTGACCGGTCTCAGGGACCCAAAATCATTAGCTCGATTCGCTCGCAATCGCTCTGTAGTGGTGAGAATGGTTCCCGATGCACATACGTCAACCTTGATCTTGGGATGGAAAGGGGAAGAGGTCAAGGACATCGCGTCAAAGTTCCCTACTAAGTACCCAGGGCTGTGTAAGAAACGGAAGGCCGATCGGGAGCTATCTCCAGAATCGAGACGAAGGAAACGCAACGCCGAAAGACAACGGAGATGGCAGCAGTCTAAGGGGACCATCGTCGAAGATGTTTCAAACGTTTCCCATCGTCTGCCCTCAGACGACATATCGCCGCCAGCTTCTGATTCTGTGGATCGGTGCTGATCCCTCCTTGCTTATTCCGAGCGTTTTCACTCGAAAGATTCGCACAAAGTTCCATACCAGACAGTAGGTGTATTGAAGCTCATCGGTCATTCATGCGATCATCGAAGTAGTCTAGATGAATTCCAGCCTCTTAACTTCAACTTTGAGGACTGCACACTCCCATCGTCTCGAAAACATCCTTGGGTTGGCCCCAAAACTTTTACAAGTCAGATAGTATAGCCCTGTGGAGCTGTTTCATACGACACTGCGTCCGTGAGTCGGCTTTGGCATTCCTATCGGAAAACTTCTCTGCATACAATTCTTCGCAAGAAAACAGAGAAGGTGGCAGAGCTTCGGGTGGGCCCCGAGTTAACTGTATAGGCTCTGTATGTACTAATAGCTTTCGGTTATGACTAAGGATTCATCCACACTCAAGACGTGCAGTATTCCATCATGCTGAGGCAGATCTGATTGAAGCGAACATTGCTGCTTACGATCTCTCACTCACGAGTAAAAGTCTGCATCACGAGTGATGGTACTCTTGTTACACAGTCTCGGTAAAGGTCCACCATTAGCCAATCTTGAGCCCCTGACTGTAGATCGTACGTCCTTTGTAAACCCCATTCAAAATGGGGAAAGCGCAATTAATTGAATGAGACTGATATTCTGTACATTGGGTACGTACTCGTCGGCGCCCTAGAGAGGCAATGAGGGTGCGAGAGGCTGTCTACAAGAGAAAATTTTGGCACATTGAGGCATTTTCACCCCTGATCCTGTCATCGTCCACTCTCTCACTTTCATTCACTGTTCTCGTCACAACCCTCACCTGCCAGAAATTGTTAGCCTCCACAATCGTCATCTGAATTCAAAAGGTCTCGATGTGTTCGCGACATGAAGCATATCGACCATCAGAGCCTTGCAGACCATTGTTTTAGAGCAGCAACCTCCGTTCACCGAGGGGTAATATGAGCTATCTACCAAGATCGCACGTTAAGGACTTACTAGTTGATCGGATGATTCTTATACATCTTCGCTTATCACGGATTAACACGCATAAGGCCACAGTGAATTTTTTCAAGAACGTATTATTCTGTCATTGGACAAGAGGGACCTCATGCAGAAGCCTATAGCTCTGGAAAGCGCCGGCATTCTTTTTGCAGCATGTGAGCTGATATACATACAGGGTATACTATTGGCGGATGGTGAGTCCCATCGGTGAAAGGTATACGCCCAGTGCATAGTGGCTCATCATCTGCAAAAATGTGCATCTCTACGAATTGTGTGTGACAATCACAAGCGATTCACCATAGAGGACAAGAGATACCAATGCTGATGGAAATTCAATTGAACTCAGGAAACACTCACTGCACTCAAACTGCATCTCAGATCACCTTGCGAGTACCCTTGTGCGCCGAGATCTATTGACCCTGTTCAAAGATCATGAAGATCAAACTATGAAGCACTCCTTGTCATGCTTCCGAGATGAATGGATCTGCCCTCTCAGAGTTTTCTCTCGCGTCTGCAGCTTTATTCCGTCTCCTCCGCTTTTCACTGCCTCTCCACGCCGTACAAGGTCTTCTTTAACCCTCCACGCCGGCCCGCCGCATCCACCCAAGGTGACACGCACACCTTGGAGTACCACTCTTCCCCGGGTGCAATAAAATCTCCCTGCGGCATCCCATACAGCTCATCCCAGTGCTCCACCCAAACCTCTAAGCTGTCCAACCTCGTCCACAACTGTTGCAGTTCGCGAATCCACTCTTGCACCGACTTATTGAAGTAATTAAAGTGCACAAGCCCGATCCGCAGCGACTTCAGCGCGGGGCAGCCACGGCGCAAGAACCTCAAATAGGTGGAGACGTTGTCGTTTTTGGCAGAGTCAAGGTCCGGATTCTGATACGTCAATTCGACATGTTGAATGGATTGAAGGGCCTCTTGTATTCCCGCTGAGAGGCGATAGTGGGGCTCAAGGCGAAATCGCCAGGTGTTGAGCAACGGAATACGGAAAAGATGGAGTCGATAGAAGAACGGGGATGCCTCGGCCCAAATGTCTTTATTGGCGAGGAGGAGATGGATTTTGTGCTGGGCTGTAAGTATTCTGATATATCTGGACGTCCTCCCGGACTGGCTGATCTGAAAGACCTCGGCCCCGAAGAAGATTTCATATACCATGAATCTGATCTCTAGAGGGAGATCGAGAAAGCTCCTCTTCGCGTTGGAGTTGACAGTCTCAGTGTTGAGATCGACTATCGGGGCGCCAAGCACAAACAAGGTCACATTCGGGGCATGGGTGGTATTTGACATCTGCTCATCATCTGGTTTGTCACGGCTCAGAGGATGTATGACGGGGAGCGGCGAGAATAAAGTGAAGGGCAAAGCCATGGTTGGAAAACGAAATGATGAGAATGCCCATTTGAGCCAAGTCTGTGCAGAGCCTTGAGGACTGTTGCACCCTTGTTTCTGATCAGCGACTGTTCGACCGTTCGAGCTTGCCATTGTCGCGGTTGGAAGACTTCCTCTTATCGGTCGTAGCTAAGCACAGAGTATTGTTGATGAGAGATCGAGAAGAGGACAAGAGACAGGTCTTTATTCAGGAAGTACTTGGGCACCTGGCCCACCCGAATAACACAAGAGGAAGGGAGACAAATATGCTGTCAGAAGGCCAAGGGTTGGCTCGGTAGGGCTCAGATCGCCGGGCGTCAACACCTCGTCAGCGAAATGGTTCCGTGACGTAGACAGCCTGACTAGCATGCCAAGATCCCGCACAATAAAAGGCTAGTCTCAACTTCATTGCTTTGAAAATTTGGTGGTCTCTCTTCTTCTCCGCTCCTACTCTCTCCCTCATATCAATTCCTGTAACCGAGCGTGATAAAAGCAGCGTCAGTATCTACAATGTATTCTTGATCAAAGTTTGAGGAGGTACTGAATCATTTTCCAGCTTGACCTCAGATTGTTTGAGAGGCAATCCCGGAATGGCGCAGGATGATCCAGACTTGGGTGCTCAAAACGGAAAACCGGAGTCGTCTCGAGCCGTCCGACATAACAATATGATGACGCCACTTTCAAAGGAGAAGAAGACTTTCCTTGACTACCCGTACGATGTCAGGATCTTGATATACGACGATTTCTTTGGTTCTGAAATTTATGGACTCTCCGTGAAACTGATCATTGCAAACCCGAAAGCATACAAATCAGGTGACCTCTTTTGGGGTGCGGGTATAGGCATCGGTAACCCTATGACAAGAATGACGGCCCAACATAAGATCTCCTTGCTCGCTACCTGCAAGGCTATCTGCGACGAGGCCTCTCCTTTCTTCTATCGGGCTCATGTTTTTTACATGAGGCTACTTGACAGACGAAGATCACGCCTAGGTCCTTTCCTGATGCTTCCTTCTCCCATACAGCAAAGCCTTGGAGCAATCACCCAAATCCACCTGACAGACGAGCCCACTAAACTTACATCGGCCGCAAACTCAAATGTCGCGACATACATCACCTTTTTGACCCTGGCTTGTGTCAGTCTGAAGTCATTGACCATTGACGCCGCAATGTTCTATGAGAAGCTGGGTAATGATTATTCGGATACGGCGTTCGCTTTAAGCGAACTTTGGCCCCGGTTGAACTACCTACGTCTCCGGGTGCAGCATTCGAAACGAATGACCTGGAAGGCACATCGAGACTTGATTGCGCCAGGCTTCAAGTGGCACGTTGAGAAGGTTGTCGAACGGATGAGCTCGGGCTATCCTGAAAATCGTCGGGGTCCTGATATACACAGGACCGTGTTCTACCTTGATCGGGCTTGCTTGGAGAAGGATGATACAGTCCATGCGCAGATGGATGACGGAACTTCTGTAGATTCGTCTGATGGCAGTTCTTCGACCGATAGTGACGATGATTCAATGGAACTTGATGACGTTATGTTTGTTGGATGACAGCAACATCAACCAGCCTGCAGCTCTTCACGCACATCATGCCACAAACTTCATAGACGATAACACATCTGACAGTGATGATGATGACTCGACAGACAGTGATATCGAAGACTGAACAGATGGCGATGACATCCGTCTTGCAGCCATACAAGAAGGCAGGGCCACGACCACTACCAACGATATTGCTACAGAACGTTCTAATGTGGAACTTTACAAGCGGAGGTAGCACTGATCTGATTTTGTCCGACTATCATGGTGTTTGAGAGGGGTCGTTCATGGGATAGCTGACCAATTTCATCTTACGCTGTTGTCAAGAGACTACAACGGCTCTGGGAGGATCGATCTAGAATCTGAATAAGAGACGCGAAGTCTGAAGCATGGGGTAGTTGAGCCAAATTCTGAGCAGCGGATCAAACAGACTCACGAGGGTGTCTCGAGATGTAATATCAAAGCAAAAGTGGGAGTCAGCAGCAAGATAGTTTACTAGCGCGAGGATTGGTGCAGTCATTGCTTCGATCTATCTCCTCAAGTGGTCAGCTTTAATCTCCAATGACTCTAAGTGTGCGGGATACCATGTCTTTTCAAATGTTTTGTTCCATTTCTGCTCCTTGACACTCTGCATTAAGATACTTGCCGCGTCCCAGTCGTCTTGCAGTATGGGCTCCTTGATATCCAGGTTGCTATTCCTTTCATAAAACCCTTCTCCTGCGCCTTCACCCTCCGGTTCCAGCAACGGAGTCAGCGCGTCCCACAGGAACTCCAGCACATCGCCTCTCCCCCTCCACCTTCACAGAGCGACGCACAGAGAAAACAGTCTTCCTCCAATCACCACGAATCGGGTCATCCCGGTCGATGTCAGAGATTGATTCCGCCCGCAACCAAATTTCTCCCGGCGCAATGACTTTCTGCATTTCTCGAGATCTGACGCGGACCAGCAACAGATGCAACCTAGGCCACAACTGCTGCAACGCGGAAGTTAATGTCTGCATCGTCGTTCCCGAGTCATTGCAGAACTCCACCTCGAGACTCAGCTTTGTTTGTGGACAATAGATCTAATCTCCAAAGGAAAGCTCGTAAAGCTCTTCCCCTTTGTTGATTGGTGGACTGCTGTATTTCTTGTGATTAGGACGAATGCTGGCGGCGAGAGGTGGATTGTTCCTACCCTTATCGGGATCACTGTCATCTCGTTCTCCGTCAAGATCTTGCTTTCGAGGTCAAATCTCTCGAACTATACTTGCATTTGCAACGTGATTCGTGAAGGAGACGCGGGAGATTCCTAGCGAGTGGTTTAAATCATTTTTGTACAGTACGCCTGTGAATTTACCCTCAAAATGAAATTCTGACCAATCATGTTTCATCCTCCCTTGACGATGTTACAGAACCAGGAACCTCTTCGCCGGTATCTGCCTCATGTAGCGAGGGGTCGTTCTCCTCAAGAAGGCCCAGCTCACTGCCAATGCGCCTCATATCGTCTACCAGCCCGACTCTTTGAGCTATGAGATTGACGCGTTTCTGCCTGATCGTCCTCTCTTCCCGCTCCTGCTCCGACCCTCGAGGCTCTGGGGTGCTTGGCACCCTCTTCTGTGCGGCCGATGATGAGCTCCCTTCGCTTGCTGCCTTCCGTCGTGCCGCCTTATCTTCGGACATCTTCTGATATCGTGCAATATTCTGTTGCTTGACCTCGGCTTTGGTGGGCTGCTCTGCTTTCGCTGCCGCATCCTTATGGACTTGACGAAGCTTTGGCGACGGGACCCAGGCAGTTGGAAGGTTGGGATTTTCCCTGGTATCTTCGAAACAATCATCGATCTCGGTCTGAATGATCTCTCGAAGAAACCTTAGGTCAGTCTCGGACTTGATCGAGGAGAAAGTCGATGTTAGATCGTTCCTGTCCGCGTACAAGATCGAGGCAAGTTGTGGGAAATTCCCATCTCTCTTTAGATCCTCCAAGTCACGGTGCACTTCTCTGTTGCGCATACCGTACTCCTGTATGGACCACAATGCGAGCTCCTTGGACATATTGAGATCGTTGCAGGCGGCATAAACTGCTCCGGTAGTAGGCGATTTGACTTTGGAAAGCTGCGCTCCTTTACGAAGTGCCTCCGCGAGTTTCTCTGCCTCCGCCGACATTGTCAGGGCGATGTCGGACCAGTAATTACCCCCTACAATTGCCTCCCAATTCTCCAGCTTCTGCTGGCTGGCACGCAGCCTGAGCCTTGATGGGATAATTTTCATGTAGTCACCGTATCGGTTGACGTACTGAAGCTCCCGCAATTGCAAAAGCTCGTCTTCCAGCTTCGCCTCGTCGGCAGATTTATGAGGCTGCAAGAATCCTCTGTCTCGGATCATCCTTTCAAGAGCCATTACCATCAGTGCGTGCTCCTCTCTTTTCTCCTCTGTTTCAGCCGTTAAGGCATCCTTCAGATCTGCCTTGTAGATCGACACGAAGAGCTCGGACCGTGGGGAAATATCGCGGCGATTTAAACACCTCTCCGCGTACACCAAGCTTTGCTGCAGCCGCGTTGTGGTGTAGAGGGACGGGATTTTTTCTGGTACTGGCATTTCAGGCAAATCATCGGTGTCGGGGTCATAGGAGCTGGGGAGCAGGCTTGTCGTATCACCTCGCTTTCGGGTTTTTGATATTTGCAGCCCAGTAAATGGCTCCGTTGGTGAAGCCATGTCAGAATCCAGGGGCAGGTCCAGAAGCCACCAGCGAGATCCGTAGAGCAACCGTCAGAAGACGAGCTCAGCGAGGAAGGCTGATTCCAAATACCAAGTATCGGACTGTCTTGCGTTGGTCAGGCTGGAATCGTCGAGCTTCGGCACGGCAGAAATTTGACTCCCTGGTAGTACTGACTAGAATAATGCTGAGGCCCAGATGCAATGGATTCTCGAACAGAGGTAGTGTGCTGATGAAAGCGAACTCGTTGGTCAGACACGAGAAAGTCGAAAAATGAGGTGCGAGTTGGAGGGGTAAATTCTCGAGGCGCACAGTGTTAAATAACATTCCCCGCTAGCGTGAATATGACCAGGTCTTGGCGGCAACGTAATTCCATTGTTGCGTCACACATGAGAAAATCGGGCGAAGAAAAGACTGCCTTGAATTGACATCGCCAGAGAGCCAAGTAGGTCTCGTTGATCCTCTGCTTGGACTTTTGTGCTCGTACTGCTTATTTCGGGAGCCTCTCATGAGCAGAGTATCTGGGTCATTGCTCTCTGCGGAAGCGCTTGCAGGTTCGTGAAGACTACATGAGGGCACGCTGGTGAAGGAGTGTACAGATAAATGAACTTAATCAACACCATATCTGTACTGCCATTGGTGTAAGCGGACGAGAAGTCACGATCCCTGATTGGATTTATATCCTTAGAGTCTTGGTTGCTTGACTAGACTTGTATCTTGATCGGTGTCAAGATATGCACCCTGTTCCACCATCTCTTGTCATAGTCAGTCCTCGTCTGACCAACCGAAGATTGCTTGATCTAGGTCGCTACCGTAATCGCTCCCTAAGTCGATGGAAGGGGCGTCCTCCGATGCTAGAGAACTTTCATCCTTGATCTTTGTAATACCCTTCTCTAAGCAAGTCCGATCAAGAGAGCAGACGCTACTCTTCGAGAATGACTGATCTTCGCGATCGAGGTCTTTATCTTCGAGTTCTGGATAGTGCGACCATTTCAATCCTGGCGCAACCGATCGCAGTGCACATTCGACATCCCCAGAATGTTGGTATCTGATTCTGAGCTGCAGATAATCCAATCTGGGCCATAGCTGCTGTAGCTCATACACTGCATCCGATGTAGAATCGTCGTCTGATAGCCCAACGTCAATCGTGAGTGACCTGAGACTAATGAACACACTTTCAAGGAAGGCTATGTAATAGCAGACGTTGCGATAGAAATGATGTTGCTCCTCTGTAAATAGTGCGTTCTGAATCACTATTCGGACATCCGTAATTGCTCCTAGAACCTGCTTGATTTGACATGGCAGGTGTAGAGAAGCAGTGAGAATATCCTGGCCTTGTTCGAGCACAAGGAGTTGGAAGCTGTGCAGGCGGTGAAAAAAGGGTAATGCCTCCTCCAAGACTGCCTTGTTGGCAAGAAGTAGAGAGACTTTGTCATGAGCCCTCATTCGCCTTGTAGACTGCGTGTTGCCTTCGCCGGATTCTTCTTCAAAGCCTCCTTCAGAACCTTCTTCCTTGTTATCAGATGGAGTAAAACGCATTGACACACCGATACAAGGAGGAAACTGACCAACCTCCAGCCCTACCTCGCTGCTTTCACAAGACTCAGTCGCGAAGAAGTCTTTGTAGATCATGACCCGGATCTCGAATGGGTAGTCCAGAAAGTTCTTCGATTCTAGGCTGCCTGTAATTCTGGCCTCAATAAGAGCAGCTGTGGTGGGGCTGGATTGCCCATTAGTCAGGTCCGGATTACGTTGTTCTGCCATGGTAGTAGCTCGACTGCCTTCTACCACTGACGGGTATGAAACTAGAGACCAGCTGTAACGTCTGTGCAAGTTTCAAGAGATGGACGAATAACGGCTCTCCCGAGCTTTCGGCACGAAAAGTGACGAGTGTGGTCGGAGTGGGGTTGAGAAGAAATGACTCTGAGTAAGTGTCGAAGAAAGATTCATCGCTAGCGTGTTTATGAACGGGTCTCTTGGCGACACCGTGGACCCACCGTTGCGTCATTCATGTGTTCAAGTCTCTTCATGGGAGTACCCACTGAACTGAAAATCACAGATGTCGAAGTGTTGAGCAGAGCATAATCATCGACTCGCCCTGCTCGTGAAGATCACAATCTAATCAGAACACATAGCTAGGAGCTGCTCAAGCGACTGGGCTCCATTTGAAGCATGGCCAGGCGTCGACGAAAGAAAAGGACTCAAAAGTCACAGTCTCCACAGCCTTCCAGCGTTATCAATGAGCAGCGTAACGTTGAACACAGAACACCCACTAGACGAAGCCCAGACCTCTTTGTGTTGCCTCTCGAACTTCGGTTCATGATCTATGAGTTGCTCTTCCTGGCAGATCCTGATGTCGGTGAGTCAATATATCACACTGTCTCGCAGATCTTACCGCTTTTCGTCCCTCTCTCTTACCCAGCCCAAAAACCAAGCTTACCAAACCGAACCTAGTCTCAGCCCGCTACAAGTCCCCCATCATCCTCACCAACAAAGCCATTAACGCCGAAGCCAAACCCTTGCTCTACCAGCATCACGAATTCCGCTTCGCTTGCGGCGGCTGGCAATTCGGCAGCCCCTGCAGCGACGCCTCCCTCAGCTGGATGACAAAGATCGAGCTTTCCAACCACCAAAACTTTTTCCCCCACCGAGACACCAGCCTGTCAGTTCGTGCTCAGCTGTTCGTGCTGCACCGCTATGCGACTCGGCTTCGATCACTCAAGGTTGATTTTCATCTCAACAAGAAGGATAATCGTCCGCAGGGGGCGTATCTGTCGGGGCTGTGGGATCGGTTGAATTATATCGAGGCGAGGTTCACGTTTCAATCTTGTGTCCCGAGAATTGGGGCGTGTCTGGTAGCAATTGCGCCGTTGGCGAAGTGGATTTTTAGCGAAATAAGAATGTTGGAAGGGTACGATGTGGAGCACAATGAGGCTTCTAGGAAGTTCGTGAAGGCCATGTCACAGGTCATCTACTGGCTGAGTCGCTCGGAGCGAAAGGTGAGGGAGCGTGGCTCTGCGTGATGATCGAACAACAAAAGTCGGGCTCGGCAGGTGAAGCAGACTTAGGGGAGTGGCTTAGCAATACTCAGGAAATATGAGGAAGGACTTGAGTCAGCGAACAGCCATCCTTGCTAGCGAGGATGTGGCATAATCGGAAAAGCTTGGAGAGCTCGTATGATGCAACCAGGACTCTGTACGCAGTTTGTTAGACAGGATCTGGTAAGAGCTCAGATAAGTGTGCGGACCGATGCATCTATCATCGGCTGCCAACGATCTCGATTCTCATGATATCGCTCGCTATGATTATACTCGCTATGCCTATGACCCTTCACTTTCCTGCCCGGGTCAATATAAGCTCGTCGTCATCACCAGGTCTTGACGGCGAATTCATTTTCCATCGTCAACAGAACTCCTGCAATTTTCGAGAAATCCGATATTGACCGTTACGCATTGATAGAGCCTCTGTCCAGCAGTACCTACGCCCTAAAATTCTAAGTACAACGAGACAAATTCACCGTTGACGCTGTGAGGCGGAAAGAGTCTATCATCCTATTGCAAACACCATTCCTTAGCGTCTTACGTAAGGATATGTCGTGTTTGAAGAATAATGTCTGGTGCCAAATTCATGTTCCATCTTGTACTGCTCCGATCAGCAGACTGAATATGGATTCACAAGCCATACAACCACTTGTGCCATATCTGAA
Source organism: Ramalina intermedia (assembly GCA_003073195.1). NCBI lineage: Eukaryota > Fungi > Ascomycota > Lecanoromycetes > Lecanorales > Ramalinaceae > Ramalina > Ramalina intermedia. The sequence goes on along the minus strand of PEKF01000032.1, from coordinate 167,636 downwards.
GCCCAGAAATAAGCAACTATCTAATGGTGCTCTCAACCAGCGGCGGGTCAATTGCTCATTCATTCGGTTACTGTGGATAGCGCTCTTCAGAGTGTGGAGAGCCTTGGAAGCATATCACGAAAGGTCCCAGGAGCTTGGCTCCTCAGAGCTGACACGGTCGAGCCTGAAAATAGTCTGAGGTACCCCTAGAACCCTTTGTTCGACACCATTCGAGCGAAAGCGAAAGTACCCGTCCACCTTGTTGAAACCGACTTTGTTCCAACCCTTTGCCGACGTTATGGCCTCAAGTTGTCGTACCATCCATTCATCGCTCAACCCATCATAGCTTGTTATCCTCATCTCGATGTGTATTAAACGAGCCCAGAGGTCAGGGGTTCCAGGGAGCAGCTTCGCTTGCTGGCTCGTATGGTGGTCCACCGCGAGAGATCGGAGGCTCGGGCAAAACTTGGCGAGCATGCAGAGCTGGCGATGAAGTGAATTTACTCGAGGCACCAACGGGAAATGATGTTTGCTGTTCGTGAGCTCCATCTTGGTCATCCAATCGAACGGCCCGGGTGCTCGCCCCGCATGATTGAAGTTAGGTATCACGAATTCGCATCTGCCGCACTCGAATTTAAAGGTGTGGTGGCGGTAGAAGAGTGGTCGGGCTTCGGTCTTGATCTTCTTGTTGACGAGAAGTAGTGGTGTTTTAGAATTCGCCGTCGCTCCCTTGGAGTGTTGTATCTTCACTATGGGCCAGGAGGATTTTAGGGATGTGAGCACCGGGAATAACCGTGGGATGGAAGCGGCTTTGTGGACGGTGCGATTACCATTGCCGAGCTCGAAAGGCTTATATACTTCAGTGGCGAAGAAGAAGCCGTAGACCTTCAATCGAATTTCCGAAGGCAGGCTCAAGAACTGTATTCTTTGCGTAGCTCTTGGCCTCTCGTACTCAGGCTGGTACTGGATCTTGGGAAATATAATGAGTTGTGGGCTGCAGTTTCGTGCTTTCAGCGAGCTGGAATTTCGGGTCGCGTCGATGATTTCTTTGCAGCTTCTACGGAGGGCCTGGAGATGAACCTCGAGCCATCCAAAGCAAGTGTCCGCAACTGGTTCTATCCATCGACGGCGCATTCGTAGACCGATTGGGGTCACAATCGAGAAGATCTCAAAACAGAGGATAAGTAGCAGGCCTATGGTCCAATTGGTCGACCAATCAGACGGCATTGCGCTCCTGCTTGAGAAGATGAACGAAGGCCCCGATGCAACTGTAATCTGAAAATATTGGATTGGAGAGAACGCCTCGTGCACTTACTATTCTCAATGATCTCGCAACTTGATACCAGACCCTTGTGTCACATTAGCCGATTGAGATGTTGAGGCAGGACGTTTGTCACGTAGTGCAACAATGGCGATCAACACTTCTCGTCGTCCCCCACAGTCGATACCCCACAGTCGACACATTGGGGAGGTCTATGCTGAATAATACTCTCATTCTTATTTGATCTTTTCAGCTTCCTCAAACTCGGACATACAACAGTCTTTATCTAATTAATTCCATCCCTTGCTGAAGCAATGTGGTCAAAAAAGAATGGGAGGAGGGGAAAGTCTGTCGCCGGGCAAGGAGCATCTCCTCTAGGCAAGGGCAAAGCCAAGAGAGATGCGCCAATAGCATCAGCGCCATCAAGGCTGCTTGATTTACCCCCCGAACTCCGCCTGCTCATTTACGATACATACTTCTCTTCACCATCATACGGCAAAGGATTTCCAAAGACCAAGCCCTTTCACGGCTACACAGTAGATGACGTCGACGCAAGCCTAATAGGTGCCCTGACGGACCGCTTCGAACCAGCGGAAGACGACGATAATCCCCAGCGAGCCAGGTCAAACATCAACTTGCTCTCCGTGTGTAGGCTCATTCACTCAGAGGCCATACCCCGATTCTATCACCATCATCTCTTTCAACTTCCCACGAACTCGGTGTCTCGTCTCAATCCTGCTCCAGTGCCCGTCAAACAATTCATCATCCCATCAACAATTTTCAGGCATTTTGATCTCATACATAGGCTCGAGTTGGTACACCACAACTTGGGCAACACGATGGTAGACCGACAGGACACCGATGTCGCATTCGCCATCTTGCTCGAGATCATCTCCAAATCATGTCCGTCCCTCCGCTGCCTCTCTATCCGGGTGATCTGCGACATCCGTTGGGAGATGGACTATTTTGCAGAAATGACCAGTTGGGGCGAATATCCTTACTTGGATTTCGAGCGGGAGACGCCAGGGGTCCTAGCTGCGCTGATGCCGCGGTTGCAGGAACTGGCTATTACCTTAGCCGACAGCAAGCCGCACCCGGTCGTCGGGCACCCAGAATTGCCGCACAAGGCATTTAGCGGCACCTGGACTTTGAGTTGGCACGTTGATGATTTGGAGGAGAAGGCAGGGGAGGACGACAAGGGGGGAGAAAAGAGCAAGGAGGGAAAGGGGGATGAGGAAGGAGAAGAGGATGGGGAAGGAGAGCAAGGAACGGATGCATTGATGGAAACATCGGGCGAACGCTTTTTCACCTCCCGCCCTGATTCATCATCCGAGGTCCCTTCGATGGATGAGGTCCTTCGAGATGCACTGTATCAGATCGCGAGCATGGAGCCTTTTGCACATTGGCACAACCCAGAGATGACATAGATTTCTTCTAGACGGAACTTGCTTGGGAGTCAAGACGATCTCCGATCAAAGAATCATCCAATTCTGAATGAGGAACTACTTGACTTCGAATTTTTGCGGAAATGGCCCAAAAGCTCACGGAGTAACTGCCGCGAATCTCTGGCATCGAGCGGCTGCCTTTGGTCCTCACAGGCCTCGGTCGAGTGAAAGGTCCACAAATCAACTCCTCTGTTTTGAAGGGCAAGGCGAAGAGGAAGCTCTGTGTTGGTGTCTTACATATGCGTTGATGCGATCCATCCTGGACCTTGACGAAGTTTTTATGAGTCTAAAAAAGCACTTTGACCATTGCATCCAAAGCCTTCTCCACGAAGCTTGAGGAAAGAAAAAGATGTCAATATGCCGACCTCTAGGCCCCAAGCAGTTATGAGAAGTTTGCGAAGGGCTTTACTGATTCGAGGTAAGTTGAAATGTTCGAAAGATGAAACGCAAGCGTCTCCCCTGAATGAGAGCGAGAGCGAAGTAACAGTGGCGCTAAGCAGAGTCACACGTGACTGCTTGTGATACCTACATATAGGCATATTCTTTTCTTCATGTGTCGAACATTCTACGCACCTACAACAACATCCAGCGGTCCAATTTTTCGATCTTTGTTCCACAACCTTCAAACTTGAGAGCCTGTTACCTTGGTGGCTCAGTACCCCTCCATCTTGCGAATCTTCTGTCCTACACTCACATACTCGCAATACCGCTCTTAAATGACTCCACGATGACACTCAACAGCGCTCAAGACATCAATGCTAGACACGCTACAACGTTCTTGACTCTCCCTTACGAGATCCGTCAACTCATTTACGAGCGGTTCTTCGCACCAGACCTGTCCAACGCGCAGTACCACAAGCAACTCGAGGTACTTGCATGGCACCAGAATGCGCATGGAATGAGGCTCGGTCTGCTCGCAGTGTGTAAGCAGATACATGCCGAGGCAATCGGCGAGCTCTACAAAAGCAGCGTCTTTTACTTTCGGATGTCTATCTCACGACTGCGCCAATACGTGTACAAGACTCGCGAGGAGGCATCTGAGAATGGCCAAACCACAATGACAATCGAGGAGTCTCACCCTGCCGGGACGCCATTGGGGCCGTTCTGTGTCAGCTACGCGCCTCTGTTCTGCTATCGTCCAGGCTCCTACATTCACATGATTCGGAACATCCATCTGCTCCATCCCATGGAGAATGGGGTCTACGGTTCCGGGTACGGGGACGACTGGAGGATCTCGGCATTGGACTTGTTTCTTACGCTCTACTTGACCATCTTCCGAGAAAGCTGTCCCCATCTCGAGACTCTGACAATCGAGTACTCATACGAGTGGTGTTTGCGAAACTACCATATGAATAGATTCCCTAGAACCATATCGTACCTAAGAGAAACGAAGACTCTTAATCTGGGCGCCAGCTGCCTTCTCGAACAATTGTTGCCCCAGCTGCGGCAGGTGAGAGTCGTTATCGTAGCGCACGAGAAGTACGACTACAGCAACATCTTCATTCAATCTCTCCAGAGGATGTTGTTGGATCGAGGTGCAGTCCACGAGATTGTGGAGGAGAAGATGTTGTGCCATAGCGTGGACATAACGACTTTGACTCAACAGCGAGCCGATGATGCGTCCCTGACATAAGCTACCGCAGAGCCAAGCTCCAATCACCAATTAGGTCTCAAGCACACATTCGAGGAGATGAGATTGAGTGCAGACTCAGCCCTGCTGATCTAAAGCGGAGGCCATCAAGAAGGCCGGAAAGCGAAATGGATGACAGAGCATACTTGTACTAACCTATCCCGGTTGCAAATCATCGTGCACTTACTCCACAGAGTGGCGGAAACACACCAGTGCTTACTCAACCAGCCCTTCCTCTCTGAATTATGATTGCATGTTCGAACAAACCTGTCTCTGAGCAGCGCCAATTAGAAATCAGTCCAGTCCCAACTTTCCACTACGTCAGCACCACGCTGCAACCTGTTCCCCTCTACCAAGGTCTTGCTTCAATCACTATCAGACAGTATTATTCTCATGCCATCGTTATGTCTTCGGCATAAAAACTAGCAGTGGGATGAAATTGCAAGTTTTTGTCGAGTACGGCAGGAATACGCGCCGGGAGCGACGGTTGGCCTTTGCCAAGACTTCCGCCACCGAGATGGTCCGAAGCGCAATTATGCCATCCACTACTGACTCTTAGAGACTCATGTATCTATCCCACGTATTTATTCATGAAGATATTTATAATCCGTATATTTTAAATGATCGGCAACCATTTCCTATTGCGATATTTTGCCACAAGACCTAGCACTAAGCCTAAAGCAGCCTCCCCGGAGGCCTCCAGAGTTCAGCACCAAAATCACCATATGAGCATGCTTCAAGGGAGCCAGACTCGCTGGAGCTATTTAGGGCTTCCTAGAATAAGCGCTTATTGGCCGCCGAACCCTTAATGTTCTAGCGCAGTGATAATGCTACGTTATTACAGGGTTTCCCCATTACTTATCTTAATGAAAGGCGGAAGAGGTAGAGAAAAGATCACTGGAACGTATTACACTATAACTGTTAAATAAATAGAAAATAATTGTTTAATTTTTTTCGATTAGTTCCTTTCGTATTAAAATAAACCTGGACTAATCTTATTCCGTGGCTCCGGGCGCTTTCAATAACTCAGAACCGAATGTTTTATAGATCTTATCTTTTACCCTTAGTTATTCTGTTTTTTTTTTTAAGAAACTTATTGCCTTCGTTTTCTTTCTAAAACTATATTAAAGCTTTTTTGCGTAAAATCTATCAAAAAAAGGATTGAATTTATATTAAATTCCATATTTACGGTACGTATCAATTTCCGAAACTGACTAATCAAAGTTATTCTATTATGCCCCGCTCTGACCGTCCCAATTTAAGTATTTAGCGCCGTTCTTAAATTAGGATCCTCTTTTATCCCATCGTCCGACAACCTCGACTCTTCAAGCATTCTGCTTGATCTGCGCAATGTTCAACGGTGTCGCAAGTAAGTATTCGATCTCTCCATGACTGGTCCGCGGCCATGGAATTAATGGGAGGGTTGTAGGCCCTTTGGTGCAGGTCCATGTTAAAGAGCGACAAATTGGAATCCCGCTGCGCTTCCCGCCGCAGAGGCGGTCACCTGCCACCTCTAATTCGAACAAGAAAGATCTCAAAGCGAAATCGCAGCGCCGGCCGGCCAAACCCAGTGTAGTTGTGCGCGAAAAGCCTCAATCGAAATTGAAAAGTGTATGTAATCTGTACCGGGACTTGGGCGATTCAATTGTGCTTCGTCGCTTGTTCAGCACCGCGTTTTGAGTGCTTTCATTTATTCATTGATCGCAGGTGAATGTCTCCCAGGGCCCAGCATATATACCACGACGCAGGAAGCCAATACTGCTCAAATCACCTGCCGCGCGCGAGAAGCTGTCCACCGCCGACCCAAGATGGGGTCGGGTAGTATTGAGACGGTCCATGACCGAAAACGGCGGCACGTTATTCACGCTCGGCACCAAATCTGGAGACAGAATCACGCAGGACGCCGAAGACGTGCCCTTCACTCAAATCCTTAATTGTGTGACCCCCAGCGAACTCTCTCGGTTCGAGAACGCCGACTACGAGGCCGAAGACGAGGCCGAACGCATCCATCTGGAAAACATGAAACCTCGAGGTCGTCCGCGGAAGGACGGTACAGCTACAGGTAATGGCCTCAAAGTTCCGAAGACGCCGAAGCCCGCGCCATCATCGGGTCTGGCCCCAGGCGGCTACTCAGCTTTCCGCGGCGAGGGGCAACCGAAGAAGCGTGGCAGGCCGGTAGGGTGGAGGAAGCACCGTGTCCCTGCTGCGCCGGGTGGACCGGTGCCTTCTTTTAATGGACCGCAACCGACGGGTGAAGTCGATACGGAGCCAGAAATGACGACGAGGGAGCAGACGGAGGATCTAGCGGAGAAACGGCTGGACATCCAAGCCAAGACTGGGGTTTACTCGATGGTGTCTGCCAGTGGACTTGGACCGCAAGTTCCGGACAGTGAGACGGAATTCGACACCAGAGAACCTACGCCGGCCCTCAACCATGAGATACCGGACGAGCCGACGCCTAAGCGAAGGCGCGTTGAACTTAATGCCTCAAGCCCATCGACCCCTTTTGAGACAGCGCCGCCATCTCCCGTGCTTCAGAGTCGAATTACAAGTGACGAAGACGAGCGCCCCAACCTGCTTGATCAATCTCAGCGACAAAACCCGCCACGTCGTCCCAAAGATAAACTCCCAAAACGGCAGGACCAATCTACCGTGAAGGCTCAACCAAGCCGGCCTACTTCCTCAAGCAGCGATGAAGACGAGCGCCTCAATCTACTCGATCAATTCACCTCAGACTCGCAGCAGCAATACACATCTCATCGTCCTAGAATCAACCCCCTAAAGCCCGATCACCAACCCATCCTCAAAACTCAACCTCACCCTCAAAATCGGTCCAGCAGCGACGAAGACGAACGGCTCAACCTCCTCGACCAATTCACCGCCAAACCCCACCCGAACCCCCCAAGAAGCACCACAACATCTACGCAGGATTCGATGCTCTCCAGCATCCGATACGCCTCTCCAAGCAAGCCACGCGCAGCCCCCCCACGGCAGAAAATCCCAACATCCCTCCCAATCCTCCACCAAAACCCAACAATGACCCCCAAGCGCACAAGCCTGACACCTCACTACCCCGGCAGCGCCGGCGGCGTAATCCCCATCCCCATGCCCAGCACCACCACCCACGGATCAAGCCGCCGCCGCCGCCGGCGGGGTCCCTCCACAAACTCTCCCAGCAAGACGACGCGCACCGACACCAACAAATCCCCCCGTCGGCCTCGCGCCGCTGTCCCCCCGATCCCTCTCTCACCCAGCAAACCGGCGACCTTGACGGCAACAGCGCCTCCCTATCGCTCAACCGTGCCCTCGTCTCGCCAACCCCAACAGCAGCACCGCGTCAACGCCACCCCCACCGGCACGATTCCCGCGAATGCGAACGCGAACGCCACCCCCCCACGCGCCTCCACCCGCTCCAGCAGCAGCCTGAACACCTACCAAGCCGACACGGTGAGGGCGATGGATTCGTACTTCAGCCCGCGGAGATACGGCATCAAGAGGGATGAGAACCTTCATCCACAGCCGCGTGGGTCGCGGACTGACTCCGCTGATCCAGATTCCTCAGAGGGGGATGAGGATGGGAGTGGTGAGAGTTTCACGGGCGTCGCCGAACCGGCGCAATCGCCGCCCGCGCCGGCGCTAGCGAGGCCAGTCTCGAGGAGGCAGGCTGCGGCCGTGAGAGTGGTGGTGATGAGCCCCGGTGTGGCGAAGGGGGTTGGGAGGGTGGAAGCAGGAGACGAGAAAGCGCACAGGATTGGCGACGATTCGGTACGACCGACGAGCCACGGTGCGGCATCGGAGCAGAGGAACGGGACCAACGGGAAGCCGAATGTGGAGAAGGTGATCTGGGAGGATGAGGAGGAAAGTGGAGACGAGGATGGTGACAACGATGATGATGATGATGACGATGACGAGGGCAGCATAGAGCTCTGAACTTCTCAAAAACTTGCGTGTTTTCAGGAAGCGGTGTGGCGATAAGGGGAGATAGCACTACGAAGATAGCAGGCGAGATCTGAAGATCCAGCGATAGAGCATCTTGGGTAGCTACTAGAGGGTCACTCCTGGCGGCTTGTGACATTCGGTTTTGTAGCGTCGCATAGGATTAACCCGGCATGAACTCAACCTCGAGATTTTCCGTTCGCGACCTGTGATGATGTTGCCATGGGGCCGAAAGGCTGCGTGGATGGTCTTACCTGAGCTTCTCATGAAGGAACCCGATGTTCCTAACCCATTACATTCGCTCCTCGCTCGAATCGAAGTCCCAGTAGACAGAGCAGCTCAAGGTCAGTACTCGGGGAAATTCGGATCAACCTGCTCCCTCCAAGCCTTCAAGCCGCCCTTGATATCACAGGGCTCCGGCGCAAGCTGGCCACCTGACTCCTCGTTAAGAAGCGCCGCCTCCCTCTGCGCCAACTTGACAGCTTCTTGAGAATCATTGCCGTAGCGGCAGATGAACATGACAGGCTGCTTCAGATCCATCCCCATTTTCAGCAAGGGGTGCAGTTTCTTGGCCGGATTCTGCTGGATCTCCGCAAGGGGTAAGATGATGGATTCGCGGATGTGGGCAATCTCGTACTCGGTCACGCTGCGGACGTCGATAAGGTTATTTTTGTTTTCCGTGGGGATGCTGGCGTACTGGCTTGCCGACACACGACGTTGGATCTCGTGATCATCTGCCTGTGACTTCGATCCGCAGAATTGAACATAGTCTATATTGCCACGGTGGAAGTCTGCTCGGATCTTGTCACGCGGGTGGCTGCATGTCTCGCAGCCGGCTCTCTTGCCCTTGAGCTTGACGGTTCGGAAGGGCGGATCACCCCACGCGGAGTACAGCAGCATTCTCTTGCCCTCATCCCCCAACGCCTGCTCCTTGTTCTTTTTGTTCAGCAGTTTGATGCCCTCCACGGCCATTAGCGTCCCCATCACGCCGACGACTGGCCCCAGGATGCCACTTTCTCCACAGCTGAGCACGGTCTCGGGGGGTGGTGGGCGGGGAAAGACGCAGCGGTAACAGAAGCCTGAATCTTCTATTCGAGAACGTTGGTCGGTCGTGGAATTAGGAACAGGGGGGTTGTTGAGGATGAGGAGCTGGCCGTCCATCTTCATGGCCGAAGCCGATATGAGGGGAATCCCTGCGGCAACGGCCAGATCAGAGATAAGGTAGCGGGAGGCAGGATTGTCGGTGCAGTCAAGGAGGAGGTCGTATTCGTTTTCGATCTCGGACAAGGACGAAGATGTGACGTGCTTTGAGAAGGGCCGATATATGAGGGAGGGGTTGATTCTGCTCGGAGAAATAATTAGCTGAAAGGCTCATCTGGTCCGCCACCTGGATAGACGCTCATGCATCATACAGACGTACGCTTGAAGTCCAATGGCAGCACTGGTGGCTTTGTTCATACCGATGCGATCGGTTGTGTGCAGAAGCTGTCGATGCAAATTCGATAGCTCAACAGCGTCCCCGTCCATGAGGCCCATTGTGCCTACCCCAGCACCGGCCAAGTACATCGCGGCAGGGCAACCCAAGCCGCCAAGCCCAATCACGAGGACTCGAGCATCCTTCAGACGGAGCTGCCCTGGTAGACCGATTTCGGGGATGATCATCTGGCGGCCATAGCGCTTGTAGTCGTCAAGGGGAAGCGGCAATTTCTGCTGTCCTAACCCTTTTCCTCTCGTGATATCAATCCTGCCCTGCTCTTCAGAAGGAGCTTCATATTCGCCATTCGTTGGCAACAAGGAGCCATTGGTGTTCCTGGGGCGACTCCCATTGATGAGTGTTTGGTCGATGGCCGCTTTCTTGACGGCCCTCAATTGGTCTCTTAGGTCGTCAAGGATGGATTCGAGGGAGGCAATCTGTTTTGAGAGGCGCTCATATGTATCTTCAGACTCCATTCAGGGCGACAATGATTCCGAAAAAGCCTCAATTGGTGGAAATGGAAGTCAAATTGATGTCCAAGTGTCGACATACCAATGCTGAGCGACTACGGTGGTTAGTCAGCAGGTCTTGGCATTGAGATCCGTGCATACTATAGCCTTAAACAAGCCGAGTCTCTTCGTCCGAGGGGTCTCTTAGGCCTCATCCTATTGACATTATTTTCGAGGGAGTGGCGTCCCACTTTCTGGCAGCTTGGATCCGTGTTGTGCAAATTTGCAAAAGGCGCGACGACAATTTGAGAACAGTTCTGGGGTTTCGGGTATAGCTGGTTGCACGGTACGTAGGCAGATTTCATTGAAGGGATAACAGCAAGGATTGTTATCATGCCAAATTGTATTCATTTAGGTAGCGAGACTGCCCCACATCGAGTCCATTACGAAGACAGTATAGCCAATTTTCCCCCAATGCCAACTTTGTGATGTCGCGGCTGCTTTTCGAAAATTTGAGGACATCATTCTCGCCCACGATGTCGCCTGTCCCATCCGCCCCTTTTGGTCCTGACCGTTCTTAACCCGTCTTTTGAGTGAGAAGCGAACTGGCAAAGCTCTGCAAGTCATCATCTTCAATCTCCAGTTGTCAAGAGAATCATGATCGTCCGGACACACGGTTATCTGTTGGAGGAGCCAAGGTTATGTGCGAACCACGGCTTGCCAACCGAACAAGCGGTGCCATGAGTCCAGATGCTACCCTCGGCTTCTGAGGAATGGGATTGTCGACATCGAACAGGCGACTGAAGATTAAACCTACCAGGAACCATAGCAATAGCGCAAAGGCACAAAGCTCTGTCTGCCATAACAGTACCGCGCCGAAGTATGGCATGGAGTCCCTGTTGGACACGTCGAAATATTCCAAGAAGAAATTCCCAACGAGAAGCAGCATGAGCAGGTGGAAAGCCACGAGAGAGCTTCGAATGAAGACGTAGTTGTAGAAGCAGTCCTCTTGCTCCCATATAGGACAGTAATTCGTTGGAATATGTTGTTTTGAGAATCGCGCCTTTTGCGCTGTACGATACAGGAGACTGGGTATATCCTCTGTCGACATCTGGCCTGGACCACGTGATTGTGTCGTTTCATCTGTATCTGCCATCAGGCTTGGTGATGACAATAAGCCTCTGGTGTCTTCCACGTCTGATGTAAGGCTTGGAGAAGATCGGTGGTTCCTGTTGAGTGAATTGTTCATTTCCAGATCATCATTTTCGATATCGATGCTGCCAAGTTGCAGGCTAGGGAGTGTGACACGGAACGGATTCCCAACATCATTTCCTTGGATGAAATCGGGGATCTTGTCATCATGATGAGCCTCTAGTGTCTGATATTAGCCCTAGCTTTCGGACATATTATGATGGCAAATACCCGAAAGAGTTTCCATGCATCCAAGCACCGGAACCACGAGAAGCATGACTGGCAATATTTGACCAAAACCCCATTCATTCTCCTTTTTCAGGATATTTGGGGAGATATAAGCCCTTTGCAGGAGGATACGGGTAGAGCCCCAAGCGAGTCCAATCAGGCAAATCCATAACGAGACAAGAAAAGATTCCGAAAGCTCCAACAGCAGCCAGAGAGCTACATACAGGGCAAGGAAACCCTTGAACATCACAGATATTATCATTTTCCTGGCTATAGTCAACAAATCAGAGTTATCGCGCAATCGTCGACATCGAACAAGAGTGAAATTGAGCCCTTTTGAGATGGTGCCCAGTAGCATTTGTCGTACTCTGACTCTGAGGAATCGGTGACTAGTGTTGAACAGGAGCATGCCTTTCCACAAAAGGCTTACAGTCAGAACCGCGAAAGACCATATTGAATCGTTACTGAATCCTGACTGATATCTTATCCGCCAAAAGCATATTGCCGGGACTCGAGCGGAAAAGGCCTTCGACCTATTGGCGAGTTCGTCCCAATAGATGCTCGTAGTTGGGATAAGCATAGCAAGAGCCATAATGCCAATAGCGCTCATGCCAAAGACCCGAAGAGCTCTCCATTTCGGTCGTTGGGAATTTCTAAACTCAGCCTGAAGCAGAGACACGGCGCTAATGTGCGTGTTTGAAGACATCCAGGCTAGATAAATCACCACGTGGAGGTGGTAGACGCTGATTTCTTGCATCTTTATGAAAGCTGCCATCAGGATGGCAATGCCAGTAGCAATCTGTTGGTCCGCGTATCCCAAGACGACGCTGTTCACGGCTTGTTTCCACCAAGGATGCTCACCCCTACCAAGAGAAGAGCGTTTGTACAAGAAGATGTCAGCACGCCCAAGTAAATCTTCCGATAGCCAGCCGCAGAAGTAAGCAGCAGACATCCAGATGAGCACCAGATAAGCTGTTGCCAAGAATGATATAATGACCTTTCGAATGCATTAGTGCAGAAGAATCAAGAGGAGACAATTCGATACTAACTCCAACTCCTGCAATATCGGGGTCTGCAAGTTCAGAGGAATTATAATCTTCCCCAACATACCAAGATGATCCACTGTTGCAGGACGCGTTGAGTCTCTCATCCAAGTCTACAGATGATGTACCACTTGCAGACATTATATAGCAATGACAGTGATGTATCCCCAAATTGGGTCTGTCCAGTCGAGTCTCTCTTGGGCTTGATGGCGACGTCCAAGTCTGAGGGCCCAGTGAAGCCGAGAAGTATGAATTGTTGTTTTCGTAAAAGCCTGTAAAGACTTGCTCCATTTCCGAGTACTCGCAGCATACTTAAGGCTTCGAGCTCCAGACAGACTACTGACGCTCTCTCCCGTCGAGGCCGAATCGAAATCATTCCACTCGATAATGCATTCCGACGATGCACCTCGGAAAGGCGCACATGTTTCGGGAAATGCACTCTTGTCGTTTGCTACAACCCCTTCACATGCGCCTTGCCATATTATCAGCATCCTTCAGAGCCAATCACCGGTGTAGATGCCGCAAGACAGGCTTCTTCGATGATGCTGGCTCCCTTGAAGTCCATCCTCGTGATGCCAAAGCCGGGGAAAAGCGCCGAGTCTTGTGGCCATCGGCATCACCTCGATAAAGAAACATCTAGCATTTGAAGACATGAGAGCGACGATCATCGTGCGAATAAGGGTAGCTACATGATGCTGATGCCATCAATGATGATGAACGGATTGATGCAGAAAGGGTGGATTCGGAAGCTCGAGGGATTGGAATCCCAAGGCTTGATTTTTCTAGCGTGTTTGCCTTAGACTTTATTTAGCGTGCACGGGCCGACTGTCGAGTCTTGGCGAAAATTCTATGAATAGCAGGAAAAAATGACGTCATCCTCTGTCATTAGGCAATTGGTGCAAATGGATGCACGAGGGGCAGGATTGATTTATCGCAATCCCACAGAAAAACTGATAACCACTGCACCACGACTAGCGCCAATAGGAATCGAACCTATAGTGAATTATCAAGCATCCACGCCACCAACGCCCGCAAGGTCGTCAGCCCCCGCTGACCAGGCCTTACACCACAGAGGGAAACTCAGAAATAAAATCTGTCCACTACCTGGGTCGAACCTGCGCGGTGACTAGACAGTGAGCCCTTGTAGCTATTGGCGCTACCAGAAAAACTGATAACCACTGCACCACGACTAGCGCCAATAGGAATCGAACCTATAGTGAGTTATCAAGCATCCACGCCCACCACACGTTCCAGAACAAATCGATGATAGAAAATTCGTTCTCTGGTCTTCAGCTTGGAAAAACATGGGAAAACAAGCCACCCAGTAGATGATGATATTTCTTGCACTTCGTTGACCCCGTATCACACATCTCCTCGCAGACTCCAGCAATCCAACCTTGAGAGGTTCAATTGCAGCAAAGGACTCACTGGTATCCCATGCTGTCTGAATCTCACAGAAATTTGCTAAATGGTATCACCCAACCAACGCCCTACCCAACTTCCCCCAGCTTTTCCTCGCCTCTCCACCCCCCTAGCCTGACCTCTCTCTCCCCTCCCACAAAACCCCTCATCCCGCCCCCCCTTCCCCTCCCCTCCCTCAACACCCTCCCTCCCCCCTCCGAAAACAAAGCAACCCCCTCCCCCTCCCCCTCCCGACCCTCGTCTCCCACATCTCCCGCTCCACCTCCACCGCAGCATCGCTCCTCCTCGCGGGGACCTGCTCCCACCTGACCACCCCCCTCGCCGTCACCAGAAACCCCATCCCCACACGCACCTCCCCGCCCCTACCTCCCTGATCTTGCGCCTCACACGATTCCAACACCCTCTCAACACTCCCCCTCACATCCCCCCACCCGAACTCTTCTTCCCACCCTATTTGAACGTTAGGAGCGGGCGTGATATCGATGCGACACCTCCCCGCCTCGTGCGGAGGCAGCTGGAGCGTGAGCGTCCCGTCACCGGCGCGGAAGGTGCGGGTGGTGCTGCAGTTGGCCATTGCGGCGAGCTTGTCGAGGAGGGGTTGGCAATCGGCCGGTGAAATGAGGGGGTGGGCTTCGGGGCGGAGGGGGGGGGAGGGGGGGTAGCATTTGGGTGTGTTCGAGACGGGGGGGGAGGGGGGGAGGGGGGTTATGGTGAGGGTGTTGGCGAGGCGGTGGAGGGGACGGATGTGGATGCTGTTTTTGATGTTCTGCGTGAGGGGGGATTGGGAGAGGGGGAGGGGGGTTGTTAGGGTGGGGAGGGCGAGGAGGGTGAGGGCGGAGAAGGGTGAGGGATGCATCTTTTGTGATGACTGTTGATTGAAGTGTTGTGTTTGCTTTCTTTTCGTGGCCGGCTGGGATGAGGGGATGACACGGTCACCGTGAGACGAGAAAAGATGAGGGAACGAGAAGAATACCACAAAGTAGGCATACCGAGCGATTACATACTCCTCAACCGCAATTCACGAAACACCACAAGGCGCAGCCCCAAAACCAGCTTGCGTGTACTTGTCTCATCTCTTGGCGGCACATACATACAAAAATGCATTCGGGTGCCGATGCTGAAACTGAATTCGCATGCAGCCAGCCGTGGGGCGTTGTTGAAACCGTGCGGGATCGCGTCGCTTGGCAGGGGAGCCAATAAAAAAGCTTGACTGCAAGGCGAAGAACGAGAGGGCGAAAAAAGACGAGAGAGGGCGGGCGCATAGACCAATGGCGCAAAGAGGGGCACAGCAGGCGCATGTAGACGGGGCATCTGAAACAGGCTTGTGTCATTGGCGGGATATAACCGAACCCCGGATTTTGGATAGATGATGTTCTGAAATAAATGATGATCTGCTGTGTGAGATCGGCAATCTCTGTCTCTGTGTCTAAGATGCTGATGATGATAGATGCCATTGTGCTGATCTTCCGTGCCCTTTGTCATATCATGGTGTGGAGTTGGTCCTTAGTCTTATTCGTAGAGAACATAGAAGCCCGTTTCATTCCACTGGATGGCCCCGGTTCCTTTCCGCACCAGGTCCCAGGTGGGGTCGTCGTTGAGCATCTGGACAAAAATTTCGCTTGGCCGTTCATTATCTGGGGTCGAGCCCGCGGTTGCTCTACCTCGCGAACACGAGCTAAATGGCGTCCACGTGTCGCCATAGATAGAGCCGGGCTGTCCTTGAACCGAGCACTCGTACTCTTCCCACTCGAGCGGCTCGCGATATGGACCGAGCATCTCCGCCTTTGAAAACATCAATAAAGCGCTCTCCAATATCGAAGTACTGTGCTTTGCTTTGGGAAGTGAGGATGTTGGGTGACGTACCTTGACGTGATGCCTTGTTTTCTGCCCGTCGCTATGCTTGTATCGCCGGATGTAGAATTCGTAAGCTGTACTACCTCCCGGGAATATGCAATCAAGCCTGAATTCGGGAATGTTCTTGTTGAAGAATGCGGACATGACCTCGTAGCTGGTACCACTGAGTACTGTCACGATAAGTTCCTGAAATCCCACACGACCGTACGGCAACGCCTCAAAACTAAGAAGTTGGGCGACACGACTAGGATTGACTTCGAGTCGGACTGGGAGCTTGCGGGCGGCTTTGCTGGCGGCATCTTCATGTACGTGTGAAGTGGCTTCAATGCGGTTCTCACGATATTGGCTATACCGTGGTCCCTCTTCCATCTCATTTCGGGTGGCTGTTCGAGTTGTTGTTAGCGAAAGATTGGATACCCATGATGCAGGGATCAGGAGAGCGCACGCTTGAATGAAGGCAAGTCGGTCACGTTGTTGGACTTGCCAACGCTGACATAGATCATAGCTGCGATGTCAGCCTGCTGGGCTTCGTTGAAGACCCTCGCTGGTCCCGCCATGGCATGAGCCATCCTTGATCAAGTTGTGAGAGTTGAGAAGAGGGTGGTGGTAGATGTTTGCTTCTATGTCAGCTTTGAGCTGTCTCGTACCCGAGGTCATCACCATGACGTGATGGCAATTCACTGAGAATGCCGAGGCTTGCTTGTATCTCCCAGTGCTTTCTGTTCTTGATACTTCGAGTGTCGAGCAGGACTTTCCCTCAGTCGCTCTCATCTTGACACCTATGCAAACTAAAATAGATCTCTGCTGCTGGAATCCGGACATCAAGTAATAGACAGAAATGCTTGGGCGAAAGTTTGAATAAATTCATATGAGAGTTTGACTTCAAATCTGGTTGAAGAATCCTGCTGTTCATGGGTGTCAGTATAGGCGCGAAAAGCATAACAAACCATTGTTAGGACAAAGCGTGCAGCGTCGCCAACTCGCATGTAACGATTATGCAGGTGAAAAAAGTAAAAGAGCATTCCAGATCGCAAGGATATGATGTTCCACCCACAGCTGCGATCCGGAATCTGATCCTAAGAAAGTGCAACCTGGAGTGAATTTGATGCAAACTGACACAGGCCGAGCAAATCCGAATTCAAGGCGGCACAATGTTTTGTTTGAGCTCGATCTTCGTAGGAGGCTATCTCCTCTCCTGCGGTTCCTCGGTAGCGGCTGCAGCAGTCTCCGGAGTTGCTGCTCAGACTTTCGGTGAGATTGAGGTTCGCGACGTCGACTTTGATTCCAGCAGCGGCCCTCCACCTTACCCACTAATACCAGTAGTGGGGGGCGACAGCCAGGTCACCAGCTCCAACAGCACAGTTCTGCCAAAGCTTGCGAACACCTCGTCATTCCCGACTCCTCACCCTAACACAGCGCCGAGTCCGCCTCCGTCCACATATGTCGCCAGCTGGGGGCTTTACAAGCCGACGGTCAAATCCTTGGCGACACCGAATTACCAGCTGCGGGAGAAGAGCGGCTCATACGTCATCGACGCCTCTATGGATGCAACTTTGGATCACATCGTGATACTGATCAGACATGGCGACTACGGACCATTCAAGATTCTGATGGGTTTCCATTTCGACGAGAATGAAGGGTGGTGCGAGATCACGTTGCAGAAGGGGGTATGGTTTTATGTGACGATTGTTATGAGACATCCTGGCGTGAGGGGAGTGGTCAAACTGAGCAAGGTCAAGATTGACGATGCTGGCTCTATCGAGTCGCTTGGAGACGCCGATCCTGTGGATGTCGATGGATAAGAAAGAGGGATGTGGTGCGAGAAGCGATGAGAAGGTCTGGAGGATGGTCACGGAGGATAGCTCTAAAATGGTAGCCTCATAGGCCTAGCTAGAAGACAGGGGCGATTCGTTAGACTGAGCGATTGAAAATTATATAAGTCTCGGCCAGGGGGGATCTAGTGTATCGTTAGCGCAAAAGCTTTAAAGTGTTTTATGAGCTTTCCAGAAACCTGCAACTATTGCCAATGGCAATGGCGATGGCAAGACCATGCAGCGAAATGCCTGATTCCACGGACAACTCCCGTCTCAGGTTTGTCAATGAAGGCGGCGTTTCTTTGGTCGAGCGTGGAGAGTCTTTGAGTTTCTGAGGGCAGGAACAACAGGAAGACAGGGTTGATACGACGACCGCTTTAGCCATCTTAGCATTAGCGTCCTATCTGGCGAGTGCCAAAAAGTGCCGATTGCAATTCTAGGATAGACATCATCAACGCTCTGAAATTCCCTTGTCAAGCGGGTAGAGGCAGTATGGAGATGATGAAATCAGACCCGGGCCGACACCACCGTGTGCCAGAATTGCATTTACACCGCTGTCTACAGTCGAAGCATTTTGAGTACAACCAAATTCTTCAGCGAGATCCTTTCAGATCAAGGCCACAACGCTTACATCGAACGATATTCTGCTTCCTAGCTCAACTGGCATGGCTTTTTTCAGTCTCTGCAACGAACATAAGTGCCCGTTAAATTTCAGTTTGCTGCTGACGCGGTTTGCTGAGCCTAAGAAGCTGATCTCAAATTCTGGACGAGATGCCTTGGCGCCATGCGCCTGTCTGCATTACAATCTTCTCCTTGCTGCTGTCAATCAGGATATTTAGGAGGCTACTCTAGCATCTAGAGCATTAGAGCCAAATACATGCATCATAGCCACACCATCGTTCGGATGCCCTGGTTTGTTCCTAAATCGTAAACATGCATGATTGACATGAAAGCTTCTACAGAAATTGCAGTACCTCACTTCCTTGGTTCCTGCAGCCATCTAGGCAGATCATCCTCACCCGCCCCCTTTCCCATTTCCATACCATGTGATCCTGGGACCCCAGCCAGCGCAGTAGACCCAAGATCATGTTCAACCCCCCCGCCATCTACTCCATTCTCCTTCTCAGCAATCTTCCCCCCCTCCTGCCTCGCCTCCTCCCTCTCCTCCTCCCTCTCAAGCTTCCTGATGAACTTCGCGGGCACACCGCCCACGAGTGTGAAAGGCGCCACGTCCTTATTGACGACCGCACCGGCCGCGACAACCGCCCCGTCTCCGATCGTGACGCCGCCGAGGACAATCACACCTGCCCCAAGCCAGGTGTCCTCGCCGATATCCACGGGCCGCGCTGTGCCATCCGGTCGACCGGCGGTCCAGGTAGTTCATGCTTGTGGTTGACGGTTCCGATGTAGCATCTTGGGCCAATGTTGGCACGGTTGCCGATTCTCACGAGGGCGATGTCTCCGACCCCAAAGCTGTACGCACCGAAAGTCAGTGTGAGGGAATCTTCTGCCAATAATAAGGCTCGGGTCACGTCTCTGCGAGGCAAATGACAGCAGCATGCCACAATGCGGGTGCCATTTTGCTTTTCCTTCCCCGATATTTCGGGGTTTTTTGTTTCCCCGGAGTAGATGTCGAAGGTGAACTAAAACGCGGGGAACATGTGTGAAGGGTCAAATCCGATCATAATGCGGGGGCTATTGCAGCGGTATCGTCTGTCAGACAAAAGAAACAGGATCAATCTCGCAAAGCAGAATTTCTTCATGCGGACAGATGAGATGGACAGTCCTAATCCCCCCTTTCCACCCTTTGCCGCCCTATACATACCCTTCATTGAGCCAGACATTATCCCCAATCCAGAGATTGCACCCAAACGTCGCGTTGAAAGGTGGCCGGACGAACGAATGCTGCCCGATGTGGCCGACAATCTCGGCGATGAGCTCGCAAGACCTGGCCATCAAGGACCTTAGTGTTGCGTCCTCGGGTATGTCCTCGTTGTTGTATTGCTGGCACAGTCGCTTCGTACGGACCAGATGCGACTCGATGATTGGGACACTAGCGAAACGGGTTCTGCGAGAGGACCAAGAATGGATGAGCAATAGCAGATCGAAACAATCGCGGGGTACGGGGGCCCGCCGCCACGAGAACCGGGCGGACAGAAAGATCCGTTGCTCGCTTGTGACGGCTTTTGGTTTTTCAGGAAGGCATGGGGCAGGTAAAGGAAAGGTGAGAAAAGAAACTAGCTTCGAACCGGACGCCGGATATCAACTTCTCATATCCATCGCACCAGGGAACGTGGTTGTGAGTCCTTGCTCTCTCGATGTAGGCCGGATTCTTCTCATTGGGATTGGGTTCTCGCACCATTTCCCGATGCTCCGTGGGATGCGCGGATATTTCTGCCGTCCAACACTGCAGCCGGAGTGATGATCCAGGAGAATAGAGTCACGCGGATAGGGCCGGGCTTGACACCGCTGTGAGAACTTCTTTATTCATGATCCGAATGAAGCCGGGGGTCCGTGGCATTTGAGGATCTTGTTCGGTTCTAATAGTCTGTTTCCTCAAGCTTTAATTAGCTGCCGACAAAGCCACACGGGAACAGCTGGGTTGAGAAAATGTGACTAATTGTGTTGGTCTTTTCCTCAGTCCTTCCCTACACCACCACTTTCGCTGGAGCGGATAAGGTGTGATGAAGATCAGGTTGGTAGGCGGGGATCTGTACCAGGGTACAGTCTGTGACGTGAGACGGAGGTGCTCGGATGCATTCTACACGTCACGCCGCATTGTAGTGATATCTATGGAATCATGTAGTTGCGCTTGGGGGGTTGGTCCAATTTGGACAAGGCAAGGCAGATTGATGTCATGCTTCGCGAGGTTATCAAGAGTGATATCGTATCCGACTAAGGAATCCAAGTTTCTTGGTAATGGGCCAGGCTTAGTGGCTTCAGGCAATGTCACGGTTTCAGCTCAAATAGTGAGAGCAAGGTACCAACTCAATCACATCTTATTATTCAGCTGGGGGCCATGACGCCATATGAAAGCCGACAATGCAAGGCAACAGCTCTGGTGAGAAGGAGGGTGATCGAGGGGACAGAGCTCTAAGAGCTCTGGGGACGATCTTAACGATGATAGTCACGGTGATAGGACTGCCGAGGATGATAGCTACGGCGAGCATGTTGAGAAGGTAGTATCACGCAGAAGGAGCAACGGCTCCTTTTCGCAATCGTGGTGTTGCATTTAGTTGTTCGTCGACTGTGAAAGCATGTGTAGACACCTCTGAGTACTCAATAGTGTCTCGCTTCTTACGCAGTGGCGGCCGGGCGACAACAGTGCAAATTCGAAAGGCGATCCGCAGTCGATGGTATAATCATTTCTTAGCAATACATTTGACGGCCACATGGCTATGCGTGGTCATGTCTGATGCAGGCAAACGTGGGACAGAAATTCAGGAAGGAAAGGCACTGCTCAGTTTCAAGGCAACCTTCCAAGGAATACTCACCAGTCCGGTATATTGGAATTATTACACGGTCGTGTAGATGTCTTGCTTGTGAAACATCTCTTCGACGCTACCCAGAGTCTCCAATCTTCTTCATCACCTTCTCATCCGTAGATACCACCCCAATATCCACCAACTTGGACTTGCCTGCAATTTTCCCTGCCAGAGCCTCAATAGAAGGACTATTCATCAACTCCATCAGCGAAATGGTTGCTTCCAGGTCTACCGTGACCCAGTTGCGTAACTCGACAGCGACGAGCGAGTCCAGTCCGTAAGCCACCACAGGTTTATTCACACTGACATCCTCTTTCGCAATCATGAGTAAGCTGGACAGTTTGCCAACCAATGCCCGAGACACCACCCCCACCGCTTCATCAAGCCCAGCGACCGTTTTGAGCAGCGAGCGTAGCGCTTGCCCCGCAAGCCGCTCTTCATCACCCACGGCTTCCTTGCCAGAAGAACCACCCTGAACGGCAGCTACCAGGTGCGCAAACTTGGGATCCGAGCTGAAGAACGACAGCGGCTTATCAGGGAAGAGTTTCAGGCCTGTATAAGTCTGCTGCGGCAGGCCATCACCGTCATACGCACCTGTGATCGCCCCCTTGATCAGCGCCAGCAATTCGGGCACGGATAGACGATCGGGCTGGACGGCATCGATCTCAGCTTTCCGCTCCAGATTTTCAGCTACGTAGCCGATGTCGGAGACGATGCCGATGTCGATAGCTGTAGCCCGAATTGGCGGGCTGTGGTGATGCCGAAGGTGGGAGGCGAAAGAGTCGAGAAAGGTGTTGCTTGCGGCGTAGGCGGTCTGCCCGCGTGGTCCTGTGATGCCTGAGCTGGAGGCAAGCATGACGAAGAAGTCGAGCGGGCTGCTGAGCGAGTGAAGGGTGCGGTCAAGGTTACGCGCCCCTTGGACGCGCGGTCTCGTATTCAATTGCCATTCGGTGAAGGTCATTTTCTCAAGAAGGGTGTCATGAAGCGCCATTGCACCGTGAATGACGCCTTTGATTGGGGGCATTGTCGCATGACACTCGGTGAGAGCTTCATGGACTTCTTCTGCATTCCCAACATCGCAGTTCCGGACGACTACATTAATGCCTTGTTGCCGCTGTTCTCTGACCAAATCCTCTACGCCTTTCTGACGCATACCGCTGCGTGAAAGGAGGATGATATGTCTGGCTCCTTCGTGGCCCAACCATCTGGTGATGGACCGCCCAAGGCCGCCCGTTCCGCCTGTGATGACATATGATGCGGCAGGGTCTTGGATGGCTTTTGGTGATTTAGCGGGTAGGACCTGATGTTTACTTAGCATCCCCGCACACTACGACGAAGGAAGATAGTATCAATATACCTGAACCATACATTCCGCTGCGGTGTCGATGACAAGTTTACCCGTGTGCTTGCCAGCTTGCATCTGACGCATAGCCTGCTGGATGTCTGACATTGGGAAGATGGTGATGGGCGAAATCGAACGGATGACACCGTCGTTATACAGCTTGATAAGATCAGTGAGCACGCGATTGCAGATCACAGGCCTTGTCTCTGCCAGTATCATCAAATCAATGGCGCAGAAGGTCACCGAGTCAAGGAACTTTTCCATGGCGAGACTCGAGTTCTGCACCAGATCCCGCTTGCCGATCTCAATGAATCGGCCGAGCGTCGCCAGACACTGCCAGGATTCGTGGAGGATCTCTCCTGCTGTAGAGTTAAGTATGACATCGACTCCGCGCTGTTCTGTCAAGAGCATGAGCTCATCCCGGAAGGATGCATCGCGGCTCGAGAAAATGTGGGCCTCTGGTATATTGTATGTCTGCATTATGAAATTCTTCTTGTCCACTGATCCAACAGTGACGTATATGATAGCCTTGATATGCTGAGCCAGCATGATGGCGGCTTGTCCCACCCCGCCAGCAGCGGCATGTATGAGAATAGACTCCCCCTCGGAGAGTCTTGCCAGATCGGAAAGCGCGAAATGCGCGGTGCCAAAAACGACAGGCATGGATGCAGCCTGAAGGAAGTCCAGCTTATCTGGTATCACTGCTACTTCATGCCGCCTTGCCCGTACTGTGTTTGCATAGGCGCCCTTGGCGAAGGCAAAGACCCGAGTACCAGGCTCGATATCCGTCACGTCGGACCCGACAGCGACGACGATACCGCTGCATTCGCGGCCGATGGGATGATGGAATGGTATCTGACCTAGAGTGATCATAATGTCCTGAAAGTTCAACCCGGTGGCTTGGACTAAGATCTCAACCTGATTGCCTTGCAATGGGCTCGCCATAGCGTCCTCATCTTGAAAAAAAATGCTGTCCAGTAAGCCTACTTGACCTATGCTGAGCTCCAACGTACGTCCTGGTTGCTTGAACGGCTGCATCTCTGGGATCGACGGATACGTCTCGCGGACGACATAGTCGTCTTTGATAGGGTCCAGCTTCAATCGACCGACATGCAAGATGCCGTGCGACTCGACGAACTCCATGTCAGCAACAAAAGGATTGATCTCGGCGCCAAAAGCGTGCCTAAACACCCTAGCAATGATACTGCCAATCTGATCGTCCGACAATCTGTTCTCCCCGTCAAGGTCTAGCGTCACGAGATGAAGACCGGCATTCTCGCCTCGGAAAGACCGGGCGAAGCCTGTGACCATATTGGCTTCTGGGTGCTCAGATCTAGCGCCACGTGTGACCCAGAGGAGCCCGCGCGCTTCACAGAACATTTGCCGAATGTGATGTAAGCCGGCTTCGTCAAGTTCGGCTAGAAGAGGATCTTCCATAGCAAGCACGATGCCATGATTGTCGATCAGGGTGGCCTCGTAAAGCGGTTTCGTGGGAGGAATCTGAGAGCCTGTGAGTTCTTCCAAGGCTACCCTGAGGCTCTCGTCGACAGCTTTATGTGCCTCATTGCAAATGATCGAAGGAGGCGGCGGAGAATTGGGAGACTTGTCACCAGCTGCAGACGCAATCATAACGCTCGACAGGATGTCTCCTTCTCCCCGGACTTGCGCACTGCCATCAAGACCAGAGAATCCTGTTCTGCGGAAGACTGCGTCCCATGCAGATTCTGTCAGAAATGGGCCATCTCTCCTTTCTGGTTCTTCTCCTAGCCACCAGCCTGCGTAAATTGCAAACCACGAGTCAGCTCATACATAGACCAATTGACAGGGCTCTCACCTGGCAAAGTACCAAACACCAAAAGGCTCGATAGCAACTGGCTCGTTATTTCGGCAATCACAGCCTTGCCCCCAGGCCTGAGCAGCCTTCGCACGTTTCGCATTGTGGTATCCATGTGAGCCGTAGCGTGAAGCACATTTGCCGCGATTACCAAATCATACCCCTCAAATTCGAATCCTTGAGCAACAGGGTCTTGCTCGATGTCTAACTTACGGTAGCTCATTTTTTCACCCCAGGAGGCTTGTTCTTCTCTTGCACGGTCAAAGAATCCTTGGGAGATGTCTGTGAAATCGTAGTGAGAAAACTCCTGTCCGAGTGCGAGTAGGATGGACTTCGTAGTCGCTCCTGTCCCGGCACCAATCTCAAGGATTCGCATGTTCGGTTTTTGGTGCCCGAGCGTGCCTACCATATTGGCACAAGAAGTGTTTATCGGCTTCATACCTTCATGGTCCCGATAGAAATTGCTGAGTCCATTGTCTTTTACCAGCATGGGAAGAGCGTCGCTTTTTCCAGTCATTATCGGGACAAGATTTTCGCCTATCGTTCGAACCATTCGGGCGGTCTCGTTCGAAACAAAATCATCAAGAAACACTGCCTTGGAATGGTCTGTGTGGTCCAGCCAGTCTGGAGTTTGGAATGCCAGGGTGCCGTGCTGGCTCTGCTCGAGTAGTTGACCCAACACGCGGTGATACTCTGCCAAATGCGACTTCGGAATGTCCACATTGCTTTGCGCTAGAGCCTGAAATGCTGATCGGATATAGTAGAACGCAGCTTTCTCGAGGTCCTGTAATTGCTTCAAGACGAGCTGCGTACGATATTGCTGAGTAAAAATGCTGGTGTACTCTTCGCCGCTCAACATATCAAGGCAAGGCTGCCATTGCAAGCGGTAGCAGAGCCCTCGACTGCGGCTCGCTGTAGATGTGGAGCCCGGCCCAGGTATCAGAGAAGCGACAAATCCTTGAATTTCAATGAGAGGTTTCGTTTCATCGTTGGCGCTGGTGACAAACAAACTGGCATGAAGGTCCGAGTCAAGGTCACAAAAGGGTCGATGCTTCGTTGCAAACACATTGAAGGCTGCACCACTCTTGCAGAACAAACCGTTGTCGATGGTGATCTGCTTGAAGAAAGTGGGTACATGTAGATCAGAGCCTGACATGTCTCCACCAGCATGGGCAACCTCGATGACCTGGAGACAAGCGTCAAGCGTTGTAGGATGGATCAACAAGGGCGACTCAAAGCTATACGGCATCGTACTTGAGGTGACTGGAACGGTGATGGTGCCAACGGCATGGTCAAGGGTAGCTCGTCCATCCTTAAAGTTCTGAAAGGTTGGTCCAAAGTTGAGACCCGCCCGGACGTAATAAGCATACACATCTTCACGACTGACAGCCTTGTTGCACTTGGAATGAAATTCGGTAATTTGGCCGTAATATTGATCTTGCTGTCCAGTGACGTATCTCTCACCATTCACTGGATTTACTTCCGTATCATTCCGGTCGATAGAAGCTTGACCCTGACAGTGTTCTGTCCAGCCACCTTCCTGCGTCCAGGAAGAGACTGCAAAGTCCATCCAATGGTCGCGATTTGCTTCTTGCGGTCGCATAGTGAAGGAAACTTCAGTAGCATGGTCTTCCGAGAGCGTCATTGGCCGAGCTATTTTGATGCTTCGAAACTTGAATCGCGAGATAGAGGCACTAGGGATGTTTCGCATATGGTTGTACTGTGAAGTGGCTTCGAGAGCCATCGACAGATAGCCAGTAGCAGGAAAGACAACACTTCCCTGAACTGTATGGTCTGCCAACCAGGGAATGTCGGCAAGACGGAGTATGTTGCGCCAACGCGGTTCGCTTTCACTCATGTCGTCCACAAGGCTGCCCAGCAAGTCATTGCGTGGGAATTCTTTCAGGCGATGATTCAGGCTCATACGAGACTCATGCCAATATTTTCGGGCATGATTCCACGGATACGAAGGCAGGTCGTGGAGAGGCTTGAGAGACGGAATGTCTCCAAAATTGTTGATTGCCGAAAGACTGACTTCACAGCCGAGAACATGTAGTGCAGACGCTAAAGAAAGAATTGTCGAACTTGCGTCACGGTTGCGAATCAAGCTTGGAAAGTACCGAATGTCAGAAGTCCCACTGGGATAACTCTTGAGAATATCCTGAATAGGGGATTTAAGGGTTGAATGTGGACCAATTTCGACTAGCACGTCCGGGCCTTTAGCTTGCATACACATACTCTGAATTCCATCCACAAATTGAACAGGTTGCGTCATGTTTTGGACCCAATACGTTGCTGTAAGATCTGCCGTATTCATCTGGCGACCTGTGACTGACGAGAAGAACTGCACGCCTAGACTTCTCTTCGGTTCGATAGATTCAATTGCAGCAAAATACTCTTCGGCAATCTCGTGCATATGCGGTGAATGGTATGCTACATCAACCTTGAGCCGGCGATTCAGCAGTTTTCCGTCTTCAGCAGTTCTCTGAATCTCCGCAATTGCCTGTGAATCTCCAGATACGGTCACCAGAGAGGGACTGTTGTGACATGCAAGAACGACATGAGAAGAACCGAAGCGTTTGATCATCGGTCGAGCCTTAGCAGGAGTTGCACTAATGGCTAACATGCTCCCGGGTCGCTCTGGTCGTCTGTCTTTCAATGTTGCGGCAAGTGCACCGCGGTGATAAGAGACCTTCATACATTGATCCAGGTTCAAAGCTCCAGCGGCATATGCTGCACCGATCTCGCCGCTTGAATGTCCGAAAACAGCCGAGGGTTTGATATTCCAAGATGCGAGCAAGCTCACGAGGGCGATCTGGATGGCTGTCGTGGCAGGCTGACTAATATGTGCTCGATCTATCAACGTCGAATTCGCATCCTTGACCAATTCATCTAATGGAGGTCAATCTACGAAGGACTCTAGAACGACTGCTGGATCATACCTAGAAGTGACCATTCTGCTCCCGTAGCTCGTAAGACTTGATCTGCCTCGTGTAGGGCACATCGAAATATGGGATATTGGAGAAGTTCTCTGCCCATAGCAGACCACTGTGACCCTTGACCGGTGAACACAAATGCGATGTTCGTCTTGTCTGATGCCTTCGTAGGTTCAGAATCAGGGAAAAGTAGAGATTCGATGAGCTCCGTGCTTGTCCTCGCTGCAACGGCCGCTCTCCACTCGAGCAACGACCTCCGCTGGCCCAGGGTGAATGAGAGCCGAGCCAGGAGTGATTCATCGGTAGATCCTCTTTGCTCTTCAAGATATGTTGCTAACCTCGAGGATTAGCATTTAGAAGCAATGTTTCACGTGATCCTCTAGCACTAACCTATCCCATGCATCTGGTTCGTCAGACTGCTTTTGTCATTGGCACTAAATATGAAGAGTCGCCTTCGTGACTCGTCCGCATGGGAAGTTAGAGTCCCATTTGTCTGTATGCTTTCGACTTGGCATAGATCAGAGCTTTGGCTTGGGCTTTTTGCAGGAACCGTCGTTGACCCATTCATCAGCATACCGTTGACTTCCCCGAGATCAGAGTCTTGGCTTGCGATATCGGCATGAGTATTCAGATTCTCATTTGTCTGTACACCAACAACCTCGTGGAGACCAGAGTCTTGGCTTGCGATATCTGCCTGATGGCTAGGCGTAGCCAGGCCATTCAGGTTTTCTGTCCTGTTCTCATACTGCTCCAGAATTACATGCACGTTGGTTCCTGTGTAGCGGTTAGTGCGGGCTTGCAATCCAGAGGCAGATTGCGATACCTCCGAAACCAAAGCTACTTATGGAGGCTCGCCGTGGGTATGATCTTTGCCAAGGCGTTAGAGACGTACAAATCTACACTTGATCAGTCTTGCTATCCTATTGACTAGGAAGGTCTTGACGCACCTTCAATTTCCACGCTTCCAGGGGGATATCCTTGTTTGGCTTTTCGAAGTTGATGTTTGGGGGTATGATCTGGTGCTCGAGCGCGAGGATAGTCTTGACCACCGCTGCAAGTCCGCTAGCAGCCTCAAGATGTCCGATGTTTGTCTTCACTGAGCCAACAATGACAGGGTCATCGACTGTTCTATTTGCTCCAAAAACGTCCGATATGGCTTCCGCCTCGACAGGGTCCCCGGCAGCAGTACCAGTCCCGTGGGCCTCAACATAGTCTGTGTAGAATGGATCTAGGCCAGCCTTGTCATACACGGATCTCATCAACTGAGCTTGTGCGTCTTTGCTTGGAAAGGTGATACCATTGGTTCTACCATCCTGGTTGGCTCCGGTGTTCCGGATAACAGCCCTGATATGGTCACCATCGCGAATAGCGGCCTGAAGGGGTTTGAGGAGAACACCCGCAACGCCCTCTCCGCGACCATAACCAGTGCCCCTGGAATCATAGGTATAAGACTTCCCGTCCTCTCCGAAGAGTCTAAGGCTGTCAGCTTATTCATTCTCCAATGGCGGACGGGAATGCTTTGCACCTCAACATACTCATTACTACCATCGTATCCGGGCTGAGCATGATATGGGAGCCACACACGATTGCCTGTTTGTTTTCACCACTTCGTAGACTGTCGCAAGCGATGTGAAGTGCGGCTAAACTAGAAGAACATGCGGTATCCATGGCTATACTTGTCCCTTTCAGATTGAAAACATAGCTGATTCGATTTGCAAGAATGTTCGCAGAAGTGCCTATTGACGTATAGATCGGAATGTCGTCGACATCTCTCTGAAGGATGCTGGCGTAATCGACTGAGGAAGCCCCTACGTATACCCCAGTCTGCGTGTCGCTGACCTGTTCAAGGCCAATCCCGGCTGCGAACCCCGATCAGCATTGGTCACAGGAGCTCAGGGCTGATACATACCGTTCTCAAGAGCTTCATATGTAATCTCCAATAAGAGCCGCTGCTGGGGATCCATGGCCTACCATCCCGGGTCAGCTTTTCCCTCTCGTGTGCGCATCGGATGATACCTTGGCCTCATTGGGACTAATGCTAAAAAACGGGGCGTCGAACAGTCCCACATCCTCTTTGAGAAAATGGGCTCCTCTCGAGTTGAACTGGGTAAAGAGTCAGTCCGGTTTCGAGAAAATGATTGACGAACCCACACAGCCACTTTTGGAGGGATTGGGGTGGAAGTATGCCGATGCAGTGAACCTCTCGGCTGGCATCTGCGACCATGCAGACCTCCCTGAACAACACATGTCCCACAAGTTTCTCGCGCTGGTGGCTTCACCGGGAAATCGTCCGGCCAGCCCGATGATTGCTATAGGCATTACGTTGTTGCGTTGTTGATGCATCACGTCTGTGATGTGCAAAGCACTCGATGTCGCGTTGACCGACATATCACCAGATGGCAGCATTGTCGAGGCAGATCGAATGGTTATATAGTTTGCTGTCCGTCACTAGCATGTGCGAGTCATGCGCCACACGATTATACAACCGGAGATCATAGAGTCGTTGACTCCCCTTGGTTCAAGCTCGACAGCTTTTCGGGCGAGCCGAAGATGTCCATGATCGAAAGTCATAGTATCTGATAAGAAGCCATCACGGCGTTCGTCGGTGGTGATTCCACTTCAAGATAAGACCCTACGAGAACAAGAAGGATGTGTCATGCATCGGCCGTGAAGATGCACGCTCGTTAATGGTAAGCGTGTCATTGCATAGACTAGGAATGCGACTCAGGAAGCACATACGTTGATATGAGTATCCATCGTGTGATCTGCATGCCAAGTTCCGCATCATGCATAGAAGAGATAAGCGAATGATCCAAGCGCATGATCGAGTTCGTCGTTAGAGTTCATAATTTGAAACACCACTTTACGAGTCAGGATAAAGAGCTTGCCAAGATTACAGTGTTTCATACATGAAAAGGTCCATTCTAGCCACTTATCCTGCAATAGGTGAGTCTTGAGATCGGCGTAGCACTCCGCGTATAGCTTCTGTGATTCCGGAGGTGGTTTGCAGATCCCAGGGTATTGTGTGACCACCTTTGTGGTAGCTGAGAGAGGCGGAGGATTGCTCGCACAGATCATACAATATTCTGCTTGCCTTGCGTCCAGGATCCTTGACACCGAGGATGTGGGCTGTTGGAATACGAATGCGCTCTGTTGTCTCGGTAGGCAGCACCACGTCTTTCCTATCCCATCGGAAGGGAGGTGCAGCACAGATAAAGATGGCAAATCGAAACGGCGAAGCCATGCCTTCGGAATCCCGACGCAGCATCAGGGCAGCAGCAGTGGAGGCTCCTTCGGAGAAACCCAGGACGCCATGATAGGGGAATTGGTCGTGCTGCTCTAGATGCTTCTCCAGAAAGTCACATGCTGCTGAGGAGTTGATATCCGCCAATCCCGCCTCTCGCAGAGCCCGACCAAAGGCTTCGGGCGAATCGGCTGTTTCAGCAAGCGATGCTGAAGGCCCTGCAGCTTGGTTGATGTGAGGTGCGTCCTCCTCAAAGAACCTGTAGAAAGGCCCCTCGTACTCTCCGCCTAGACTATGGTCGGGCGGCGCTTGGACGGGACCGTTCAAGAAAAGGAAGTCGGTTTTGGTGGTCTTGGCCAACTCATAGATGACGGCGGCTGAGAAAGCGGTGACATGTTAGCAGAGAGCACGTGGAAATCTGACCGAGTCGTTCATACCAAGTTGGGTATGTAGAATCTATGTGATTCTTCAGTCGGCACTGTCGATTGGCACTGATTGCGGTGCAAGTGACCAAAAAGGTGGAATGGCCAGACTCACCTCACCGTTCGCCCCTCCACCATGGAGGCAAAGTATCTTGGTCATGGCTCTCTACCGTGAGACAGATACGCTTCGGCAAAGAGACCTTGAAATGGGGGAGTGAGATAGACGGCATTGATGGCAGGTCAGCCGCTCCTGTGACTGTATCAATACCGTTCTGAAACGCGCTGGAGGCTCAATGAGAAATAAGTTTCTTTTCAGTAGTGAAGGTTCGAGCAGAGGCGCATGACCATGTGGGTGGAGAAGATCATGCATTTGATCGAGGAGCATCCTATTGGAGACAGGGCCATAAGACTATCGGATGCAGAAAGATAAACTTAAATGTTGTTCTACAACCTCATTCTTGTCGCTTAATCATGCCTTCGGCTCTCCCCGGGCCACGCGAGGCCGAGCAAGAGCGGGGAAGGCTAGCTTCCGTTTCGCCCTTTTTTGTGTTTCTACACACCATGAATGCTAGTGCCGCTCACCGTCTGAATTTCTCAGCGGCCACTCGCTACTTCTGTACAACATATCAACAGTGAAGAACAACTTCCGTTTCGGAAGGAGTCTGTCACGCGCCCCAGGTACAAGTGCTCCTATTTGCTCGATCCTTTGATCCTTCCATGCTACCGTCGTTCCCAAATTCTTTCAATCATCATGGTAGAACTGCGACCAACTCCTTGATTTGACGGTCACTCGATCTATGGTGCAAGCCAAGAGATCAGCAAGTACTGCATGCCCTATGCACTTCTAAGTTCGAACCATGCATAATACAGTAGAAAGCTTCTGGCGTGGGTCCGAGAATCTCCGCCCATGCGCCTGCTTGCGTGACGATATCTCATCTATGACGGTGCAGCAAGTCCAGATGATCTTGATCGAGGCAGTTAGTTCGCTTTTCCCCACCATCCGTGCAATTATCCGCAAGGTCCACCCTCAGCTTCTGCATTCTCACTTCTGGCCCTAAAATACTGCCTCAATCGGCATGCTCCGCATTGCATCTCCTACAAGACAGAACAGAGAACAGCCACTCTAGCACGTCTGGCCCACCAACCCCCAGCGGTGATGGCCTCGGACTTTAAGGATGGGAAATGGCGCATCGAGTCCTTACAAGAGGAACAATATCAAGTGGAGGCGCGTCGTAGATAAGAACACGTGTTCTTGATGCCGAAATTGGCCTTGCTTTGTCTTTCAGCAGACTGCTTGTATCTGAGCTACCGAGTCTTATTGGTCAAGAGGGCGTCGCAAGTGGACGTGGCCGTTTACGTCGCACTCTTGATTGAGATTTCTTTCGCAGGTCATTGCGGACCTGTACCATTGAGACCTCTGCTGACTGTCGACAGCAACCTCTGGAATCCTGCATCTGCAGTCTCTATCTGCCTGGGGCAAAGCTAAGTTCCAGCTCCCTCTTCGATTGCAAGGCGCCGACTTGCCTACCGTGGATATCCTCCTTCCTTGTTGCGGCGAGGACTTGGACGTGATCATGAACACTGTGCGGGCAGCCTGTACTCTGGACTACCCGTCTGAAAAATATCGCGTCATCGTGCTTGATGATGGTCATTCGGAACAAGTATATAACAGTGTCAACAGTCTCGTCCGTGAAAAGAAATAGAAAAACCTTCATTACGCTTCCCGGCACGCTAAGATCCAGTCCCACTCTAAAGCGGGTAACTTGAACTTTGGGCTTGAGTACGTCACGACACTTGCATCTGGGCCAGCAGAATACATTGCTGTGCTGGATATAGACATGATCCCGCTCCCGCACTGGCTTCGAGCTATACTTCCATACATCGTGCGCGATGAGAAAGTCGCACTGGCAAATCCCGCCCAACGGTTCTATAATATACCTGACAGAGATCTCTTCGTACAGAATCTTGATATCGTCTTTGAGGGCATGGAGACCATCAAAGATGCTGTCTCAGCTTCCTGGTGTATGTGCCGTCTTCAATATTTTTGTAGTTCTATCGCGATCAAAGAAATCCTTCCCAGTCGTACGAGAAACTACACTTCAACCCTCTCGCTCTCGTTTCTGGAGCTAAGCAAGATGCATAGGTACCGGGACTGGTTTCGTGGTCAGACGCCAAGCGATGGCTCAGATCCAGTGGTTTCCCACTGCGAATCACAACGACGACATCATGACTTCGGTATATCTCACTGCAGCGGGATGGAAGATTGCATATGTACCAGAGACCGTTCAGTGGGGGCTTGTACCAGATACGGTCCGGAAGCATGTTCGACAACACACGCGCTGGACCGCCGCGTTCATTTACAGTATTTCCGCGCTGTGGAACGAGCGTACCCAGGGCCATGCGACCCTGCAACAACGGATAGGAGCTACGATGCCGGCAGTGGTAATCGTGGCCACAAATGCTATCATCGCTTTCAGCGCAGTGGCAGTACCCTGGATCATGCTGAGCGGGTCCCCCACCGTCGCCTACGAATCCCTCGATGAGTTGCGCAGATTACTCTTATTGGAAACTCTATCCTTTGTCGCTGCATTCGCTGCTGGACTGGCCAGATCCCGAGCTGCCCACGGTAATGGAGAGATTTTTCTGAGCTGGGAACAAGTTGGCCTAGCACCGTTCCAGATCATAACGATTCTAAGAATGACGTTCTTGGAAATCCTTGGCTCAAATGCACCAACCTTCAGTCCTCCAGAAACTGCGTCCAAATCATCCTCAACGTCACTCTGGGACCGATTCGTTAATCGGTCATTGGACCTTGACCTCCTATCTCACGCATGTATCCTGTCGCTTCAACTATATGCGGGCTATGTCGGATGGCATGCAGTCTCAGCTGGCTCTGGCACGGCATTGCTCTATGAATTCCTGTCAAAAGGAGGATATCCTAGCGTGTTTCTTCTCTGGGTCAAGCATGTCCTTCAGACTGCACCACGCATCCCTTATTTTCTCAGTGGCCAGTCTCTGTGGTCATCGCCAGCGACTCTACTCACACCTGATGTAAAAAGCCGTGTGCTCTATCCGTCTGATAGAGCTAAAGATGCTGGTAGGACTAGGCCCGCGCAGACTTATGCCATCATAGCTTTTCTATACCACAGCCTACTGCTAATGTCCGCTTGGTTGTGAAGCCGATGTAAATATCAAGTTTTTTTGTTTGGAGAATAGATCGAGGGGGTAGGTGCAGGGTCACCGTGACATGATGATAGATAATATGGCCTCCTCCATCCGTTGATTTGGCCGGTGTTGGTCGAAGTGATGGTTTTGATTCCATCCAGATCACCCAGGTATCACAGGCGTCCGCAATCACAGAAGCAATGATTAATGACCGATAGTACCGAACATACCTCCATTAGATTTGTGGGATGGATAACGCCTCAATTGATCGGCAAATGAAGCCATGATAAGCTCATGCTGCCGATCGTCCCCCCTTCTCATCAAGTCCCCCCACCGACCTTGACCGATGAGCAACTCGTACAATGATCATCGATTCTACTGCAGATCAAATTCAATTGTACATCTTACCGACCTATTTCATTTTCTGGAGATGGTCCACATGTTGGACACTCCCACAGCTAGCGCATGTTACACAAAGAACCATCCCAGCATCTTATAAATTTGCAAGGCCCATTTCGTCCTACTAAGCTGAATAATCTCAAGAGTCCCACTCATCACTCTCGGTGTCCGAGTGCAAGCGGACCCGCCAGTCAAAAGGACAGGGACAAAGGTTAAGGCCCTGCCGTGATCATTGACAGTGCGATACAAGACGACACTTCTCCCGACTAGGTCGTCACACCCGCATTTGATGCTTGCTACTTCTTTTTCGGACGTAACTTCCCGTCGATCGAGAAGATGGAGAAACAGAAGTTAACCCTCACCGCTCTGGACCACTTGATGCCAAGCTACCACGCCGTCAAGCTTCTCTACTTTCCCCGCTCCAACCCGAATCTCACTGCGATTGCCTCAAAGCTGGAGGACAGCCTCAAGCGTACCTTTGAGACTCTTCCTATCCTCTCAGGGACTGTGCAATCAGACAAGGACGGCCACCCTCGCCAAGGAGGCGCTCTGTGCATCGACGCACCATGGATGGATGTCAAGGACATCCTCTTCGTGAACGATCTCAGCGGCTGCGAGGATCTTGTCTATGCCGATCTGAAACGGAAGCACTTCCCAATGACCACGGCGGAGCGGTACGAATTTCGCTCGATTTTGTTCACGGAGAAAGGTGATGTGAAGACGTTGCCGGCACCGGTCATGATGGCTCAGGTGAATTTCATTTGTGGTGGCATGGTGCTGGTGCAGTGCCTGCATCATTCCTTCATGGATGGGCCGGGTGGTGTGGTCATCATGGGATTGTGGGCTGCCTTCTGTAGAGGCGAGGATGGAAGCAAGTTGCTGACAGAGAGCATGTGGGATAGAAGTCGCTTGGGGCCGGTTGATGAAGGATCAGAGTCGGGATGTTTTAGCGAGTATATTGACTGCTCGCGGAAGACGGTCTCTGGTCTTTCGGCAGCAGGCACTAAGGATGGGCACACGCAGACAGTGGGTGAGAGCGAGGAGCATCACTCGCCGTCTGCACTGCAGGCCGACAATGGACCCGAGAAACATTCAACGGCGGAGCGTAGGGAGACCATGCGGAAGAAGGAAGTTGATACCGAAATCTTCTTCATCTCTCGTGCCCGTCTCGCAAAGCTCAAGACTGCTATCTTCGCGGCGTTGCCGAGTAATGATCCTAGATCCGCACTAGCGACACCATCAGTAATGCCCGGCGAGGGTGTTCAAACAACTCCTCAACCTCCGGGTCAACGGAACAGCGGTAGCGTCGTTGACCCTGACCCGCTCAACGCATCCCTGGTGCCTCCAGCCTACATATCCACCAACGATGCTCTATCCGCCTTACTCTTCACCTGTGTCACCGCGGCTCGCTCCTCAACCTCGGACCTTCACCATTCCTCCATCCCCAGAAAATCCGCACCGAACAGCACCTCCCAGCCACATGCGCTGCCGCGTACTCTCCCCCTAGCCGTCACCGTCTCCGGGCGGCGTTTGCTCACCCCGCCCCTCCCGGAGACCTACATTGGGAACTTCTCCCTCTTCTGCCACCTCAACATCCCCTTCCCTTCCCTTCACCCGACCAAAGGGACCCAGACTGCGCCAATTTCACCCATACGCGCAACATCGCAGCCGGACCCATCGCATCCAGACCCACATGCGCCAACATATCTAGCGATAACCCCTTTTCTCCCCATGATGGCGGGCGTGGCATCCCGCATCCGGGCCCGGCTTCTGGAGCTCGATGAGAAGTACGTGCGCGGCTTGATCGGCGCACTATCCCGTGTGGGTGATGTGGCCAACGTGAAGCCTGCTTGCCGACGCTTTGCCGCTGGTGCTGCCGGTGCCGGCGCACCCTTCCTTGGACAGCGACGGGACGATGGTGGAGATGTCTCCGTGACGGGGTGTGGGGGTGGATCGTTGGCGGGGAAAATGAAGGAAGGGGAGGGCTCGTGGTCCTCGTCGTCGCCGTCCTGGGACTTTATGATCACGCCGTGGACGACACAAGGATTTTATGCCATGGATTGGGGGGCGGAGCTGCTTGGAGGTCGCCGCGGTGGGCTCGGGTCCGGGAAGGATGGTGAGGACGAGGCTGATGGCGAAGAGGGAGTCAGAAGTGCGGGCGTGCGCTCCATGGGAAGGTGTGAAAGGGTCCGGATCCCAAAGGTCAGATGGGAGGCTCTGGACGGCATCTCTGTCGTGTTCCCGATGTTGGAGGGAGATGAAGAAACAGGGGGCTTGGAAGTCATGGTTGGACTGGAGAGAGGAGCCATGGAGTGCTTGAAGGGGATGGAAGAATGGCGTGAATGGGCGGTCTGGAGATGTGATTGACGAGGTCCATCTCGCACGCGACTTTGGAGTCGATGATTGTCTGACCTATCTTTGGAGGGGTCCCTTTACATGGACATCGGTTTCTGATATCATCCTTTGTTTGACACTAGTCTTTGAGCCTTCATCCCTCGCTTTACATCTTCCTCATGGCTCTCACTTGGAGACGTATGCCATCCAAGATGACAATCCCGGACGGCTACGCCCGTGATATCGGGATCTCTCACCATAAATTCCAGGTGCATGCTTTCCTCCGTAAGGGAGGTGTGCTAACGGTTGAAGTACTGCGCCATGGACTATCTCTCTGGCACACTTGAGGAACGCATACGTAATTCGAGTCAGACTTGAGAAGGCCAAGATGCTCTACTTGAATGGATATGTAGTGACAAAGAAATCAATGGTACTCACTGCCATCTCGGGGCTGTTCGATGGCTGATGCAAAGGCAGGTCGCGATGTTTCCTCAAAGATCCGATGAGCAGGTCAGATATCAGGCTCCTTGTCTGAAGCCATCATGCAGCATCCGCATACATCAATCACGGCCCACGATCTGTTCCTCCCCTTCGACACGTATGAGGGATCCGAGGTCCGGGTATACGGAGCCATCTTGCACGCGCGTAAATAGACCGTGTGGCCCCGTTAATGTTCATCATTATCCCTGTGGCGTTCCTCATGTCTCTATCCTCCATTCCCAATTCACACTCTCTACTTACACTCTCTACTTCCTTAACATGGCGCTGATGGGAAGCCAGCTCGGTCCTCGCACCTCCGCGATGAAGACCTTGATTCGCAACGGCCCTTTTTGATCAGCAGCATTTCCCATTCGATGGAGGCGGCAGGAAGTTCCCAGGATCTTTGCACCAAAAGATGATCGCGATATAGCAGCATCCCACCTGTCACGCAGGGGAGCCAGCTGAGGAAAACCCACTCTGCTATTATGCCAGTCGGGAAGAGGAAGAAAAGGTGTTAGGAATTTGTTTCCTCGACTCTTCAAAAACCCTCCAGACGAACGACATCTCGTGTCCTACCAGTCCCTGCACTTGTTCAAATACCTACTCCACCAATCCCCCCCACTGCACAAAAACTTTCAGCGGACTATCCTTCACGGACCTCCATCTCCCCACCATCCTCCCAGCACCCATTGATACTTCAGTACCTCCACACACAACGCCAAGAGCAGATATTCACGGTCCCATCATTCTTCCACGTCACCGTCTCTCGCAGTGCCACCCCTGATACGCCCCCTTCCAAGACATTACACACGACCCATAACATCATCGGTCGCTACCAACACCATCACAGCCGAAGCTAGACACTACTCGTATCTTGTACTTTTCTCTCTCCCGCGCGCGTCCGGCTCCGCGCCTCCCCCGCCGGGCGACTCCAAATGTCCCTCGACAAAGACCAGAAAGAAGACGAATTGACGAACTCGGAATCCATTCAACCTCCGAAAACCCCCCCCCCAACATCTAACACCAGCCCGCACGACCCGCGCGTGACTATTTCCAAAACTTCTCGGCGCGGACCCCCCTCCCCTTTCCCTCCGAGCCTCCCAAAGCCAGACTCGCGAATCAGACGCAAGGTGACCTGGGTCCCTGCATGGAAGAACGCGGGGAATACGGGCTTTGAGATGCAGGTGGAAGATCTTTCCCCGCGCGTGACGTCGGTTTTTCTTTTCTCTTCTCGGTGCCGAGAAGGTGGGTTGGGTATAACGGCATGACGAGCATTTTGCGCGGTTTTCGAGAAGAGGGGGAAAAAAAGAGGCGGATGGTGGCGGAGAAGAGAGAAGAAGGCGAGGACTATAACTGTTGATCGCAGCGCGGAGGTTCTGCTGCTTGCTAAGAAGCAATCCCATTGCATGGTGGCTAGAGCATCTATCTATTCGATATCTCCATTCTTCAAAGACGCAAAAAAAAAAAAGCCTCAACCATCGCGAAAAAGCATGAGCCTCGATGATATGCCCACCCCGCAAATCCCCCTCGCGCTCGCCTGGCAAGTGCCGCCCCTCCTCTGCCTCTCCCTGCTCCTCCTCAAAGCGCTGCACAACCGCTACCTCACCGGCCTGACCAGCTACCCCGGCCCTGCCCTGGCGGGCTTCACGAACCTCTGGCGTTTGGCCTACAACTACTCGCACCGGCACGGCCCCCCGCCCGTGCTCTCCCTGCACGAAGAACACGGCCCGATCGTCCGTGTGGGCCCTCGGTGTCTCTCATTCGCGGACCCCGCGGCCATCGCGTCCTTCAACAAGCTGGAGAAGTCGGACTTCTACCCCGTCAGCGCGGTCTCGGGCCGGGGCAGGTACATCTACACGTTGTTCTCCGCGACGGACGAGCGGTGGCACGCGCGGTTGCGGAAGAGCGTGAATTGGATCTTCACGCCGCAGGCGGTGGCGAGCTATGAGACGCTGGTGGATCAGACGTTGGTGATGTTCTTGAAAGAGCTGGGGAATCGGTTCGCCGGCCCGCGGCAGGAGAAAAAAGATGGAGGGGAAGGGACGGCGACGGCTGGTGGTGGTGGTGGTGGTGGTGGGGCGACGTTCGATTTGAGCGAGTGGTTCGCGTACTTCGCGTTCGATTTCATCGGGGATCTGACGTACAACCGCCGGTATGGGTTTCTGCAGGAGGGAAGGGATGTGGATGGGATCCTGGGGAGTTTGCCGGGACTCAGCTCGTACGGGGCTTATGTAAGTACTGCTGCTTTCGGCTTGATGTGATGAATGGTTTCAAGAGCAAAGTTAGACTGACGGACTTTTGAAACCCTAGATCGGTCAGGCCCCTTTTCTCGATCGCTTGTTACGGCATAACGTCGTCTTGATGTGGCTCGAGCGCTATGGGATTGGGCTTAGGCGTACCTTCCCCGGTGTTCCCTTCACTGCGGCACGTCTGCAAGAGAGGCATGAGCAGGACGCGAGCAATGATGGGCAAGATGAGAAGCAGTCTTTTCGCAAGGGCATCGACCCTGAGGACGCCGAGGCTAATCATGAGGATCTCCTCGATCGGTTCAATCGAGCCAAAGTCAACCGTCCGGTGAGTAGAGCTTCGAAGCTTTTACACTCTCCTTTCAATGTCGCGGGGACTTTGCTACGTATGATGAATTTCGATCTTCACGTTTCAATTGGACCCGGAGACTCCCGGGGCTTTCATCTTACCGTTCTCTGTGTGAGGGTCTTATGTTCTGTGTTAGAGGGTCTTGTGTTAAACACAGCTGACGCGGCGATTCCTTCAGGATATCGTCACGGATAGTGAGGTTCAAAGCATGTGCCTCACCATGTTGTTTGCCGGTGGAGACACGACGTAAGTCACCCGCTTCCTCCATCAAAGTGACTGTTGAAACTCCCTTTCTCAGCTTGTCGTGTTTCTCATGAGTCTGCTGACAATGAGGCCAGCGCAATCACGTTGAGTGCAACGTTCTACTACCTCCTCAGCCACCCTCGGTGTTATCAGGAGCTCCAAAAAGAGCTAGATGCCCAATTGCCGGCAGATGATCAGTCAGCACAGGGTGATCATGAAGCCGCAGCATTCTCTACCGTACGGCGCATCCGATTCTCCGACACGCACAAGCTTCCCTACCTCACCGCCTGCATCCAAGAAACATTTCGCCTCCATGCTGCATTCGCTACCATGATAGAACGCGTGACTCCCCGCGAGGGCGCCACCATCTGCGGACAGTTCGTCCCGGGAGGAACGATTGTCGGCGCGAACTCGTGGGTCATACACCGCAACCAAGAGGTGTTCGGAGAAGACGTAGACGTCTATCGTCCGGAGAGGTGGTTGATTGACGATGGCGAGAAGGTGAAGACGATGAATAGGTCACTGTATCAGTTCGGTGGCGGGTCACATGTGTGCCTTGGGAAGCACATCTCGTATCTGGAGATTTACAAGGTTGTACCGAGTCTGTTGGCGGTGTACGAGGTGCGTTGAGCCCTTCTCGCGCATGAAAATGACCCTTGTCTTCACAAAAAGATGGCTGGGAGAGATCATGGGCTAACGTAAAGCTGTGCAGTTTGAACTCGAGGACCCAAAGAAGGATTTGAACATGACCAACGCCTTGTTCATGAGGATCAGTGACTTGAGGGTGCAAATCCGACCAAGACGGCAGTGCTAGGTTGGATTGTGGTGGGAAGTCGAGGTCGCACTCGATCAGATTGAATGTTTGTGATCCTGAGCCTTTTGCACCGTAGTGGTATCTGTAGAGAGTGCCGTAATAATCGTTTCTTGGCAACAAGTTTTGTCGCAAGAGGCAATGCATTGGGTGGAGTTTGAGGAGCGATCGTAGTCGTCCGTCCGTCCAAATCCTCCACAGACCCATTTTCCTTCTCTCCGAGGCGAAATGCTTAGAGGTATCTCAATTCGCATGCCACGATACATTCACTGACGGTTTTTGAAGCGAAGATTTTGTATACTCACGGCATAACTACCGGAAACTCCCCCTATCGCAATATAGATGGGTCGAAGAGGAAGTCCAGCTTGTCCTTTCCAATGGCGCCAAGAATGCTGTCTCTGGCTCCGAAGCTCAGCGTTTGTCTGATCATATCTTTATATTTGGCCCTGTTAACATCGATGCCTGCTGCCTTCGTGCGCAGAAACTCCCCAATGTCACAGTCGGTCCATTCCTCTGCCCGATAATTCTTTGGTGTAGTCGATGATGTCCCTCAACAGAGTGTATATCTTTGGGGGCCAAACCCTCTTACACCCCACCCCCCTCAATGAATCTCCTAATCGCCTTCCACCTCTCCCCGCTCAACCCCCTGTCCCCCTTACTGCCATTCTCCACCATTTCATCCCCCTCCCCCTCACCCTTTACCCCTCCACCCCTCCCCACCGCAACCAACACCCCCAAATTCCTCACAAACCTCTCCCTCTCCCCCACCATAGCCCTCTCCCTCTTCCTCAGCGACCCCCTCCCCGTCCTCGCGCTCTTCATCCCCCGCCGTCTTCTCGCCCCCGCATGATCCTCATCAAAGCCTTCCCATTCTTCATCCGCATCCGCATCCGCATCCGGCAGTGCGTCTGCCAGCCCGGAGAGACTGGGCAGCGGTGGCTTTTTGCCGGAACGCCGCCGCGAATTTTTGGTGATGGCTGAGGAGGAGGGATGGGATGCGGCGTGGAGGCGGGAGAGGAGGACGGAGTGTTTGGTGCGGCGTTTGAGGATTTTGGTGGGAGGGTGGGTGTGGGGGTTGATTGGGTTGGGGTTGGTAAGAGGGCGGTTGGAGGAGGGTGTGTGGGAGGTGAGGAGGGTGTTGGATGAGCGGTGGGGTTTGCGGGGGCGGGGGCGGATGGGCGCCATGAGTGTGGTGGTTTGTTTGATGGGGAGGGAGGGATGGCAATTGTGGCTACGATCGTGGATCCGGGTGGAATGAAAATGGAAGGGCAAAAGGTCGTTGCGAAGTGAAGATAAAGTTGAGTGACTCTTTCCGGTCTAGCGCCAGGGTAGGGGTGTTGGGTGGTCTATCATTTGCAACTACCCCTTGACCGTGTCTCGCATAGGAATTTCGAGGCTAGCAATGAAGAGCAAATCCGCAAGGCTCCTGTCTAGGTTATGGTGAGAAACAGCGTTTGTCTTTCTCCCCAATGTGATATGTACACGCCGAAACGCAGAGGAAACAAGCAATCAAATTCTTCCTGATCCATCCCTTTTCGCTCGTTACATCTGCCTGCCCACCCTTACCTTATTCTTGGTGTACAATCACGGACGCGGTGCTCTGGAGCGGGTGGCGACGGGTGGGTTGTAAACGATCTTTCTTGTCTTGATGGGCGACCACTTATATCTCTTGACCCATATGCTCAACGCCAGCAAGGCACTGGTCACCACTATCGTCGCCAAGCCCATCTTCTTTCTCGAGTCCATCTCCGGCTCGGCCGACCAATTGAGGAATTCGACCACATCTTTAGCCATCTGGGAGGTCGTGGCTGGAGTCTTGTCTTCATACTCGACCAGCCCATCATAGAGCACGCGTGCCATTGCGATTCCTGCCAATCATCAGCACCCGTCCTCTCCTCTTCGATTTTAGGGATAGGCCTGCATACCAGTGCCCGGAAAGTAGGGATTGAAGTTCAACCCGCTGGCCACGGTGGCCCCCGGTGGCGGATCTTCCGGATAGCCGGTCAACAGACTGAAGATGTAATTGCAACCCCCATGCCGGGCCTTGACCATCAAACTCAGATCCGGCGGCAGCGCCCCATTGTTCGCGGCTCGCGCGGCTTCATCGTTCTTGTAGGGGGCCGGAATGTAGTCCGAGAGCTTTCCCGGGCGTTTCTCGATCTCGCCTTCATCGTTGGGTTCAGTGTCGTATTCGTTTTCCTCGGCCATGGCTTTCATCTCGTCGACGGTGTGGGAGGAGCCGACGAGAGAGCGCCAGGGGATGCGGTTGAGGGAGTGGCAGGAGGAGCAGACTTCGCGGTAGACTTGGAAGCCGCGGCGGAGGCTAGACCATATATTTTAGCATGACTGATCGAAAAGGGGAGGAAGAAGAGGGTGGGAAGGAAGGAAGAGAAACGTACGCTTGGTGATCGAAGGTTTTGGTGTAGCGCTCGTGTTCCCAAGGGTATTGGGTAGCGTGGAGGCTGTGTGATGCATGTTAGCTGGCATGCCACTATTTATGGGGGAGTCCATCGGAAAACAGAGGACGGAGAGAGGGGACGGGGAGAAAGTGTACCCTTCTTCCTGGGGCGTCATGGCATGTAGCGTCGGGCCATACAAATAGTTGTACCATGCCAGACTGCCAACTGCGCCCACGGTGGCGGCTACACCGGCAGCCGTCAACCTCGTCGGCGACTGGGCCGACGCATCAGCCTTTGATGTTGTAGTCCTCTGTATGTGCGCAAGGGTCAGTAGATGCCATCTCCGCCAGCTCCTTCTGTCAGGATGGTACAGATAGATCTACCTTGATTGTCCGCCCGGCCGAGCTCCTGATAGGCCCAGGCGCACGCGCGGTACGCACCGCTGCTCGGGCCAACATCCTGTGTGATGGCAGGAGCAGCTTCAACAAAGGGAAATGGCGAAGGGCTAGGAACGATTGTGGTTGGGACGAAGGGAATTGTTGTGATGCTTGAATTCGGCGTTGTAGAGGGATTTTTGAGATGCACTAAGCCGCTTTGGAATCCGTGAAATTTGATTGGTCCTGGCATGAAAGGGCCTCCGTCCTTGATTGAAGATATCCTGCCAAGCCTGCGCATATCGATATGATTCATACTTTGCGGATTGTGGGGGAATAAAGTATTTTTTCACACGAGTTTCCCCGACTTCCTCTCTTCATCCACTTCCCCCTTTGCAAAGACATCTTTTTGGAGACATTGTGCTCATCTGATCATGTCTGTGAGTATGACCGTCATAGTCTACCTGCAATCGTCCCCCTTTAACATCCCTGAATGCTGATTCCCTCTCCTCGTTCCACTCCCCAGTTCCATGTACAGAATCCGCATCTGGGCGACAAAGACAGTGTCGAGGATTGGCGCAGTAAGCTACATCATCCCATACCAGCACTCAGCGGTCCATACAGCCAACCGAAGCTCAATTGACCGTTCACCCCCACAGTACGCGGCGTCAATCCTCTCACTCCACCCGACCTCCTCCAACATGAGATTCTCCAATCCTCCGAATCCAAAACCACCGTCATAAACGCCC
This sequence comes from Ramalina intermedia, assembly GCA_003073195.1. Taxonomy (NCBI): domain Eukaryota; kingdom Fungi; phylum Ascomycota; class Lecanoromycetes; order Lecanorales; family Ramalinaceae; genus Ramalina; species Ramalina intermedia. Next base: position 123,098 of record PEKF01000032.1, on the reverse strand, counting down.
GCAACTCCATCGCCGACATAGTCCAAAATCGAGATCCAAACCACCGTCTCCTCGTCATCATCGGCCCCTGCTCCATCCACGATCCCCCTGCCGCCCTCACCTATGCCCGCAAACTCCTTGCCCTCCGCCAGCAATACTCCTCCACCCTGGAAATCGTCATGCGCGCCTACCTCGAGAAGCCCCGCACCACCGTCGGTTGGAAAGGGCTGATCAACGATCCGGACATTGACAATTCCTTCCAGATCAACAAGGGCCTGCGCACCGCCCGCCAGCTCTTCGTCGACCTGACCTCATTGGGCATGCCCATCGCCAGTGAGATGCTCGACACCATATCCCCACAATTCCTGGCCGACTGTCTGAGCTGCGGGGCCATCGGTGCGCGGACTACCGAGAGTCAATTGCATCGAGAATTGGCATCGGGGCTGAGTTTCCCCGTCGGCTTCAAGAATGGAACGGATGGGGAGCTCGGCGTGGCCATCGACGCCATCGGCGCGGTCTCACAGCCTCATCATTTTTTGTCCGTCACAAAACCAGGTCTGGTGGCTATAGTCGGCACAATGGGCAATGATGATTGCTTCACCATTCTTCGAGGTGGGAAGAAGGGCACCAATTATGACGCCAGCGGTGTCCGGGATGCAAAAGCGCAACTGCGGAAGAAAGGACTCAGGGAGCGTGTCATGGTGGATTGCAGTCATGGCAACAGTAGCAAGGATCACAAGAATCAGCCCAAGGTGGTGGAGGATATCGCCACTCAGCTGGAGCACGGCGAGGACGGGGTATTGGGAGTCATGGTGGAGAGCAATCTGGAAGAAGGCAAGCAGGACGTCGGACCGGGAGGAAGAGAGGCTCTGAGATATGGCGTCAGCATCACGGACGCTTGCATCGGATGGCCCGATACCGAGAAAGTGTTGGCCAGGTTAGCGCAAGCCGTCGGGAAGAGGCAGCAGATGCTGTCTCAGAGAACCAATGGAGTGAACGGGGCGAATGGTCATGCTTGAACGGCATCATCTTCGGACCCACAAAGCGGGGGTGAGGGTCACAGAGAGGAGTGAGGGGGTTTAAAAGCATGCATACCTTGGCATATGGAGGACATCTGGTTAGCCTTTTCAAAAGCATTTCATGTGAGCGTTATTGCGCCTTCTCCCACATGCCACTGATGGACACACTCGGACAGTGGCACTGACGAAGAGATGTACATCGCAAAAGTTTGAAGAGGAAGCACCAAAACACAAGCCAATTTCTGTCATCTTCCAAAACAAAGCATTCTCCGTCAATGTCTCCAAAATATATACCCTCTAACGGGAAAGAGGCTAGCAGGATACAAGCCGCCACGCTCACTGGAATGTTGAGTCTTTGAAAGCTGCCAGCACCTCACTCTCTATCCCGGCTGGTTCGGAGTCCACCGTATTTGAGCCATCGCTGCCCTCACAACCTGTCTTTGTTCAATCACGATCCTGCAGGCTACCAGCGTCATTCATGTCATATCAGAAGAAGTCACAAACTCAGATACAGTGCCACCTATGGTTTGCTAACTTGCTTCGTCCCACGTGTCAGAATATGTTCTAACTGCTAGCTTGGTGAGAGCTGTGAACGATCAGCAATTAACGACATCGGCATGCTCAATTAACGACATCGGCATGCTCAATTAACGACATTGGCATGCTCAATTAACGACATCGGCATGCTCATTCAAACGACATCGGGCATGCTATGGGGGTTTCAGTTATATGCGACCCGCCACAGTGAGGCGGATATTGATGCTATTGGGGGCGGAAACGGCCTGTCAGGCTTGATGGCTCAGTGCGTCAGACAGACTTTCCGGGCATTTGGCGCAGACCGTTAAATCCTGAAACCTTCACCGGCCTCGCTTTGGGGCTAGTCGGGAGGCTTCTCCAACGATCAGGTGCTTGGTGGGAACACGATCGACCCGTTGCGCGATTTTTCCACCTTTGAGCACCACAAATCTCATCGGTCGCTTTGTCCACAGGACCCTGCGGCCGATGCGAAAAAAAAACCTCGCACTCGTCCTGTTACAGCCAGCAATCTTTTCTATGCGTTTGCTCAAAAAATCAAAAAAAAAATAAAAATAAAAATAAAAAAAAAGGTGAATCCCTTCATGGAACGTCCAGCGGTTCAAAGGCATACGCTGCCGCCAAGCAGATAGGTCTCTAAAAGCTTCAGCCTTGGCGAGCATCAGCTATCACCAGCCGCGTTTCGTACCCTGGCCTTGATCGTCCTGTCCTATCAGCCCGGTGCCTCATGCCATCTTCCTATCACCCAAGTGTGTATCAACGAGGCACAAGCGGGAACCTCCAATTTCAACAGCCCATGACGAAACCGATGGTCTGGCTGAAGACGGGACGTTGGAAGCTCCTTGTTGTCTGACTGTGTATTCCCTTGAAAAGGAACGGCAGCCCACCATACTCATTCAGATCCAAGACACCCCACCCTTCTTCAGTCATACCATCCATCTTACTTGTCAAACGACGTTGACTCCTGAGGAAACACCAACGTTCAACATCTCCCCCAAACACCTCGTGAAGACCATGTATCAGCTTCTGATCCTCCTCGTGGCTACCTTAGCCCCCTTAGCCCACGCCGTCGCCCTCCCCGTCCAGCCAGTTCCACCGATAACCTCACTCCATTCCAACACCAATATCAATTCCGGCGATCTCAGAAACTTCGCAGCCTCTCAAAACCTCACAGTCACTGCAGGTGGAAGCGATAACCGCCTGTTACCCTGCTTCTCCCTCAACTGCGCGCAGTGTGCCGCGATTGTCTTCTTCTGCGCGGGGAGCTGTGCCTTTGCTGAGTTGGATCTGCCGGTCTGCATCGTGCGTTGGCTACCATTCTTCCTTTTGTATTGATCATACACTATCCTCTCTCTTCATGCATGCCGTCACGGTGTACCCTTTAGAGGTGCATGTACTCAACGAGGTAACATGGGTGGAAGCAAGAGCTAATAAACCATGGTTTGAATATAGGATTGCATCGTGGGCGAAGGCGAAAACCCGGCCCTCGAACAAAGATGCATCCAGTGCGTTACGCGGGATTGCATGCATGGGTGAGCCTTTGTCTCCCGTTCCCCTACCGCAGTCACATTGCTGTTCTGCCTGTCATTCCAGTCGGCCGACCGACATACTTACGCTGTCCATAGCGTTGCCGAGCCGAAGCCAGAATCCACTACGTCGCAAGTGAGCGGAGGAACGTCAGATGGGTCGCATGCGACATCCTGATCTCGGCTGTGATTATATATATCGCGGCTGCATGGGCGGTGGACGTAAGCTGAGTGTACTTGGACCGCTCGGATCGAAGGAACTCAAGCTGGATCTTGGTATCTACACCGCGGTGGACAAAGATAAGGGAGGCTAAGTCAGAAGTACTACGCGCATAAGGAGGCCAACTGTGTGTGGACGATCGACATACCCCGGCCGAAAGGCCACGCGATAGATCTCAGTTTATTTCTGGAAACGTTTGCACTTGACGACTCATTGGAGTGATGGAACCATCCACAGAACTGGTGACTTGTAACGACGAGTCGCCGTGGGCATTTCCATCATGCGGCTCTACTTCACGGGAGACGGTACTATCTAGCCTGGCTATGAAGATGTTGCCATGGCTTCAGGGCCAAGGTAGGAGACTTCTCAAAACATGGACCCAAATTTGGTTCTACCTTTCACGCCCAACGCTGCGAATCTCGCTCATTCCATTTCTGACACAAGGTTCGTGTCCAGATCCAGCTGCACCGGCATCCTTTGTTCCACAAGACAACCCGATATCCGTATAATGCGTCTTTGACGATCCCACAATGCCCTTTCATCCCCGCAGAAGCCCATACCCAGACAATGAAGGACTCCTTCAATTGCTCAATACCTTTCTCACTCCATTTCGCACAGTCCATGCATTTCGAAATCGCCTCCCCGAACGAATCACGGCTCCTGTCCATGAAAATTGTCAAAATTAAACCCTCTTAACAGCACGCCTGACGAGCTCACATATTAGACGACCAAAGTCATGGGCAATTGCTTCTCCACCCCGCAACCCACCTCTCGTATCCCCACTACACCCCCACCACCACCACACCCCCACCAATCCAAACCCAAACCCAAACACCACACCCACACCCACTCCCACCCACACCACCACACCACCTCCAAACCCCACACCGCCCACCTCCCCGCAGCCACCTCCTCCCAGTCGCACCCCCCCCTTCCCTCACCAATCCGGCACGTGCACTTCGCGCCCACCCCCCCTCTCGCCAACCACACTGCCTCCACACCCAGCAAACCCAACCCTCCTCCCCCCCCACCCCATCCCCTTCCCCCCTCCTCGCACGCGCGCATCCCCTTCACCACCCCGCAATACAACCCCCCGCACCACCCTCCGCGCCTCTCTCCTAGTCCACTGAGCCCGCTAACCCTCCCCCCCTCCCCGCCGACCTTCCTCGTAAAACGCAAACCCGTCCCGTTGCCACAGCGCACGAACGCGACGACGAGTTTCCATCCGCCATGGCGCTCTTCCGCGCGCTCCTCCACCCCGCCACCGCCCGTGCCGCCGAAGGTGCCACTGTCCCCGCCACCGCCGCCTACGGGCTCAAGACGCCGGCGGGGTAAGGTGAACCCGCCGCGGGTATCCGCGTCGGAGGCGTATGTGCCGGATTTGGGGCGATGGAATTGCGTGTACGAAAGTAGGGGTGCAAGGGCGGTGGGGGAGGGGGCGTGGGTCAGTGGGGCTCTAAGGCGGGACAGTGATGGGGATGGAAGGAGGAGTGGTGGTGGGGTAGGGACGAGAGGTTTCAGGAGGAGGAGGGAGGGGGGGTGGTTCAGGCGGGGAAGCGGTGGGGGGAGGAGGGTTTCGAGGGTGGGGAAGGGGGGGTGAGGTATCTATGGTGGGGTTGGCGAAGTTATGTTGATGCCAGGATATAGGCATTGGGTAGGAGGGATGCAGGATCAGTAATGACATGTGTCTCTCCAATGCGTGTGCAACGTGAGTCTGCAAAATTGTTCAATATTTCGGAATACCCTGAATAACTCATAAAGTGGACTTCCGATGTCGGGAAGTGACACAACAGTCTTTTTTCGTCGATCCAAATTAATCGGATCAGCATTACCTACACAGGTGTTTCAACAGCCATGACACCGCAAGTACAGTCGCAGCAGCTCCTACGTTAAGAATTTGAGGGTATCGAGACTATCACCTATTGAGCAGTGTTGCGATCTCGCAATAAATCTAACGGGGATTCATTCATGAACAAATATGTTGTGACACGCGAGTCAGCACGAAGCGCATAGATTTTATGATACAGGGCTCTTCGGCACTTCTTGAAACGTATTAATAATGACCCAGTCATGGGGCGCGAACGCTGAGGAGTTACATAACAGCACTGTCTGGATCACTTTCTCGAAGAAGTATAGTGTATCTTTTAACGAGGAAGTATCGGTGCCAAAGATCCAATGACTGCCCGTCTGCCTTGAAACTGGGACCAGGTTTCGAGGGTCTACGTTACAGGTCTCTCTTAAACCTGTTGAAACGTTATCACAAAGCCCAAATGTTGAGCATGAGCGAATGCGTAACGATCCCCTCCTCCCGATTGAAACATCAAATTTGATGATTGTACGACAGCGTGATGCACTCACCGCTTACAGTTTCAGAGAGAAGTTGAGCATAGATTAAAATGAACGCAAGGCCCCAATCTCTACTTTTCCACCACTCCACATTCAATCGCAAGCTCTTCGCCCTGTCCGATCTACACTTCTCATCTTTATTTCAGCTCAATCAGCCCTAATCAGATACACCTACAGTACCCATCAGCAGGTTTACAAAAGCCGTAAAACTTCATCGGGGTAGGAAGATTCCCAAGATTTTCCGACCTCGTTACTAAGATGCGAGGCATAGACCTGACGACTCTCGGCCCATGAATAATCAGCAATACCGCGTTTACTCCATTTCACAGCTTCTCGCTATACGAGACGGTCAGACCGCCCAACTCCCCAGCCTAAAAGGCCCCACAAAGATGGCCCTCGCCCTCCAATCCGACGTCTCCAAGGATACCGTGTTCCCGTGTTACTGCTGCGAAGCTCCTATCAGCAACGCCGAGTTGGGGAACAGCAACAAGCTGGGGCACAGAAACAAGCCAGTGTGCGTCAAATGCAGCGCGAAAGACCATACACCATGCGACGATTGCGAAAAATGCGTCAGGATGCCAGAAAACAAGTATCCAGATATGTATCTCTTGCTACATCTCAAGATACATGGGGCCTGCATCCCCTGCACCAAGGCCCGGTACGCAAGATGCAAGTACTGCCAGCATTTCGTCTTCAAGGATGCTAAAGCAGACACCGGCGATGGTTATGCCTGCGGGACGTGTCTGGCGCTACAAAGGCCGTTCATAAAGTGCGGTAACAAACATTGTGACACGATGCTCACGATCGGCCAAGTTCAGACGTATCAGAAGAAGTGTGATCGCTGCAAAGCCTTCGCCAATACTGGTATCAAGAACCCAAATCAGAAAGTGGGTTGGAAGGCGCTTCGGGTTTGGCGCTGAGATGAGATTATGGGAGAGCGCTGGTCGCTACCTAAAGGGTTCTGCTTCTACATGACAATATACTGCAAGAGGGAGTTTCCATGGTTTGTCAGCTATCTTCGAGGTAATTAAGGGACTCGCGATATATAACAAAATCTGTCCATTAGCGAGTCTGTACTTCTAGAATGAAAAAAGTTGCGACCCGCTCTCCTCACATCATGTATACTTGCAGACCCTTCCTTTATCTCTTGAGTCAAAATCCGAAACAAGAGAACCATCCACCGTCCTCAAACCCTCTTGTCGAAACTCACGCGTCTCAATCCAGAAATGAGCTCACCAAAGCACCAAAAAGCACAAACACCAATAATACCACGACTATTGCAGCGCAGACTGCACTCGCTACTCAACTCCACTGGACCACATACGAGATGCAACAGCATCACCAAACCCCTACCTCATAGATCCCAACGCTCTGGTATTGCCATCTCGCATTACCACAACTCCTCCCAAAAATTCCCATTGCCCGAACCATCTCTGAAAAATAGGAGCCGAACTTTTTCTCATGACGGGAAAAATTTGATGGCAGAGCGATCTGCCACGAATGTTGCCGCCTGGACATGTGGCACGCTTTGACGTCCTATTTGCTTAGTACGAGAATCGCTTCATTGATGCCAAAACGCGCGCGTGGCTCGTTTGGCACAGGAGAGTTGCAGAGCTGGGGAAATACTTGGCTTGGTCGAAGGGTGTGGCGGAGAAGGTTTCGAAGGAAGATGGGAACGGTGATACGGGGACGAGGAGCCAGAAACCGGGTATGCAGGTTGTGTGAAGATGAGGGTGATCAGGGGGAATAGAATAGGGTAGCTCGAGTCATGGGCATGAGAATGTGTATGCACAGTTTGCCTGTGTTTCTTTGTTGTATATGTTGTGGAAATTAATGCTCATTGAGCCCATCTGGAAGTGGCAATATCTGCATTATCTCCCACGCACTCTACTTCCAAATCTGCTTTAACCCCATGTTATTCCCGCTCACCCCAATCTACTCGGCAACTGAGGCCCCGCCCACAACCCTCCCCCATTCCCCTTGAAATTCCGGATTGTCTTCTTGTACTCGCGGCACTCCACGCAGAGCGGCTCGTCGCTCTTGGCGTTGGATTTCTGGACTTCCTGCGTGGTCAGCAGGTACTTGCAGAGGCAGCAGACGCTGTTGGCGTGGGCGACATCCATTGCGGTTGACTTGATGTGGATGTGGATATAGATGTGGTATGTGGTTGGTTGGGTCGTGTATGGTTGGATGAAGAAGATGTGAGTATGGGAGAGGAATGGGGAGAGGGGAATGAGTGGGATGGTAAGTTGGTGGATATGTAGGAGAGGGATAATGGCATTGTTCGTGTGAAAATGTCAAGGTTGCGTCCTCCTGTCGAGAGAAGCACAGCGTGCGAGGGTAGGGGCTTGGAACAATGAGGGTAGACTGGGCAAAACATTGAGCTTACAGGCGGCCGTGATGGGGTACGGAGCAGCGAAGTGGCACCAAGGTATCGAGAGGTGCGGAAAGCGATGCTTGCGCACGATAGCGAACAAAGACGGAGGCTTGTTGCCGAATGATTCATTGTTCGCAAGGTTTGCATGCTTATCCATTACAAGGAATTGTCTCCTTCTTGAGTTTAGCGGGAGTTTTCCGTCTATCGGCATCGTCCCATTGTTCGAGTTTTACCAGCTCAACCAGACAGTAGATGTCCTTGTGTGTAAGTCCAGCACATATCCAAGAGTCCCTGAAGCCTTCACTTCAGTTCCAGGTCCATTTTTCCTCATGTCACGCCAAGTGTACAAGTGTACAAGTCTCCTACTTTCGAATGACTGCACATTGTGAGCCTTTGGGATGAGCGACATTTACCAGCTGTGCCTTGGAAGCGACACTCCGAGTTGGCGGACAGTTGTATCTTGATGATTTCGTATCATACAATGGTCTCGCTGGCACGCGCATCTTCGACCTTCCATTGGATCGATATTGTGTGAGCTCTCGAGCAGGAGGACAATGGGCGAATTGCGCCTGTTCAACCGAAAAGGCGTCAAACTCGACTTTTGCTGGGCGTTTGTGCTGAGTGGGCGGAGGGGACCATTGCGCATGCTGCGCTTGCTGCGCCGAAAAGTTGTCAAAGTCGGTTCTTCCTAGACGACAATTCTGTGATATGGGGGCTAAGGCACGGCCAGAGGATTTCTCGTTGCTGTAGGGCTGCTGTGGTGTGTGGACTTGCATCTGGCCATGCCCTCGTTTCTCTGTGTAGGATGGTGGGTATGCTGGCGGAGAGTCTCTGCGTACAATCCCTTTTTCCTCGTAAGAGTCGACCTCCTTGGAAGAACCACAACCCATTCTGTGATGCGAAGTCCGAGGCGTAAAGGCGCACGAGGATATTTGGTGAGATTCAAGAAGAAGAGACCGGCTTTGCTTATTGTATCATTGTTAGCATGATGGTCTATATGTAAAAATCAGGGAGCCAAGGTAGACCAGGCCAACGACCAAGGAATGGCATTTTGAGACTGTCATACCTCACTCAGCTGAAGGGCTCCGCAATTCTAGATCCAGGCAGGATCTGCAGTAATCAAACAGGAACAGGACGGACTACCGAGATGCACCTGGCACCACGCCAAGAGAACTTCGACGTCGAAGATGAGGCGTATGTCGAATACCAAGCCAGTTGAGGTACTGTAGTTGTTAAGGAAAGAGTGTATTGAACAACAGCCAGGTGCCCAGCACCGTTCCGCAAGCAAGAAAGATGGACAAGCAAGAAAATGTCTCTCAAAGGAAGGTAAGGAGCTCGAAGTAAGAAAGAAAACTTAAGGTGGATGAAGACGGTGAAGATGGGAAGGGAGAAATCCGCTCTTAAGCTCAGGCCAAGGAGACTTGCCCCTGGAACCCGAGACATGAATGTTGTACAACATCGGACAACTGCGTTTCATGCATGCAATGCTTCTGTTCAGACCTACGAGGCGAGACGACGATGATCAAGTGTCATGATACCGCTGGGAAATAGGAGAAAGATCAGCTGATTTGAGACATAGGGCGGCCCCCTTTCTCAAATACTCCGTGTTGCGGCAATACGTAGGAAGACAGCAGGACAGGTTCATTCCCAATGTCGTCGTGATGTTGTCGCACTGCAATCATGATTTCAAAAATTGTTGCAGACTTAGAGTGAATCCCATATCGTAATGGTTGTAAACGAAATCTCGAATGCTTCTTTTGTCTGTGGCACGATGTAGGTATGCCGATCGAACTATTGGGAACAGCGCCGAAGTATCTCGTCTCCTAGCTAGTAGGTTCAATCAACGTCAGTGACCTTCGATCTTTCTCGACTCTTTTGATCCTTCGAATGGGAACTTTTCATGACTCCAGATGACTTCAAAAATATGACTCCGTCTCATGGCTACATTTGAAGCCCTGGAAAGAGATGTCTTCACCAAGCCGACTTCCGCTGATGCTACCTTCAAATACTGTACACTCCTCGTTTAGAAACTTAAGGGCTCCTTCCTGCCCATCGCTTGGGTCACTTTCAATACAGGAGGTTTCTTTCCACGGGTCACACTTTTCAAGCCATCTGAAATATATCATGCTATTATAATCGACCTTTGCCGGCTTGACGTGCCTTGAAGACCGTCCAGTACTAGAAATCGGCGGTCGAAATTGCTGACGGGCACCATTGACATTGAATCTGAATTTGTAGCTTGGAGGAGCGTGCTTCGTGCCATTATGATTTTCCCCACAAGCCGGCTCCTCGTCTTCACTGTCGCTGTTACCGCTCTCTGCATCGGACTCCCATTCTCGTACGCGGCATGATCCGTTCTTGCTCTTCATCCATCGCGCATTGAGGCGATGGACATCAGTGTCAAGGACCATGACCCCGGTTAAGGCGCCAAGACGGAATTGACCAACCCAGCCGTCATAATGATTTTTGGAAATTTGCAAAAACATGTTCTCGAGCTCATGGTGTCCGTAGGCCTGCCACTGTATCTGAACATCTTTGCTCTCAATTACATACTGACCCTTGGCGCGTTGAAGGATTGGGCCAGACACTGGTGAAGTTGAATGTACATCCGTGTGTTTGGCGAGACTGGAAGGGCCAAGCATGTCCTTTGGGGAATGCTTGTCTTTGGCCACGTCATGCTCCAGTTTAGAACCAACGTTGACATGTTCATCCTCAGGACCTCCTATCACCAGTATGGCTCGACCTCCCTCCACAATTCGGGTGGTCTTAAGATCCAGCTTTTGGGCGGCCCCATTGATCTCATTCACATCAATCAAGCCAATCAAGGTCATTGGTCCTTTGATCCGCCCCTGACCGGCTGTGCCATGTGGGCCCCAAAAGTACTTCCGCAAGAATTGATCTTGATCAAGGTTGGCCTCGACCGTTGCACTTGAAGCTTTTCGAAACCTCTCTTGACTTTTGTTGGAGCTGGAAGACAGTAGCTGTAATATTTCCTTGTTCCACTGATCTGCCAACCAGCAGTGAATTTCCAGGACTTTCTTAGGAAGGGACTCGCACTGCGGAGTCAAGGGTCGTTAAGAATATTCATCGTCGGGGTGGACGAGCTGCTCACTAGTCCTGCTTCTACAGCATCTTTGAGCAAATCCATCCTCGTTCTCCAATTTCCAACTGGATTGGTCTGGATGTCGTAGAATGCAAGATGCGCATGAACCCAAGCTCCCGTCGTCAATCTCCGAGCGTCCTTCTCAAGACGCTTCCGCATAGTGGAATCATCTACCAACGCAGGGTTAAGTATCTCTTTCAGAGACTGGCCAACAAGTCTCTGCACATAAGGCGCCACAGAAACGAAAAACCCCCGATTGCTGTATGAGAATACGCTGTAGTGGATGGCAGGCGGAAGCTCCATCATAGCAGTCACGATCTGAACAATAAATTCTAGCTGTACGTTCTAGCGAAGTATGTTCAAAACAAGACCATTGAAGTGACGGTGGTAGGGTTGACAAAAGCGAAGAGACGATTGTGTTAGTGTGGAATTCCCCAAGAGCGACTAGATCTTTCCTTTGCGTTACCGATTCGATCTTCGACGATATGATGAAATTAGTGGGACTGCTTGTCAATTGCAGAATTCAGTATATACTACAAGAATGCAAACATCAAGGTGAGATGTCAAGATGCAAACTATTTCACTCGACTAGAATGTAATTAGAAGATGAACCGCAAAGAGAATGGAAATCGAGTGAAAAGATTGGACTTTACGACCTCGTTCCTGACACTTCTGTTGCCGAGGTACCCGGGAAGGGTGCTTCCAAAGGTGTGGAAATTCCGTATCGGGGGTGATCGTCTCGGTGAGTGTTGCACTATGACAATAATTGGCTGTTTGAGTGCGCAAATAAAAAGTAGCTTATCACCAGGTATAGGAAGTCGGGCTTATTGGGATGAGGTAAGTTTGAAAGAATCATCTACCGGTGGCTTTGCAAAGACCCACGTACTCAAGGCTGAGAAATGATCAGCGCGAGACGCGTGGCGTTCAGCTTCACCTTCCACCCAGAATGTGGGCACACCGTCGCTTGAGATGTTGTCAGTCCAACCCGTCATGTGAATTCAAGAAGACTGTAGCATATCCCAGCAAGTTGGTCCAGCCTCATGTGGTTGAATTGCCTGCTCAAGTGCCGAACCAAGCCTTTGGCCATGTGTTCAATGCCATTACATCTCCCCTCCCTCATCCTCCCAGACGCGCCAGGAGAGCTCGGCCCACTTCTCGCCCGGTGTTCCAGGGTCCTGGCTGACCTTCTTTCCTCTGATTGTAATTGGCATTTCCATCCAGGTATCATAGAAGACACCTTCGTATTGGCTGCATTCCGCATCTAGAAACTTGAGGTGACCGATGAAGTCTCCTTGAGGGTCCAGTTGGATCTCGCTCTCCGGATTACGACCGCGCCACATCAGGAACAGGGCATCATGGGTCACTGTCGTAGCTGTGATAGTAGTATCAAGGAGCTTCTGGCGCTTTGAAAACACATCGTCGTCTGAGCTTGGCGAAGACGTGCGTTCATGCTTGAGATCCGAGAGTAGATTGGAATCACGGCTGGGGCCCTTGTCGTCAGGATGATGATGATTTTCCGTCTTGATTTGGCTCTTTTTGCTTTCCTGGTCCTCAATCTCAAGCGTCTTGCTACCTGAGGAGAATGTGCGTTAGTGCTGCCGCTTCGAAAGGCAAGCTGAGCAGATCGACAAGGTTGCAAGGCGGATTGAGTCAGTGGTGCCATGTAAGGTATATCATCGTCTGAGAGGGCAGCAAGGGTAGAATGAGTGCTTTTGGATCGACCTACTGGCTTGTGTGGGACTGGAGGCCTCTTTTTCTACATCATCCTGAGGCCTAGCATCTCCGGAGGCAGACTTATCCTGGCCTTCATAACGTTTGTCCAGCCAGCGAAAGAAAAGCTCTTCTTCATCAGTGCCAAGGAGCATGATCCCAGTGATACCGCTGATACTGAAGAAGGCTACAAATCCATCTGCATCGGTCTTGGTGATTTTCAAGTACATGTAATTGTAGGAGTACGTGTCTTCATCAAGCTCCTTGGATTGAACCGCGTAGCTACCGATGGCGTTGTATTTGAGGGCATCGGTTCCGAGCTTGCTGGATGCAGATCCTGCAGCTTGCTCGCTACTCTCACTGCTTGATTCACTGGCTGCGTATTTGGCGCGGTATTTTCGAAGCATTTTGAATGTTGAATACCAGTGATGCGTTTCCAGGGTAACGAAGATGATGGTTGGAGAAACTTCGATATTTCGGTGCTGAGAAAGAAGATAATGCGAGCTAAGTGCTGGTCGTGTTCGCCGGTTTCCAAAGCAAGGCTAAAGTGTGGCGGCCGAAGAGAGCATAGTAGAGCGACCCAGCTTGAATTAGTACGGATTGTCACTCTCTGACATGCTGGCGGTGTTGGAAGGCACTAGACTGTCTCAGGACCTGCATCTCGGAACCCTCAAACCTCGGGAGTTAGTCTTCTTTTCCAAGCTACCCAGGCAGGAATTCTTTGAAGCTTTTCAACAGCTGCTCAGAATTAATGATTGTGGATCAATCCGAGTGCAACCTTTCGTCTGAAGCATGACAGGCTCGCCGTCCTTTTAATAGATAAGGCATGACTATCCTAATCTTCCCATCAAGGATTGTCTCCTCGTCATCGCTATCGCACTCTTCGTCTTGCTTGGATTAAATGTTTGTCGAAGGGGAATCTTGGTTATGCTCCTGGTTTCCGGCGAGCCGGCCCGTATGAAGAGTTTCTCAGTCTAAGCTTTATACCATGATCTTTTCCAGGACGTTAACTTCAGGTAATGTCACCTCGGTGATGGTCCATGTCAACTCTTTCGTCAATCATGATTTGGCAATCAGGGGGACTTCGATTGCAACCTGCCCATGGGCGCTGACATTGCATGAGCGGCTGCTAATCAATTGACGTCACGAATATTTCAGATCAAGGCTCCTGATATTTTGAATACGGCTTTAATTACTGAAATTCCATGGATTTTTGCTGTTGCTAATCCATTGAAGGGCGCTGGGCTTCGTTTTGAAATTGAATTAAGAGACTGAGCCCTAAGTCTAGTCCCGTCTTGATTGCTTCTAAGCGCGTCGCGAGTTCACGACAACGTCATTTCTTGGCTCTCTTTCATTGACATTCGCAACAGGAATTCAAGATGGAGGTGGCCGCAGTAGGAATCGTAGCAGAGGAGGTGGTATCGACAAGCATCCAAGCTGGTGTTGTCTATGGCGTCGCGAAGCCTACTCCAGCTCTTTCAGCGACGTTCAAAAGGATCTCCAACGAGACCATCATCCCTCGCATCAATCATTCTATCACCGTGATTGATGGATCTGCATATCTATTTGGTGGAGAGACCGATACAGGGAAGCTCGCAAGTGATGAGGTTCACATAATTGGTTTGCCATCTGCCGATGGTGGGGAGCAAACCAAACCGGACTACAGTAAGGCTCCCCCTTGATGCGAAAACTGCGGTATGTATCTAATTACGATGTTGAACAGAAAGCGTACCAGCGTTGGGTGAGGGCCAAGATGGAAAGACGCCAGGATCCAGAGCAGGACATACTGCCACTGGGATTGGACATCGCATCTACTTGTTTGGTGGGAGAGGGCAGGATGGCAAGCCAATCGAAGAGATGGGAAGAGTATGGGTCTTTGATACCAAAACCCTAGGATGGAGCTATATTGATGCTGTCGACGATAACGAGGCATCAATGCCACCAGCTCGCTACCAACATAGCTGCGTTGCCTCCGACCGCCCGTCACCTCCCTCTCAGAAACCTTCATACAGCGAGTCCTTCACATCCACAATGTCCAAACTTCCCAGCTTGGTGAGTGGTACCTCGTCCACCCCGGCTGCCGATCAGCCTATAGTCATGAAGGAAGACCTCTCCTCCGACGCCCACGGCACCTTGATTGTCCACGGTGGTCTGACCTCCACTTCAATCCCTCCAATGACCGATACCTGGCTCTTCGACATCTCGACTCGGACATGGTCATCTCTTGCCTTCCTCCCTTCATCAGACGAGTCTCCCAATCCATCTTCAGCGGCACTAGCTCTCGCAAACGATATCATATACACCATCAGCGGAACCTCCCAATTATCTCATGACATCTCTAGCATCCCCCTCAAAATCTCCCCTCATCCCTTGGATCCCAACAAGACCTCCATGCTAGCACCCGCCGCCCCGTCTTGGACTCGTAACACCATCCCCACCAATCCTCTCACACCTGGACCGCAGTCGCGCATCGGCGCCGTGCTCTTGCCAGTGACCTCCGGCGTGGGTCGGCACTACCTGCTCTACCTGATGGGCGAAAGCGCCGCCTCCAAACCTGAAGCCGCATCAATTGAGAAAGACGAGACTGCTCCGTCCAAATCAGCTGAGGAAGAAGAGCAGCCGCTGCTGTTCTCGGATGCATGGGCTTACGGCCTCCCACCTCCTCCATCGACCCCCGCTGGCCTCAAGGACAAGGCTCGCTCAACGGTAGGCATGAGTACGCCGCCAATGACGTGGGCGGAAGTGCGGGTTGAAGCCAGTATTGAGGAAGCAGCGGAGGAAGGCGCAATGGGGAAGGCGCATCCGGGGCCCAGGGCATGGTTCGCCGCTGATGGATTTGATATGAGCAGGGATGGTGGGAGGGGCGTGGTTCTTTGGGGCGGGAGGAACGGTAGGGGTGAGGTCGAGGGTGATGGTTGGGTCGTCAGTGTCGGATGATCATGTGGGGAGAAGCGAGTGGTTGAAACGGTGGATGGGGCGCTTGCGAACCCCATCTAGAAGGTCCAGCGATAATGCAGGGTTCCATGATATAATGATACCTAAAGAGATATGAAGGTGACTTCAACAACTCAAACGGTGACAAGATCCCCGAGCTGGAGAACATTACGCATTGCTCAATCGCCCTCCAACCTTTTTCTTTCTGTTTAGGCTTTTGTAATTTGAATTTCATGATTACAAGAAAGATAAAAGATGTCTACATGGATTAGATACATGTACTGAGATGCATTCCGAAAATACTCAGGTGTCTACGCTTTATCTCAGCTCAATGATCCTTGGAGCTAGGAACCATCATTCAAATTCCGATGACCCTTGAGGCCGTCAGATTTGCGGCCCATCAATATTTGCCCTGGAATCTGGAGAAGCCAGCAAGCTGCATTCGCTGCCTCCAGTGGTGTTCAAGACAATATGGGACGCCGACCACCCCTGACATACTTATCCAGGTATCCCCGATCCACCCCCGGCTTGACGAAATGAGCGAACGGCTCCATGCTGGCAAGCGAATAGATAATATCCTCATCAAACCCGCGCTTCATCTCTTCCGCCGAGATCTCTGCGGACCGATCGTAGAAGAAATGTGCTCTGGAACTTCGTCCGCCCTTTGCTGCCTTCTGCTCCTCGGCGACGCGTCTCCAATACCATGCCCACGTGAGCAAGACCGGTTGTCCACCACATATTCGGCAACCCTCATGCGTCGCACTATCCACCAAATGAATCTCCAGCCTATCCAAACGCGGTAGTATGGACTGCAATGCTTTGGGCGTCTGGCGGCGGAAGTCCAAGTAAGGGTATTCGACACGCCTAGCCCTCTTCAGAGCGCAGAATCCCGCGCGTTCCTTCTTCATGTCACATATCACGCGGATCGAGAGGTACCGAAGAGCCGGGCATTTGGCGATCAGGATGTGGAGCAAAGAGCCGATTGCACGGTCCGTGGTTTGGCGATCCGGCACCACGTCCCCGAGGTGCTGATGCACCAGCTCCAATTTCCGGAGCAGGTCGAAATGACGCGTCTGCTCGGGACGAAGTGGCGGCGGCTGGAAAGTGAGGCCAGTCCAGCCTGCGCGGGGCACCGGACTGCAATAGGTAGGTAAGGAGAAGAGGTGATGATGGTAGAAGCTTGGCATCGCTTCTGCGTGGATGAGCCTGCTCACGAGTAGTAGGTTGAGGTTGGACGTCTCTCGCCGGGAATCGAAGTCGTCCGACTTTACTTCCAAACGGTCCACGAGGGTTCGGATCAATCCTGTTTCGGTCTTTGCGGTGGGGTCCTGGAAGCGTTGGGGGATTCCAAGGTCGTCGTTGTATGATCGGGTTGCGAAGTAGATGTCGTAGATCTCCAGCCGCACTTCTGGAGGGATTGTCAGCAGCCCCGGTGGCAGATTCATTGCGGGGCCTTTGGGCGTTTGAGCGAAAGAGTGCTCTTTGCTGGCTTTGTTCTCGCAAGGCATGGCTTCCGAAATCTGTTACAAAGGCTTGAAGAGATTCGATGACAAGTCTTGATAAGATTATGGAAAACAGGTTCTTGAAAAGATTCGATGACAAGTCTTGGTAAAGATTATTGAATTCAGATTGGGGAAGGGATGAGAGCGTGAGACTCGAGACGATAGTAGGGTGTCGAGGTGTCGAGGTGTCGTGGTCTCTATAAAGCGCGAAGGCGCTTTACGCTTCCGCAACGAATGTCAGCTGTGTAAATTCACAGATCGACATTAGTTTGGACGAGAAAACACTTCGAACTTCCAACACATGCTTTGACTCGACACAGGGCTCTCAGCGAATGTGCTAACGTGAAATCCCAAATTGCGGGGCTTTTCTCAGTCTCTTCTTCCAGAGGAGTACCACCACTACCTTCATACTACAGTACTTAATTACTTCAACTACATCTCGACCTCATGGAACCCTTTCAACATCTTATCCCAAACACGTCCCTACACCAGTCCTCCTGCGTCCATAGATCGAACTCTTCGGAAGACGGCACAACTATGAGAGGCACAAATTTTCTTAGCCTTCCTATCGAGCTCCGAAACATGATCTACGAATCCTACTTTGCCATGAGGGACTACATCCCAGCCGTCGGCGAACCCATACCCGACGCTGCCCCATGGCGGAAGCTCGAACCTTTGCCGACATGCTTGATCAGTCATCACGTCCGAGACTGGGAGTTCGTACCACCTGAACCCATCGCGAACGCCAGGGCTGTATCTGCCAACGACAAGGTACCACTGCTGCGAGTAAGCAAAGCCGTCTACGCCGATGCTCGCCCAATTTTGTATCGTCTCCACACCTTTGCTTTTGCGAGGGGCAATTGGCATTTCAGACAGAATGGTTCCAATTTCAGCCCCACACGAGGAATCGATCATCAGCCGCTCAAGTGGATGACAAAGGTCGAACTGACGAACAACAAGAGATATTTTCCCAATCCCTACAAAGATGATGAACAAGCACAAGACTACCGGCAGCTATCCGTGCTCAAGAGACATTGCCTCTGGCTGGAACACCTTGTAGTCGAGCTTTACTTCTGGTTGGGTCCCACACGTCACCCCTTCGACATCCTCTCCGAATTTTCAGGCCGTCTGAGCTATCTAGAGATTCGTGTTCAAGGGTGGAATTGGGGCTTAGGACCCGACTCAAATGATTTGGCTCGTATCGCACCCCTGTGGCATTGGATTGATGGCGGGATGAAGACAGTGGAGGGCTACACGATCTACCGCGGTGTGCCAAGACCTGTGCACAGCATAAAACAAAGCACCTACATACTGGATCGATCTTCAATAGCGGGAAGAAAAGGGGCATCTCGGGCGTTCGAAAGAGACGGGCACCATCTACAGTTATTCAGGTATAGAGATATGTCCAGGCCAATTGCCTCAGTCCTCAGACGCTTCGTGGAAATGCCAAGCAACTAGCAAGTAGTTGCCGCAACTAAGCCCCTTCGGGTTAGTTGCTGACAATATGGCCTTTCTACTACGCGTCTGAGCTCAGAAGTCCGTAATTTTGCCAGAAATCCACTATTTTTGGTGACGCGCCTTGAAAAATTTTTACTTATAGCCAAAAACCACCATCCTCTATGTTCAAGGTATAATTCCTTAATTACTACGTATGATATCTTTCATTGAACCAATCGCGCTCCTAGATCAAGATCTGAATATTTTATTACTATCAACGTTATTCGTTATCCGTATTATATATCCACCCGTATACTCGTCGACGTAAGAATTCCTCGAATAGCCTCAAAATCCCAATCCAAAGGGGACAGCAACGAAAGCTTGCTTGCTCGATATTATGGTACTCGGCAGTTGTCTTCGAGCATAGTAACCACCGGAACCACTCAAACCACCCACCACTCACCACTCAAACCACCCACCACTCACCACTCAAACCACCCACCACTCACCACCCAGATCACTCTTTCAAACCACTCACTCAAACCACTCACCACTCACTACTCAGATTTTTTGTTTTTTTTTTGTGAAATCTCTCACTCACCTCACTCACCTCACTCACCTCACTCACCTCACTCACCTCACTCACCTCACTCACCTCACTCACCTCACTCACCTCACTCACTTTACTCAGTGATGAGTGATGAGTGGTGAGTAAGTGGTTTAAGTAAGCGTGTTAAAAATGTCAACAAACCGGCCAAAACTGTTTAAAATACTAGTTTCACCAAAATACATCTTAATCCCGATATTTCCGTAGACTTTTTATTTATTACGTCGATCTAAACGTTTTTCGAGGTTCTACGCTCAGACGTGTGGGCACCGCGACCGCGAAAAGCCCGGCTTTAGCCGAAAGGGCTTAGCGTCCGCGGCCCGCTAACCCGAAGGGGCTTAGCGGGGCGGCGAAGCCGCTCCACACTCTGAGAGACTGAGGCAACAGGCCAAGGCGTGAAGGAACATAGGTTAGTCAGCAGGAACGAGGTTCATGAGGCTTTGGCTCGTTGGGGGCAAAGGCTTTAGAGATAACGAATTGAAAGGGAGAACGAATCACAGTTGTCCGGCACGTGAACTTCACTTAAGGTATTTGTCAGAGATTTCCAGAATAATTACCCCACCACAACACTTACCCTCCGTACGAGATTAAAACAACTTTGTAAACGCCACACCCGAGCCTCCCAAAGTTATTCTCCCAGCGGAAAAGTGTCTCTTCCGAAACCAATTCTGACTCTTGTCATCTCTGTCAACAAGCACATTGCAAGTGCTCTGCTTGTTGGCAGGTATCAAGCGCATACGTCCTTTCATACTACCATACCTAGATGCAACGATGGTTCCTGAAAGTTTTAGCACTGCGTATCTTCTTACGGCACAACAAGATCCTCAAGACCTGCAAATCCAGGCCGAACACTCAAGCAAACGTCAACGAACCTGTAAAACTGGACTTCAGCATCCCAAGCGCAGTCCATTCCTTGATCTTCCATATGATGTCAGATTCGAAATCTATAGTGTTTTTTTCGCCTTGCATGCAGTCGCCGAGACCAAGCATCATGGAAACAGCACAGTCTGGGATTCTCTACGTATGAAACGTGGACATCGTAGGAATACCAAAAGGAGAGCCAATGCGCAGGAAAAGTTACCTATTCTTCTAACGAGAAGATGCATATTCATCGAAGCTGCACCCCTTTTCTACCGATTTCATCTCTTTCGAGTGCCGATTCTCGACGAAGCCTATGGACCCCCTCCTGAGATTTCCGTTGGTGTCCAGCACATTCTACAGAAAATCGAGCGCATCGCTCTATTCTACGAAAGGTCGACCCGTGACACAACTCGTGGTGCCAATGTCAGCATGAATCTAGCGCTTTTGCCCCAATGTTGTCCTCAGCTCAAAGAGCTGAGCGTTGAGATCCAACTGGGGAGCAGGTCTCAGTTCAGCGAAAAACTGCTTTCCGCGCTACGATCGGTGTGGACCCAGTTAGAATATCTGCGACTGAAGGTGTCCCACCCAAAACGAAAGGGCTCCATTGGCTTTCTTCCATCCATTGCGCCCGGATTTCAATGGATCCAGATACTAGAAGATGGTAGTACCCGTCCAGATCCCTTTCCCGACCGCATCAATCCCAAAGCGACTACTAGCGTCTTCTTCGTTGATCGACGTCAAACCGTCGGACAGCTTGACGAGCCACAACGCATCTGTAATATCGAAAGTCGGATGAGTGGAAGCGAACCCGATGATGATTTCAACAAGATCGGGAGACAGAGCGACAAGATCGGAAGCCAGAGCAATCAATATGAAGACGATGACTATGACAGATACCTTGGCTATGATCATGAAGACGATGACTATGACGGATACCTTGGCTATGATTCTGAAGACAACTATGTTAGTTGTGATACGCACTATGCATTCCATCCTTGGGAGGGGAGGACAGAGTACCCTGAATATTGAGGCTCAACGAATAATTGTGAAACCGGCAGCAGAGCAGGTAAGAAGTGAGACCAGAATCGGGTCTAAACCAATTTGATAGCAACCTCAGCGTCCACTCGAAGGCAGCAAATGCAAACAGCAGAGACGGGAATCTTGCTTCAGGTCTCAAGAATACATAACTGCTTGAAATTCTTGAAGCATCTACGAATCAGCGGTAGAGAGGTCGGACAGAGTGGGGAGACGCGAGAATTCCCGAGCGTGCTTTGTTTGAAATAGAAGTGAATGTGCTTGTCACGATGCAGACACTGCAGTCATTGCAGAGTCATTGCAGACTACCGGATTAGGCCTAGTACCAGGGCTTAGGGCTCCAGGGCCTTGGCGCACACCTGTATCTAGCCATGCATCCACTCAGATAGCTCACTCATCTACACTTTTACCACTCATCACCCATATCTGTTACAGTGCTTTTCGAAAAAACTAGCTCTTGGGGGAGACGCCGTTTGAGCATCTGCCCCGAGAAAAGGTCTGGAAGCTAGCATGCTATACTCTGACTACCAGCAACGACAAGAGATTGGCTTGTTGAAGCAAGACAATGATCAAATCCGATAGCAACAATTCAATAATTGATTCTCCAATGGCTTCATTTGCTCTGGGCTTTGGTACCTCTCATCCTACTAATGACCAGTAATCAAGTAGCATCGATATGGTCGAGATTGGCCGGATTTCGAATCAGATGTTTTGCAGGCAGTGCTTACCGAGAGAATGGATGGAACGCTGTCAGGCGTCCTAATACAAACCCATACAGGGTGGAAATGCACGAATACCGCACTACGCTCGATGCGGCTAGCTTGCTGAGGATGAGAGGACCCACAGGGCGAATGATTGATCAGGCACGCTGACTCATACGTCATTCGTGACCTCACACATTGTCTGTTTCCTTGACATTCATTCCCCAGGGACTATGCATTCGCTCAATATGTTAAACGTCTCACACTTCTGACATTCACAGCTCAAGCTGATACGTCCATACAAGCTAGTGGCTTGCCTGGAGCTACACGACAAGACGTATATGTCACCTACAGCACCCATTCCCATCTTGTCTTGTCATGGCATCTCTGGGAGCGTCCAGCAATGGTGACACCGCAGATGCGCATAAACGAGTCCAAGACCTCCAAATCGCCGATAAATATCGTTACCAATACTGCAATGCTAGTGATAGTGATGTCGAATCAATTGAAGATGAATCCTTCCCATTCACTGACCTTCCCTACGATATCAGAGCCAGGATCTACGAGGTCTTCTTTGGCATGAGCACCTACACGCTGCCTCAGCCTAAATCAAGGAGGATAGAAACTCCTTACATTGGTCCAAATTCAGCACTTGCTACTTCGGTTATTCATTCCGACAAGAACGTAACAGGCAGGGCAGAAGTGAGCAAAAGACTCAGCGCCCATGACACAATCTCTCTCCTACTTGCCAACAAGTCTATACATACAGAGGCGTCACCTTTCTTCTACCATTTTCACTGGTTCCGTATGCTATTATGGTACAATGATGGAGATCCAAAGGGACGTCTATCATGGGTCGTTCCAGAAGACGTCCTTCCTGTCTTCCAAAAACGGGCGTGCGTCTATCTCTTCTACAAGAACCCGTATGGTGATTTAAGCCTCGGTGAAGACTTTGCCTCCTATGTCACGTTCTTGGATCAAAACTACACACATCTCAAGCGTTTGAGCATCGAAGTAAAGGCGGCAGATCGCAAACACATGCTGCCCGGTAGGAGGCTTGTGACTGCACTTACAAACTTATTGCCAAGACTGGATTTCTTGCAGGTCTGTTGGTTCGATCAAATCCCTCAAGGATCCTTCCGATTTGAAGATAGGATTGCGCCTGGCATGCAATGGACCCACGGCGAGGCTGATCAGGGACCACCAGCTGCCTCTTATGCAAACCCTAGAAGTGCCTGGGTGCGGAGGAATGTGTTCTGGGTTGAACGACGCCATGACGAGAGAACCCAGAAATGACTATTTTCTTCTTTGGTCGTTTCGAAGGTGCCACATCCAAAGAGCACGTATTGAGAGCCACACGAATGAGAAAAGCTGTATGGACATCAAATGATGGTGGATCTGCGAGAAGAAGAGATGCTAGGCATCAAAGGTTTTCCTGCACGAGAACGGGTTAGAAAAAGCCATGTGGCAAGGGGCACGCTCGTGACAAATGGGCAGTGACGGAATGATTGCATTATTTCTAAAATCTTGATTTGCGGTCAGCTTGTCACCGCGTGTATCAGGCAATCTCTTCCAATACATTTCCAGACGAATCCACATCCTCAGTCCCCAATCTCGTGCAGTCCAGCGACCATCGAGACTGCAGAGCGACCAACCAAAGCTTTCTTGGTATACTTTCCGGCCATTGCGCAAGCCGGCTCCTCCAATCCAAATCCCAGTAATCACCCGGGGCGATGCCCTGGAACTCTTGAAACTCACACCATACATAGTGAAACAGGACAATTTCCAGACGCACCAGACGCAGGCACAGCTTCCTCAGCAGTTGTGCTCCTTCAGACCCGGGACTAAGCTGTGTGTCTGTACCCATAGCCTCTCCAGGTAACGTCAGCAACGCCCAACGGAATATCAGATACCGAAGCTGAGGGCACAGGTCCAGGAATTGCTGCATGATCTGGGGAACCTGTCGCGTACCATGGTTGTCCAGGATAAAGGGCTTTATAAAGTCCGCACGCGTGATAGATTTGCCGACGTTACCAGCAAGAGGGTGGGTGGTGTTTGAGATGCCTAGATTCGTATCTCTTAACCTCAACCCGACGGGAAAGGTGTGAAGTCGACGAAAGATTGGTAAGGCCTCCGCACGAATTCTCTTATTGGTGCCCAACAGACCTTGCTTGCCTTTGAAGGTGCCTTGTGGTCGAAAGATTTTGCGCTTGAGATCCTTTTGGCTCTCGAAGCTGCCGTTGGGACCAAAGATCATCCGCATCCGACCTTGATAGCTCTTGCAGCTGCCCTGGGTTTCACGAACTGGGTGAAACGGTCCACCGGAGAAATAAATGGTATAGATCAAGATCCGGATCTCCAAAGGGCAATCGAGCAGATTAGTGGACTTCGAAGTGGTGGTCCTCATTGTCTTACTTTCTAGACTGCTTCGGATGTGATGAGTTGAGGAGAGTTGTGCATGAGAAGCTTGAGCCTGAGCCATGTAGGGCACGATGACTGATCTTGGTAAGTAAAAGCTTTGTGAGATCTTCGGTGCTGCTTACATGAGGTCAGTGTCGTTTCTTGTAGGAAAAATTAGACTAATGGGGACTGAGTAAGGCTCTAACACTCCGCTTTCTGTGTTGCTGTGAACACGAGTGTCGATCCAACTGTGTACGTTCATTGTTGATCACGACACGACCAATGTCCGACAACAACAAAACCGTGCTCGATAAGCTCGTTCTTGTTATACTCGAATCTCATCACCCTCCATCATAGGAATAACCCTGCAGCTCAACTTCCACAACCGAAAACTCTACCACAGCTATGGTGGCCAGATCTCGAAAAGACACTAAAGCCCTTGGACCCATGACTCCGAACGCTCGTGAACGATTCGTGAAAGGACAGACGATCGACTTCTTTGCTTTTCCCTTCGAGATTCGTTCTATGATATACACCCACCTCTTCCAGTACGAAGAGGCTCACAGATCAGAAGAAGAGATCTACGATCCCACATCAAGTTTCAACATGAAGGCCCCACTCTTACAAACCAGTAGACTGATTCGTAAGGAAGCACTACCACTATTCTACCGGCACCATATCTTCCACATTCCGGTACTGAGGGCTGTCACTGCTACCTGCACACCACGCGTTTACCAATCGATCACCAAAGTGCAGCTGGTCACATGCGAACAGCCTAAGGGGATCTATCATTATCCCTTCATACCGTACAGTAGTATTGCTCCTTTGGAGCATGCACTGAATTGCCTGCCAAATCTCAAATTCCTGAGGATTGGTTATGCAACTGTTTCGTACTTAGAGCATTACCTTCCTTCCAGAGCTGATGAGATGTTTCGTGAGCTGCTGGCGAAGCTATGGCAGCGGGTGATCCGTCTGGAAATTTACGTGCTAGAAGACAATGAGAAGGTCGACAGCTTGGAGTTTCGAAAAGCTGTTGCTCCGGATGCTCAGTGGGTTCTAGAGGCCGAAAATAAAGTGGGGAATCCCTGGTACGTCAAATGGAGCTCTGTTTGGGTAGCGCAGCGCGATGGCAAGGCATCACATTGAAGTACAAGAATGGCTGAAGTCTTCTAATGATGATATTCCCGGGTGCTAAGCAGGCATGAGCGCAAGGCCCTTATGAGGGACCTCTGATCACTCATAAAGGGCAACAACATCTTGAAGATTGTACACCAAGCTCATCCGCTGTTAATTAGTCATTAAAACCTTGAGATTCGCAAACGTACAAGTAAGGACAAAAGTCTTCAATGCCATGATTCAGTCAAACGTTACTCATCACTCAATTCCCAAGCTCCCAAAGTTTCCTCTGTGTAAAACTCACAATTCAGGCATAATCCACTCTTCCCGTCTGTTATACGTATCACTGGTCTTCTCATTCTCCCTGAACCTCCGAGTTACAACCACAATTGATGGCTTTCTTCTTACCGTGATTGTTTCTATGCATTCTCTCCGTGCACCTTGAGCCAATAACACAAAAGGTGATCAAGTTTTCTCTGCTTCCCACCGGCGTCTACTGCGCCCCGTCTTTCAATCTATATCAGCCACCGTTCTTCAGACGACAAGGAATATCAACCAAATTACGTCCCACACCCACGGCGAGGTATAGCCAAGGACAGTCAACACTCCCAGAACAAAGACAAAATCAGGATAAGACGAACAAGGCGGGTCAACATAAGCACGCCAGAAAGAAGTATCGAAGGGATTTTGTTCTCGCCTCTCATTTTCGCGCCTATGATTGGGTAAGTCAAGGACGTGACTGTTGTGGAGTTCTGTACAACGGCTAGCTCTCGATTCTCGATTCCCCTGTCATATTGACCTCTCACCGCTCCACCAAACTATGTGAGACAGCCCATCGGCAAGTTCGACCTCCGCAACACCCACACCGACACCATCAACCACCCCCGGTCCAGATTCAGAACCGGCATCTTCTTCTCCCAGCAACTCGCAGGCGCAATCGCCTCCCTGAACAATTTCTCCTCATCACCAAGATGTTTCACGCAAACCTCCAAGCACTCCAACCCCCGTTCCCAAATCTCCTTTAGAACCCTTCCCTTACTCGGATAGTCACTGTACCAAGAAGACCGCACGACCCCAACATTCAGCCTCAGCACCCTCAGGTTAGGAAAATCATGGAACAGCGTCGCCAAGCCCGGAATACAGCGTTCATCCCAATCACCTCCAACAACGGTAGCCATCTCGATGATCTCGACTTTCCTGATGAACCATCCCACTGGCCTCAGGGTGTCGAGCTCTTGCAGTCTCGAGGGCGATGTCCTCTTGAGAGTTCTGCATGGACGACCGTAGAACCACCCCTTCCGTTCCCACCCCTCGTATCTCCTGAAATTCGGGACGTGAACGCGGAAGGTGTGGCATCTGTAAAGCACGGGCAATGCTTCGTTTAGGATGACTTTGTTGGACCACAGGAGGGGCAGTTTGCGGGCGAGGATGGATTGGAATGTGCGTTTTTCGGCGGGTGGGTCGGTCGTACGCGCTGCGTCGATTTGGCGGGGTGGGGATAGGCCTGGGGTGCGCGGGTGCTCGTAGGAGAAGTGGTATTCGTAGATGATTGTGCGGAGCTCGAGTGGGAGGGCGAAGAAGTGGTTGTTTCGTGTGGCGGTGGAAGGGACTGGAGGGTTTTGGGGTGTGAGATCGGCTGCTTGGGATCCTTTTGACGTAAGCATGATTGGCTTTGTAGAGTGGATGATTTTGATGGTAAGTGGTATAGTAAGGTTTGGGGTGAGAAAGGAGAGGGGCCCTCCGTATATACCAGATGGATTTGAAGTATTGAAGGCAAGGTATCGAATCAGAACAAAGGGAGTAATAGCACAAGTCTCACGTTATCGCGGGTGTTATTCGCGCTTTAGTTTATCCTTGAATTCTCCTACTGGACCTCTTGGTATATATTTAGCTTTCGTAAAATCGAAGAAGAGTGCGGAAATGCTCCTCAGGTGGGTTTGTAGGCACACTTGCAAAGGCAAGGGCGGACTATATGGATTGTAGGTCACGGCATGAGGACCTTGCTTTGATATGTGAGATACAGCCGTACAATGAATAAACGTCCACCTCTGTGTATAGATCTGTCAGATATACGAATGATGAATGAGAACCAGGGACTGAGGGGATTAAGTGGATCTCTCTAAGAGCTATGATACAAAAATTGAAGAAGAGATCTAAGCGCATAGATATCACCCAGTGTACTGAGATGTACCACCAAGTGATCATGTAGAAGCATTATTTGAGTGTTTTTGTGAGTGATGTTTGATGGACTAACAAACACTCCATGCTTGCAACACCAAACGCCCATTACTTACCAGAAACACCTGGATCTATCTAGATCCAGGGTAACAAGACCGAATTGTCAATACTACTAGTATGAATTACAATCGCCCGAAAAGTATCTTGCAATATGCTCTGGCAAGCATTTCTTGGCTGCTCTCTTTGGAAAGTCTCTTGCTCTTGCCGGATCATCTTCTTGACTGCTTGTCTCTCTTGTTAAAAACCTAACATCACCTCATGTATTTCAGACTTCGCTATAGCCCTAGTCAGAGAATCAAACCCCATGGAGGCCACGGAGATGGAGAACGGGTTGACCATGCAAATATCCTCGTTCAGAACCAACGCGCCACTCATTGTTCTGGTCCTCTTACATGTTCTGCAACGTTGGGTAATCTCTGAGGACGCTGCAGCGCCCACACCGACCACTGCCAACCACGAAACAGCCCTGTGGCGGCTCCCGCGCCCTCAAAGATCCACTCTGAATGTGGTGCGATGGCAAACCTGAATGCTATATCCGATTCTTGACTATCGTCGAGCATATACACTTCCAGGCGATTCAATCGTTGCCATAGCTCAGCCAGGATCCCGCAAATTGGCGAATCAGATCGGGCGAGTGGATGGTCCATGTAGTAAGGGGGAAAGATGCCTAGCCGCAGGAATCGCAGATTTGGCAAATTTTGGAACAAGGTCCGAAGGTGGGCTTGATCCGTCTTGAAGAAATAGTCGCTCGATGCCATGCTTTTCATATAGTAATCGGTAAGTTGAATCTTAGTGATGAGTCGGCTAGGGCGAATCGTATATTGTATTGGGAGGTGGAATATGTGATGACGGTAGAAGATAGGTTCTGCTTCGGCTCTGATTGCTTTGCTGGCTTGGAGAAGCGCGAGTTTGGATTTGCGGCTGGATTGTGGTTCTTGAATAGTCCGTGGTGTCCGATTTGGTCTTTCATAGGCAAGGTGGAAGGTGTAGATGATGGCGCGGATCTCGGGTGGGAATGCGAAGAAGTCGATAGTTGGCTGTGTTGTCTTGGTGAATTTTCCTTCAGCATTGCGTGTTACACGGTGAGCTGCTCTGCCTTTCTTGTCTCGAGCCACGGGAGGCATAATGGATCGTTCTGCTTGAATTTGGGGCGCTACTTTGAAATATCAGTACCTCTTATCAAAGACCTTTCCTTTGTAAGAGAACGGTTAAAAAGACACAGAACCAGAAAAGAAATAAGGAAGAGTGTCCCATGTCGGTGTCGAGGATTGTGAACATCACACCTAAGCCCCATTCGGTTAGGCTGTCGCGGCAGGTGTCATGCTTCGATACACGCGCTCTTATTCAATATTCACATTCTCCCCAAGGTCTCTTCAGCGCTATCCAACCGAGCCCCGAAGAAGAGAATGAAGGTGCCTGTAGTGGAAGGATGAAAACAAAGTGACTCATGCTCTTGAAAAAGACGTTGGTGTTTGAGTAAAGGAACGAGTGATCAGAACGGAACAGAAACGTGCTTAAATCAATTGTGCCAAGTGAGAAATTAAATCTCGGAATTTTTTGTGACTGACAGCTTTGAATCTCACGCTACGCTATCTATTCCTTCGGAACAGCTCGAGAAGCAAGCGTGAATTTTTGATTGGAGCAGCAGTCTTAAGGTGAGACCAAAGAAGTAGAGTATGTACAAAAAAGACTCCACCCACAAACAGCAGCTCGAGTACCTTTCTGAGTCGGTCTTCAGTACAAAGATGTGTTTGTGATAATTACCTCCAATATTCAATCTTGAGAGCAACTGCATTTTGATTTAGCATATCGCTGGATACCTATTTTCACCAATCGCTAAAATTTATAGCTGTGAGTGTGTAGCCTGACCACTAGCGCTCCTTCCATGCTTCATGCAGTTGCCTCGACAACTCACCGATTTGGCGAGTACCGTACTTTGGTATACTGCAGCGCTGCAGTGACCAAAGGGATGTCTTTAGTGTCGGAGACGACCCGTAATACCAGTGTACATCCAACGGCACCCCAATAGCCGACTTCTTCCAGACCCAACCATGATCAGGGGGCAATGGCCTCCCGAAATAAGATACACTCGTCACCATAGTGTTTGATGACGAGTTGCAATTCATCCAGGCGCGCCAACAGCGGATTCCATATTTCCGGCCTTAGCGAAACGCATTGACTCGAGGTACCAGCTGGTTTGATGCTCAATCGGAGGAAGCGAAGATTAGGGTAAGCAGTGAGCCTCGAGATTTCGGGAGCTTTCATCATTTTCCAGGTGCTTTCCCAGACTTGTGCAACATTTCCAAGCTCGATCCTGGAGATCAGATGTCCATACGGGGCCAGACCGGTCAGAGGCTCGTGCAGTGGATGAACTCGAAAGCCGTTGTACGTCCATCCCATCTGTTGAGACCAGGCCACATCTATCCTGGTGGGTGTTTCAAGACGGAACGTGTGGTACTTGCATAAGAATGGGGTCGCTTCAGCGCGCATCCGCTTACTCGTCAAAAGTACACACATTTTGCTTGCGAGAGTCCAAATTTCTTTGCGCGTCGATGTAGGTCTTTGAAACTGATTATGCAGGGTAAACGGGATCGTCCAACCAGTTGAGTATCTTGTTCTCGGCAGTCGGTTCCCTTGTGTCCCCAGATCCTGGTCTGGTGGCTCGTCAGAAAAGATATACACATAGATCATGGACCGAATCTCCAGCGGGAGAGCGAAGAAGTGTATGTTTCTGTTCTTGGTCTTCAAGAATCGACCATGACGATCTCGTGGTATAGCGACCAATCTTGCTTTCTTGGATGAAGGCATGTCCCGCCTTGTACGTTGGAGCGTTGAGAGTGATCTTGATCAAACTTTTGGCGGATGCTGAGTGCTGCCACTCAGGAGTCGTAGGTCTATTAAAGTGATGAAAAATGGAGGAGTAATAGCAGGCAGACGAATTCGACAGTACTCGTGCCTTGGGTCTAAGGCGAACCAAGAGGATGACACTACCAGAAACTCGATAGTTCCATCAAACTACACACTGGTGTCATTAATCAGCTTTGTCTGGACCATTGAATCCGAGCGACACATGGAAAGCTGACACAGTCTACCTCGACACCTTCCTCATTGACTTCCTTACAAGCAAAATGTTACCTCGGGAACAGCAAGACTTGCAGTTTATCTGTAGGCGCCGTGGAGCAGTGGGGCTCTATTCAATAGGTCATTAGAGAGACAGGTGAAGACAGAATTGCAGTAAGCGTAGACGAAGATAAAGGATATATTGAAATAAGTACTACGAAACGGATGTGGTACAACAGGAAAGGTAGCATGGCAAAGAACGCGCTCCACAGTGAAAAGAGATCGAAGTCGTACAAAATTGTCATTGTTCAGATCACGATATTCTTTCAGTTGATGATCTATGCCTTGAAGATTGACCGCTATTATCCTTGGCGTGTCTTCTCAATCTTCGCAGAGCATTATCTGACTCTCCAAAATGGTAACTCCTCCTACCCGGGACTCTCATCGACAAGTGGCAACGTGTCCACTGTCTGCTGGTGGTATGGAGCGCTGCAGTGACCAAAGAGATCTTTCTATCCTCCCAGGCAGGCGGATCCAGAGTCCTTGTACTCGCACCGCCTTAATTGGCATCTGCCGAACCCATCGAGGTCTGGGCGCGATTGCCTCGCGGAAAGAGGAACCCTCATCGCCAAAATGCCATATGACGAATTCCAAGTGTTCCAGGCGTGCCAGCAGCTGATCCCAAACCCCTTGCTGGTCCGCAGCAAATTCAGTCCAGTGCGTATGATAAGTATCCCACCCTCCATCTGGTTTGATGTGAAGACGGAGCAATGAGAGATTGGGGAAGGAAGCAACGAGACCAGGCAGGTCGGGACCGTTCATCTCCCCCCATGAGGTCTCCCCCCATGAGGTTTCCCAGAAGGACACAAAACTTCCAGCATGACGTCCCACCTCAAGCCTCGTGATCAGTCGTCCACACGGGTCCTGGATATGGAGAGGCTTGTATAATGAATCAGCTTTAATGTCGCTGTGCGGATTCCTGCTATTTCGAGGGCATAACAGTCCTAGCATGGTCGGCATGCCAAGGCAGAAGGTGTGGTATTTGTATGCCATCGGCGTCGCTTCCTCGCATATGAACTTGTTGGTCAGAAGCAGAGGAAACTTGCTTGCGAGGATCAAATTTTCTAAGCCAGGTCTGAGAGTCCGCTTGGGTTTTGCTGGGGCCTTCGTCTTGTCACTTGACTCCTTTCCTTGTAACATCCTGCTCCTACATATTCCTGGAACTTGGCGTGGTGCCAGATTAGAAAAGCCGTACACGTAGATCATGGCGCGAATTTCGGGTGGGAGAGCCAAGAACTGAAAAATGTTGGTCTTCAAGGACCGACTACAATGCTCTCGCGGCGCAGTGAACTTCATTTTTACCTTGGAAGAAGACATATCTCGTCTTGTGTTTGGAGGAGTTCACCAGGTATTGGCGGAGCCGGCAGGGGTATAGCAAGTCGGAAGACCTGAAATCATTGGAGAGTAGGAAGATGGAAACGAATGAAGGAAACGCAGGCTTTACAGTAGGAGGCGTTCGGATTTAACAAACGAGATGACGCTACTTCAATTCTCACTCGATCTCATGGCCCCACTAGGGTCTGGAATGATGTCATTCTTTGGCTCTGTGTAGATGTTTCGCTTGACACTGTAGGTCACGTCACCCTTAGGTGCACTTCACTCTTCCTCAAACCTTTGCGTCAGAAATGATGCCTCAATGCGAACAGAGCTCTGGGTCCCTGTGAGTAACACGATATGCTTTGTTCAGATTGTCTTATGTAGTAATGATCTTTGCCTTGAGCATGAACAGGTGGGAAGCTTAGTATGCATTCTCAATCTTCTTGAAGCGTCGTCCACCTGCCCAACACGGTTTCCCCCACGTCTTAGGTTTCGTCAATTGCAAGTGGGCGTAAGTTGACCATCGGCTGGTAGCACTGACTTGCCGGGCCAGCTTTGCATCTACTAACGTTTCTCGAGGCCGCTGAAGAGACCAGATGGATCTCATGCAGCCACAAATTCCTCTGCCTGCAGTTTTCTGATCCCAATGAGGGCCGGGCCCAATCGCTTCCCGAAAACTCACCAGGCTGTCACCCTCATAATGGACAAGGACGATCTCCAAGCGATCCAGGCGGGTCCACAATTCAGCCATCATTCCAGTCATCTTAGAACTTGGCTGGGCCAGACGTTGGAGGTCGCTCTCTAAGGAACCGTGGTCAGTAATGGGTGTGAGATCCAGTCTGAGCAGTCGTAGGTTGGGGAAGTTCAGTAAAATGCAAGAGAAGATGGGGATGTCACCCCATTCAACCCCATATGTGACATTTGGCGCCATGAGCTCAAGCCTTGTAAGTAGGTTCTTCATAGGAGCTACCCATTGGACACGTGACAGGCTTTGAGAGAACCAGTCAATGTTCTCCGTCTTGAGGATAGGTCGCATTTTGGGAAAGTAGTGTTGGATTGCTCTTGTTGATATCACCATTTGAATGCGAAGGATGTGGCATTTCCAGAAGACGGGCAGTGCCTCTGAGAAGACAATCTTGCTAATCCTTAAGACTAGAAGCTTTAGTGCGAGTGTGTTTTTGCTATTGCGTACCAATTTGGCTGGTTGCTGGTCCTCCCAAGAAAAGCAGTATTCGTAGACTATAGACCGAATCTCTAGCGGCAGGCTGAAGAAGTTCAAGGATCCTTGGTGCTTTGTAAATCGTCCTTTCTTGTCCCGTGTCGTATGAAGGGCTGCCTTAGCTCTCTTAGATCGAGCCATGCCTGAAAGAGACAGTCCCGTTCGTATGATGGATCGATGACTGATTTATGATCTCATGGCCTTTTGATCCCAAGGAAGTGTAAAGAGAAGAGGATCGAATGGTCTTGAAAAAGCAGAGGTTGAGATTTCTCGTGTCGGTTTAGAACAAAGGTAAAACAAAGCTAACACAAACACAGAGTGTTGGCTTCGAAGTTTTTGTAGTGTTTCTTGAAGTACAGAGCCTGGATGAATCTAAGATGAGACGAGAATGCAGGGCTGACTTCTCACAGATCGTTAATGATGGGATGTCTCTGACTGTCTAGCTTGGGCCGTGCCGGGAAGAGTCTGCCGTCTCAGTTGAAGCTGCTGCTGAACTGGACCTGAGGCTAGATACACCCGTCCGAGTCCGTCTTTTCACCCAATTGGCCCAATTGCTCTACGAACCTCATCTAGTCACCACATCCTAATCGTGTCAAGTCGATCGTAGAGTCTCCCACAGACGTGGGAATGAAGGAGCAGTCGATAAGTGGATCGCACTGTTCTATCTAGCGTTCGGACCTGTGACGCTGTTTCGGGCCTAATGCTAGGGCTGCCAAGACTTTCGCCTGAAACCAAACTTTGCCTGGAACCATAGCTTAACCTTCTTTTTCCATCTCTCCCTCCCCTAGTAATCCTTTACAGTTTCACTTCATCCTCAATCATCGTCCACTTTTAGCTCTTCTAATGGATCGAATGCCTACACACGGTCTATGGTCCGATCGTTGGGCTCAAGTCGTCGCCTATGGTGATGTCTCCTACAGAGAAAGAAGAGTCGCCTTTGTCCAGAAGAGGAGCCGTCTGACCTCCAGACTCCTACGTCCTTACTGCCTCCTGGCTTTTACTGGGATGATTCCATAAAAAAGTGAGGTCGCTTCGGTTCTCAGGTCGATCGCGATTCTGGAAGCAGCGTGAGCACGAGCGTCTGTCCGACAACGAGACGGGGTACCATAGTCGCGCATCGAGCCTGCATCGCGGATGCGCCTATTAATACCCCCACTGACTCCAACCCGATCGTCGACTTCGCCCCAGCCAAAGCTCGTGGTCAAGCTCGGAATACAGAAGCCGCCAAGATCCAAAAGCGGCCTCGCGTGAGTTGCAAGGCACCACATCGCCCCAAAACACGGTCGGAAAAAATAGAACTCGTCGATTTGCCTGCGACCTTGATCTCAGAGTCGGGAGTGCAATCTCTGACGTGCGCCTGCCACGGTGTGGACTAGCACGCGCGAACATTGATTGCGGTCATGGCAGGTAGCAATGGGGCACGGAAGCAGGCTGAGCTTGCAGAACCGGAGTCTGGAGGGGGGGGAGAGAGATGCGGCTCATTCTAGATCTGGAACGTGTTGTTGTCGCTCGTCAGCATCGTGCAGCTGAACAGATGGAGGAGAAATACAGCTGATAGGACGATCATTTTGTGGCTCAGCAATAGCGTGGGGGCGTTGCTTGTAAGGCTGCATGAAGTGACTCGGTACCTATTCAGTGATTAGTCAAAATCTCACGCCTTACCGATCACAATGTTGCATGCTTCGATGAGGCGCAATAATAGCTTTCTATATAGATAGCCGACCATTCCCCTACCCGCAAGGATCTGGACTTGAAACAAGGTACGACCATCATCCCCAAACTCGAGATTTCTTCCGTCCGACTTTCCTGTTTCCCTATCGACTGGAGAATCAATCGCGGGGCTTTGGTTCCCAAACACGATCATCGGTGCGAAAATGGGTCAATTCTCAGGCTGGCAATTATACGTCTCGCTTCTGGCCTTCGTCTTTTCATCTGCTGCCAGCGCCGACGCTGATCAATACATACCCTGGTCGTGGCGAGTCCAGCCGAATGCGGATTCTGACGCCGAAGGAACGTGCCCTTCTGCCGCATCGATTCTGGGAACCTTTGGCTTTGTCAATGTGGTCGTCTCTATCATCAGTCTCATAGCCGGCAACAACAAAGTGATAAAGTTCCTGACTTGCAGCTTCTGTGGGAGTGAGGGCGACAACCCAACCTGGTTCTATATGTTCATTTTCCCCTTGGCCACCAACCTGGGAGCAAACGCGCTAATCGCGTATCTATACAAGACCACGCCCGGGTTCGGGGAAACGTTCACCATCGGTGATCTAATCTTGTTCTTCACCACGAGGCCGAGGCTGTCATGGATCGTGCTGGTCGTGTTTATGAATCTTGATACAATTCGCGACAAGGATGCCAGATATAGCAGGTCGGCCAAGTCTGCGGTGGCGGCAGAGGTGGTCTTGCAATTCATCTCTAGTTATTATATGGGTTGGACAGCCAACTTTGCGACCCGGAATGGATACTACAGCCATCCAGAAAGTGCTTCGGATGATGCGCGAATAATGTACGCTGGTGCGCTGTTGGCTTTGGTATCGCTTATCTTCACTCTTGGATCCCTGGTTTACATCCTCTTTGCGGATGCCGGCTTGGACACCACCTTTATTGCTATCATAACGATAGGCTGTACGTCTTGGCTGGCATCTTGGCTGTTTTGGGGCGGATACGTGGGTCTATCTCAAAATTCGTAAGATTTCTTCATAGGATAAGATTCTTTGGGAAATGGCTGATTATTGAAAGGTACTGTCCACCTGCGCTGTGGCAATCTGGCTTAGTTTGGACAGCCTTCTCAGTCATTGGTGAGTGCACTTACCCTGAATATCTCAGGACATTGCTGCGGCACTTGGCTGACAATGTTTCCTTTGAAGGGGCTTTCATTGGGGGTGGCGGAGCTTAATGTGGTCCTCTTCGCAACCCAGTCAAAGACGTTCGAGAATTATTCGTCATCAACTTCAATGATTCGATCACACTTCTCTATATCGTGAACAAATATAGACTATCTAAACGCCTTACTTGATACGAATTTTGGGTCAAGAAAGCATCGAGGAGCTCGAAAGGGATAAAAGGTCATCGTTGCCCATACCAGCGCTTTGCGACGGTTTGGCAACCAGGATCAAAGTGTGGCTATTGTGGACGGCAATGTACTTCCTTGTCTCACCAATCCCCGTCAGCGACATTGTCATTACCGCAATAAGGCTTTTTTGGAACCCTTTTCCGGCTCAACGATGTCATACTAGAATCTCAATTCTGGATAGAGAGCAGCGCGCCTCAGCTACAGCATGAAATCCACCAAGCACTTTATCTAATGCTATGGTGAATCCACTCTGAGAGTCTGGACATAAATTACTGCTGCTTCATTCTTCAAGTTTTGACCCATATAGAGCAATGATCGGTGTCACAGTGGCGAAGAGCGTGACGCAGAGGTGCAATTGCGGCCTTAGTCTAATCAAGCAGCAACAAAGCTGCACGGAATTGTGAAGATGCTGAAGAACGTATGCTGTTATGCAGAGTCTAATGATAGGAGCTTCTTTACAGCTCATGCCATCGGTCAATCAGTCTTCTACTTCACCTGGGCATATCTGTCTGTCATGATCCTCAAGACTCAATCACAGCTAGGCTAGATTTGACGTCTTATGGCGACAAAATGGTTGGGGAAAAGCGACCAGGAATTGGAAGCCAAACGCGAACAATGACGCAAATAAGCCAAAAGGCATTGTGATTGAGCTAATCAAATCTCTAGATACATCCTGCGGACCTTTAAGATAAGCTTCGGGATCATGGAATGCATGCTGCATGCCTAGACAGTATCGCAAATTTTCGTGGCCCTTTTTTCACTTTCCGCTACCTCATGAAGGGTCCAGAACGTGCTCATACTCCAAAGATGATGACAATACAGACCAGGAAGGACTGCATCACCCCACTCATTCTTCTCGAACACCAGCAGTCTCCTACGTGACCAACTCCGGTCCTTCATCTGATCAGACGGCTTCCACCTCCTGTTGCTCTAACTCATTCGTCATCTTTTGCGATAGGCTGAAGTGACCAAATAGCCCGCTCATATGGATGATTATTACCAGGCCTGACTGAAAGCCGACGGATCCAGCATTTCTTGGGGGCAATGAGCTCTCGGAAACCCTCGCTAATGTCATTGCATCCAAGGACAGAGACAGAGACGTTCAATCGATCAAGACGCTTCCACAGCTGAGCTAGCAAGGAGGCAGAATTTTGGAGGGGATATCGCTACGTCAAGCTGTTCCTCGAATCGAATCGTGGCTTCCTGATGCGTAGTTCCAGAGAGCGTAATTGTGGACAGTAGTCCAGGAGACACTGTACGTAGGAAGAAAGAATGCTATCCCACTCATCGGATTTCGCCACGCGAATGTCTTCGAGCTCCAGATTGGTGATGGGTGAGAGAACAGGTTTCATAAATCTGATAGCTTCGCCTTATCCGAGCTGCGTTGGCTGAGCAGCGGGCGCAAGCAAACATGTCACTGGCCATTGGCGGAGTCCGGATCTTGAATGTGTAGGATTGATAAAAGATCGGTATAGACTCGGCAAATACCACACTGCTGGTTTGTAGTAAGGGACGCATTTGCATAGGATACGCCCGACGGGATCCACTTAGTCCAATATTTGGTTGGAAAAAGGGTCTTTCGTCATAGCAAAAGTAGAATTTGTATATCAATAATCGGAGCTCTGCAGGCAGACCGAAAAAATCAAATCTCGGTGAAATCTTGGTATGTGTTGGTTCTTTGGTGCGTGGTTCCTTGGTGCGTGGTGGTTCCTCCAAACGGGGTTGCTTGTTGAAACGACCACGATGGTCCCGGAGGCGGTCCATCAGCTTCACTACGGGAAAGCCGAAGTGATTGGAATGTTTGCCGTGGTGACTGAAGCTGGGTCCATTGCATAACGTTCGCGAATTAGCAATGCAGACAGTGGTTCGGCTGATCAAAGGAAATTACGGGTTCGTTAGCGTGTCGACTAGGAGCAAAGATGTAACACAGTTGGATTCAGGCAAATCCTGCATTTAAATATGATCCAGGGACATGATTCAATACCCGTTCTTAAAGGTGCGAGGAGGATAACACGAGGTATTTTCTGCATTCTCCATGTCAAGTGTCGATATCCTCCCAGCAATTCAACCACTCGATCCGGCAGAGAAGCTGCTGCAGGGTCGGCAAATTAGATACAGCATCAAAAGAGGACGGGGTCAATGACTGTGGGACTAGTACAAAATGCCCTTCTCATCCTTGACTTAGGTCTGTGAAACATTGGCCCAGAGATATTTCA
This sequence comes from Ramalina intermedia, assembly GCA_003073195.1. Taxonomy (NCBI): domain Eukaryota; kingdom Fungi; phylum Ascomycota; class Lecanoromycetes; order Lecanorales; family Ramalinaceae; genus Ramalina; species Ramalina intermedia. Next base: position 84,508 of record PEKF01000032.1, on the reverse strand, counting down.
GTAAGAGACTACTCAAATGCTCTGTGATTTGATAATGCACACGCATTTTGGCTGGCCGCTTGCTCCCGCTCCGAGCTAGAAGATTCTTTTGTCAATCAGATGTGGCTGCTCCATTTGCTGGTAGTTCGCACATTTGAATATCCTCCAAAGCCTTGGTGCTGTGATGGAATGACCAGACTGATGTTCGCATTTGCCCGTCCTGCGCTTCCATGAATGCATCTTGCGTCCAATCAGCCTCTGGAGCAATAGACTTGCAAAGTTCCACAACGTTATCATCCTTTGTATGAACGAAGATGATTTGCAGACAGTCCAGTCGCTGAATTAGCTCAGCTAGCAAACCAAATGACTCAGATTTGAAAAAGTTCCGAGTATAAGAACGCCGAGAGAGCCATTTGGGGTTCAGTAAGATATTGAGCCTTAGGAAGCGCAACTTCGGACAGTAATTGTATAAGCTCTGCAAGTAAGGTGCCAGTTTCCGGTTCCAGTTGTGAGGCAAAGGATACCGCTCGATCAGCTCCAGCTTAGTAATCAGTGGCAATACTGGCGTCAAATACCTGATGTCTTCGCTCCTGCGGAGCTGCGGTGGACATTCTGGCGGGAATTTCACACTTCTCAACGCCGGAACCTGGATCCGAAAGAGGTAGTATTGGTAAAATATGGGCAAAGCCTCCGTCAAAACCAGCCGATTGCATTGTAGTAATGGCATCTTGAGCCTAAGAGTATGCGGACCGAGTTCGACGAATCTGAGATATGGATGCAGTTGTAGCTCTTCGCAGGAGAAGTAATGTTGGTAGACGAAGGCTCGAATCTCTGGGGGCAGATCATACAAGCCCTTTCCAGACTGAGCCATGGTCTGCACTATGAACTGTGATTGTGAAGGTCTCGGCCCAAGAGATACAAGGGATATGGAGTTGAGAGATATCTTGGGGGAGGAGACTCTGATCAAGTGAGAAGCAAGAGATATCTTGCGGAACGACACGAAGTTAGAAGTGTCGGACTAGTCATCAATTGTCACGTGAACTTGACGTATGATGAACAGTGCTACTCCGCGTTTCAGGTGTTGCAAATAGTGACGTATTGCTTTATAAAATAGAGATCTTCAAAGAAGCAGTTCAGTAACTGATTGCGACGATCTCTGACGTCTTGTTGAGAGCTGTGCTACCTACACAGTCGAGCCTAATGCGGCTGCCACGTCTGGAAATGCTTTGCTCGAATTCTAGTGAACATCCATGGCTCGCAGACCGTGTTTATGGCCGTCCCTTGCACCTTCGCAACGATTTCTGCATGCACGCGTTCGATCTGCGGTGACACTGCCTCTCACCCTCACCGCTTGAACCCTCAATATAGTTCCTTGTAAACACTCCACTCCACCAATCTCGCTCCCTGCATGGACACATTCTCCCCTCCGCAATCCACAATACGTAGATTCCATTCGTCTCCCGGCGCCAGAATCTCCTCCAGATGCCAGCACATGTATTGCTGGAAACTCTCCTCACCAAAATCGCCCATTTCCGGTACCACAATCGTCAATTTTTCCAGTCTCCCCCAAAGCTCTCTTAGACAATGCACGGACGCCCCGTCTCTGTCGATGAAGTATGTTCCGATTTGTATTTTGCGTGGGTGAGTCATGCGCGGTGGTGGTGGTGGTGGTAGGGGCAGATTCATCCGCGGGATCTTCCCCAGAGCTGGCCGCATATTGAAGATCAGAAAGATCTGTGGCCTTAGATGTCTGGAATATGGCTGGACACTGAATCTTGGAGTCGATCCTGGAATGTGATATCCGGACACCATCGGTAGAGTGAGCTTTGGAGCCACTGCCGTCGTTGGCGCAGAAGCTGGCGGCAAATCCCAATCATGACTCGCCGTCAATGGCATGCCAATTTGAGCGCTCCCTCCATACGTCATGCTCTGTGGGTAGCCTCCATGTCCTAACCCGGAAACGTTGCCCGAGAATGACGGGTGGATCATAGTGGAAGAAGAAGGTGGCAAAGTATATAGTGGGAAGTGGGAATTGAATGCATTATGCTTGTTGGCGTAGAGTTGGCTGCTGCGATAGCGGCCGTGGAGGAAAAGTCCGGTCTGATCCCTTGACCGAAGCTCCAACCTCAAAGACTTCAGCCTGAGGCAGCGTTCCTGGACGAAACGCAGGTGGTGGTAGATGCTAACGTCCGACTCCGGAACATCGAGCTTGTCTATGTGGTCCTCGTACACCAGCTCAAGGTGAACGAGGAGCTCAAAGCGACTCTCTTTTGCGAGGGTTGGCGAAGAAGGAGTCGAAAAGAGATTCTGGATACGGAGGCAGAAGTGGTGATATTTGTAGAACACGGACAGAGCTTCTGAGTAGATGCGTCTGTTGACCAGGAGGAGTCCTGATGTTGAGTTGGCACCGACATTCGAATGTCGTATGGTGCCGCCGCCGAGTTCATGTGAAGCTCTGTCAAAGACATAAACGTAAATTTCTGTCCTGGTCTCAGTTGCGAGGCCGAGAAAGCCTGCAGTATCGAGCCTAGTAAAGGACATGGTGTTTTCGATGATACATGTGCGATCTGAAGCGGACAGTGAGAAACATCGGAAGAGGGAGAAGATCTGGACGAAAGAGCAACACAGGAAAATCCTGTAATATAGGGCTGGCCTTAGGCTATGAGCAACACTTACATTAGCACAGCCACAGCTACGACATGTGTCGAACTAAAGACAAAGCCAAACAAGCTTTCGGCTAGTACGGCTAGACCCACCAGCTTGATGCCAGAAAGTAGCTTTATTTGAGAAAATAAGTATTCTCTAATTGGATAGTTGGACTCTTCATACATGCACAGCCTGCCCAACAGCCTCTTCTGAACCTCGACTTCAATCTTTTTCGCTTTCCACTTCAGATCTCAAGCCTGCAGCTTCGGAATCATTCTCTGGCCCTGTCAACAAAGTAATGGAAAGTCCGCCCCTCAGTATGTTCCTTTGTCCATCTATCATTGTCGTGGAAGCCAAACCACCAGAACTTCTCTTCCTCTATCCTCTTGAGTAATCGCTCCATGACATACCCCATGAATGCAGGTAGCCCATAGTCACCCTCGGTGGGTAGCACAATCGTCAATTTGTCGAGCCTCTGCCAAATTCTCTTTAGCGCCGCGACTGTCTTGCCATTTTCGTCAATGACATAGGGTCCACGGAACCTGAAACGTAGTTCAATCTCCTCTGCCGTCAAAACGGGAATAGAGCCCGTCGGCGGAACAAAGCCTGGCTGAGTGAAAGCCGGTGGGATAGATGCTTGAGGATTCAACGCCCAAGGGGCCGGCGGATTGGCAAGGTACCTGACTTGTGGTTTCAATACTTTTCGCCAGTAGGAATGCGTGAACTTCGAAGCCCCTGCCAAGGTGTTCGGTCGTAGCTCTAGCAGTAGAGTCTTCAGATACTTGCAGGTCTGATCCACGAAGCAAATGTGGCGGGAGATCTCGATATCAGAGCTTGCCCCATCAAGATCCCAAATACTTGCGTTGAGTACGACTTCCAGCTTGACAAGAAGGTCAAAGCGGCGGTCTGGAGGGATCAGGAGGAAGGGGCGGAGCTGAGGCTGGTCGTTAATGCGGCCGCAGACAGTGTGATGATTGTAGAATATCGGAAGGGCTTCTGCAAAGATGAGTTTGTTGACAAGTAGTAGTCTCAATTTCTCCTGGGCTGGCACTCTGAGGCGAGGTATGGTTCCTAGACCGGTGCTGATGGTGGCAATATCAAGGATCATACCGTAGATCTGAATTCGGACCTCAGGAGGAAGATCAAGAAAGCCTGTGGGCTTTTGCTTCGTCAAGGACATGATAGGCAAATTGCAAGCTTATGATGGCTAATCAAAGTAGAGTGAGAGTTAGAGAAGATCAAGGTAAGAGGAAGCCCCAAGATATATATCTGCAGCCTGCTGACTTACGACACGCTGGCTTTGTAACGTCTTCCCATGTGTCCCATTAACCTTGCGCCACAACAATTCTAGATGGTGTTGTACCACGAACGAGAGTATGTTGATCATCTGACAATAATGTACGACTTGTAAGTCCGGGAATGTCGGCAGACGTGTTGAAGGCACTCTTTTAGGATCCAATAGACACCGCCCCCCCTTCTCAAGGTGCAACATCAAGCTAAGCCATTTTCATTGATCAATCTGTTTCTCATCGAACGATCCGATGGTCATCACCCCGCCGCCTCTGTCTCAATCTCCCGCACACTCCAACGTTTGGAGACCTCTGGCAGCTGCTCTTCCCGACCCAATAACACATAGACGTCGTTGCATTTGCCCAGATGTCGCCGAATCCATGCACTCCAACTTAGGGCCTTGAAATCAAGCCAAACCTCGCGTTCTCCTCTCGGCGGGCCGTTGTGGATAACGAGGGTGTGGGCTTTGTTCGGGACGCGGCCAGCTTTGTATTTTTTCCATCCTGAGGTTACACATTAGCTAATATCCCTGATGAACAGCGAGATTTGTACCTCTAAGGTTGCTCCTCTTCTCGGAGCTGATTGTTTGGGTGGCCGGGTAAAAGATTATGACATGGTCATTCTTGGTGGCATCGGCGATGTTCTCGTCTAGAGCGAAGGTCGTGGGTGGCATTGTCCGAGGAGTGACTGACGACCAGCAAATGTTGTCTGTGTTATACAAAATCAAAGCGGGGTAGATTAGAAGCCAGAACTGCATCGGATATATATAGTCGAGCTGTACCACTTGACAATTTCTGATTGAGGATGCCCAAATTGAACATTGGTGGCATTGTTCCCTGATACTGGATTGTTACACCTGAATCACCGATTCAAAAGATGGGTAGATATGGATCCAAAGAGCACTGCATAAGTAGAATGAACTCTAGTCCTACGTGCACATTGCCTAGATGGAAAGGTCGTTGGACAAAGATTGTGTATATTGTGCTTGTATTTGTCCCCCATCCTGTACATCTCAATCTCAGTTGTGCATACCATTCCGAATCCTGTCATCACCCTCTCCACCTTCAATCCTCTATAAGACAAACTCTCTCATCATCATCGAGCGGCTCAGAGCATCCCTTCTCCAGAAGATGATAGACGTCGTTACACTTGCCAGACCACTGTAGGATTCTTTGCCACAAGGGGTGCTTGTGGAGCTCTCTACGGCAGAACTCGTATCGATGTTCATCTTTGGGGACAAGCTTGAAGGAACGACAAAGCTTTGACACCCGACCGATCTTGTACATTTTGTATGCTGACCACAAACGTCAGCGGAGTCTTCTTTCAGGGGCAGCATTCATACGCATGATATCTCTTCTCTTCTGCACGCAGATACTGGAGCGGGAGGTACTGATATCTCGACGAGTGCCCACGGCAATGACCCAGTCATCTTTAACATCTGCAAGGCTAGAGTCGTCGAAGTCATAGATTTTGACGCCGAGAAGAAGTTGTTGGTGCTCGCGAGTAAGCTCTGGCTTCTTGAGCTTGTTGTTCTGCTGATTTTGTGAAGGTTGTGCTGCCATCATGATTTGGGATGTGTTTGTAAGAAGGAGGTTACACAAGGGAAACCAAAGTTACCACCGAGGTTGACTAAGATCACATGACGACACAGCAGTGAATCACCATCGTTAGCTTGATAGGGCTGAAACTCTCAAGATCGTGTTCTTCCACCGACCTGCTTGTCATGACACGCGAATGATGTGATACGGTCTGATAGAAGGCCTTCGATCGTGCGATTAGAACTTCCAATTCAAATGGAATAATCTGCACTCCTCATCACCATCAGTCCAACAGCTTTTTGGAATCTGATCTGACCACCACGATCGTCCATTTCCACGAGCATCGATGACGATGAAATCCCTCGCAAATAACAAGGAGGGCTCACAATTCAGTACAACGCTGCAGACAAAAACATCTCCTGGAGCGCCTCCCAGCTTTATGGCTCTCTGCACTGAAATTCGCTTGATGGTCTACGAGGAAGCTTTCAGCGATTTCTACGTGTCTGAGCCTCTCAATGGGCTGGACGCGTCTATCAACGACCAGGGAGATTCGAATCCCGTCAGCGAATGTGATGATACAAACGAGATTGATGTCTCCGGTGACTGGGATGACCCTGGCAACTCTGGCGACTTGGGCGACTCTGGCGCTCCGTGCGAATCAGCCGAGACACCTGGATCTCTTGACAACAGTGATGGATTGCCTGATAGAGCGAGATTCAAGGACAAAATGGGACTGCCACTCGCATGCAAGGCGATCTGCACAGAGGCTCTCCCAGTCCTCTACAAAGCCCACCAATTCAAGCTCACTGTCAAGGAGGAAGCTCAGTTTGACGCTGACGACCTCAAGCCTGCAGAAGATGTCTTTCTTTACCGGTACTGCTTTCTACGGCGGAATCCTACACTAGTGGAGCACATGACACATTTGGAGATTCTGTTCGAGTTGAATTACGACCACTCCGACTTGCTTTACGCTGGGGCTCATTATTTGACCATCAGTCTCCTACAAGACATCGCAGCGGCCTGTCCAAAATTGGAAACATTCCGCTTCTTGGCGCCCTGGTTCCCACAAGGCTGGATACTCAAGAATAATGATCCTAGGTCTAGTATACGACGTGATACGGCAATAGCATGCTTTCGGAACTTTGCGCGACACGGCTGCACCTTGGAGTTTCAGATCGTTCTTGGTGATCTGGCCTTGGAGGGTTTTCTCGATTCAGTTGCACCACGAGCTCTCAAAATTTGGACTCTTGAGTCGTCTTGTTTTCCGGACCAGTTGAAGAAGATCGAGGATGAACACGTGGGGGTCTGGAATGATTTACCTGCTTACAATCTGTACAGACTTCCAGCTTCAACGTACCAGCAGATCGAATGAGCAACCCAGAGGATCCTAGTGGAGATCAATCCAGCATTATCGCAACCCAGCGAAGCGCGTCAAATGAAGAGTCAAGGGTCAAACGAGAGTTCAAGTCTGAGTATATGATGATCTGGTATTATCAGAATGAACCTGAGGAGCCAGACACAATATTTTGGTAGTGCTTCCACTCTTTCCATATCAAAACAAAGGAATGAATGCCCATTTGAGTTCGTGCTTCATAGCGGGAGTCACAACATCTGGCTACTAGCGGACTTGTGCATGGAGAAGAATCGTTACAACTATGATTGACAACACTCAAGGACGCGCGAAGGAGCTGAATGTATACATAAGCTCATCAAGCCGTGATGCGAGAGTCATTATACAGACTGTATTTGCTTTGATCTTGGTCCAGATACTATCTGCATCGTTCGAGTGATTGGCAAAGATATCTCAGGGTAAGCGATGCCTCGATCCTTTGGCGCGGCTCGATATGGCAGATGACATTCTCTCTTAAGTATCGTTATCGACTTTGATGTTGCACGAACCTATTGATGTGTTTTATGCAGGCAGTGGTAACCTTTAGCAATTCTCTGCTTTGCTAATGGCAATTGTACCGTCAGAACAAAGAAACACAAATGATCTCGTGGGACGGTGGAACAGACGATATTGTTGTAATGACCATCGATGTGTTAGTTCTCTTTGTTCATGTGCACATCAGTCCGACACGCTTGCACTGCATATATACATTTTATGGTCCAATGTTCATCTGTACTCCAACCTTATGCTCGCAAGCAAGTCCGCGCGTGCATACCTCAAGAGACCCAGGATATTGCGCCATGGACCGATCAACCCACTTGAGTATGGCTGAACCGACGCCTACGAAGAAAGCGTTCTTCAAACTCCTCCAACTCCCCACCGAAATCAGACTGAAGGTCTATGAAGAAGTGTTCGTCCTCAAAGATTTCGAGTGGAGATTTTCTTGCAGAAAATACGTGTCCAGTTTGATCGCCGATGGTGTCATAGCCAGCCTCGTCTATCCGGCTGACTCCGAGATTCTGATGGTCAGCAAACAAGTGCACGACGAATCGCTGGCCGTGCTTTATAAAACCCATCTCTTCAGCCTCAGTGTTTGGGAGGACTTCGACGACCCAGACCCAGATCGCAGGTTTTTTCCCACGACGGAACAGCTTCTCACACAGCTCTTACGTCCATCATCACCACGATATCTGTCAATGATGACGCATCTCGATCTGTGGCTCGAAACATTTGAAGGCTGGGGCAAGCCGTGCAGAGACGGCATAGTGCGGCAAATCTCTACCAGTTGTACTAGTCTGAAGACGTTTCGTCTCGAAACGCACCGTATACCTGAAGACTGGTTGTCTTCCAAGGAAGACTTCAGACTTGAGCAGCCGATTTACGACAAGGGCAAAGAAAATGTTCTGGAAAGTCTTCGCGCTCTGGCGAGCCGGGTACAAGATTTCGAACTTGTGTGTATGTATGGGGAGAATGAGTCGCAACATAATGACTTGATGAAAAGCCTCTTCCCAGGACAACACTACCTCCGTATTGAAGAGGATCATCATATCAAATGGACAGGCCGAATTACGGGGAAGTCGGAGTCCTTGGCCTTCTACGTCCACTAGCGACATTCTCAAAGTCATATGGTTGTGAATAACAGCGAGCGGGCTTTGCGTTCAAACGAAGGGATTCCAGCATAGTGGACTATCGAGGGAGGATTGTACACTACAATTGAGTAGCAAATGAATAGAAGGCTGAGTCTTCGATGGTTGCCATGTTTGAAAAACCGCATGAGATTGGGTTATCTATTGAAATTTAGGCTCATGGGTGTAATCGTAAGATGGCAGTCGTCTTCTACTTTAAAAATTTTCTGGTACATCTGACGATAGGAGGGGAAACTATACCGAGTGATTGACATCGGACATAGTCGGACATAGAATGACCCCTGAAACAGTGTCAATTGGCGTTGTAACACGTGAGATATCACAATCCGCGCGTGACAGGAATCCTTCAACCCTAGACAAATTGTGTCAAGTACAACATCACTCATCTCCCTCCAAACTATTTGTTGCTCTTCATTCTTCGTCAAGATTGGATTAACGCCCTGCCGAGTAGAAAGAGGAAACGCATAATGGATTCTAGATCTTTCTCAGACGTTCATGTTGAAGACAACGCAGGCAAAGGATTACCATCTTCTATTATGCAACCGGCAGGAGTGGATCAGACCGAGATCTTTGAGTTCCTCCGCCTCCCCTTGGAGTTAAGGATCCAAGTCTACGAAAACATCTTCTCGGATTGTGACGAGAGCGGTGATACAATGATGGAAAGAACTCGCGTCGGAGCAAGAATTCAGCCACCCAGACACCTGTCCGTCGCCTTGGCCAGCAAGCAGATCTACCGCGAGGCACTACCCATCCTCTATAAGACGTACCATTTTCGACTTAGTATGTGGGACCATGACGTTTTTGATCCAGCTGGCTGGCAGCTCACAGGACAACTCCACGCCCAGTTGCGACGACCTGTGGCACTCTTAATGCTGCCTTCGATTTCACACCTGGACCTATTCATTCAAGGGAGAGTCGCGGCTGTCAGTATGGGCCTATCCGCAGTATTACGACTGATCAATGATTCCTGTGTCGGCTTGCAGACGTTTTGTCTCCACATGGATGAGCTGCCCCTCGGGTGGACCCGTGAATTCAAGGACCATGTGGCGGAGCTGAATGACGAAGCGCCCTTCGAGCGGGAAAGATCGAACATCCTGCGAGGGTTGGCAAAGCGTGTCCGGGTCTTCAGAGTCAACATTTTCTTCTTTCAGTATCTGCAATACGATTCCTTTCTGAAGAAGTTGATACCTGGATCGACGTGGTTGTCCATTCGAGATGATGATAGGGTTTCGTGGGTCTGTCAGGGTATCGAAGGACGGAAATCTATGACGTTTGGGGACAAATAGGAAGTCTCTTCAGAATTCTAGTCAGGTGGGGGCAGTCTTCAATTGAGTATTGTCAGATACAGCAGGTCTCCTCGATCGCCTTGCCCAACAAGCGGCATAGATTAAATGAAGTTGCCCCCACACCGTGCGCAATACCAAGTGCTCTTTCAATTAGAAAGTATCTCCGACCAGCAGGCTAGAATGTACCTCCGTAAAGATAAAGAGTCATTGAGGAGAGACCAGTCCGAGAACGAACCCTGCCCTGAACCATTCTTGACAAATCAATGTATGTAGGTAGTATGATTCTGATGAATTTTGGAGATCTGTGCCTCTCTCTTAACAAATGCGGTCATACGTGGAAGCCATGAACGCACGAGTAATACAGGACGGGTCATCTTTGGCGAAAACGACAGCAGGGAAAATCCTGCTTTCACAACGCACACTATCCATTCTATCATGTACAGGATGATCAAGACCCTAGCTCCAATATCCCCGCCGTGCGAAATGCCTAAGCCAGCGACAAGACCTTTCCTAAAGCGTCCCGGTAGAGACCAGGCCTAGGGCGTATACGGCGGTGGTGGATCTCCTGACGAACAGGATGAGATCTGAGACTCTAGCTGGACATGGAGTTACTTCTGGGAATCCTTCTTCAGTCGCTGGGATTTCTGCTCCGGTTCTTTGAGAGCGTCCGAGGAATACAGAGAGTCTAGGGTAGTGTGGAGGTCATTCTGTTGGTACTTCTTCTGCTGTTGAGGTTGCTCCTTCTTTCCGATAAGAGCTTCCGCGGAATAGATGTCATTGCACCGACCATGGCGTCTTTGCCACCACACGCGACAACCTAGTATGTGTAACTTGAGATCGGCTATTATAAGGCCGCGCCCAGATTCGTGTAGCCTGTATTCTCTTCCAGTATTTGGTGCTCTCCCGAGGTAGTTCTCTTTGGTAGCTTGTAAGAATTGGTTATTGCTCTGCCCAAGTGCAATAAGGTAGGGACTCACCATTGACGCAGCCTCTTTTGGCGAGGGAGACTGTGTGGTCGACCAAGTCAAGTATGATGACAGTATCGTCCTCCCTGGGGGGAGGTATTTTCGCCGCTTCGGCTGCCATCCTGAGGCGCAGTTTTGAGAGTCGTTCGGAGGTAGTTGTCGTCTAGCTCAGATGATGATAGCCGGGGTGAGAGGAACAAAGCGCAGCTTTGTGAAAATCCTGAGTAAATGTCAAGAGTTGTTCTGAGGTTGGATTCTGGAATGAAGAAGAAAGCTACGAGAAGGCTGGGGGGAAGCGCAATATATAGCAGAAAGTCAAGGGGTGCTAGGGAGCTCACACACCTGCGGCAAACTGTGAAGCTGCCTCCGCCTGGGGGGTTTCGAAATTGTGTCGCAAAGTCGGTGTAGCAAAGTCGTCACTGGATATTGAGTCTGCTTCAGACGTTTCGACGGTATCAGGGTGAAGCAAGTTAGACTGCTGAAACTCAAATTGCTTCAACGCCATGCAAATTTTTGGAGTGCGAGCCTGCTTTGACAGGCAGACTTCGGTGGTACAGCAGCTTTGCGTCATAACTAGTCCCCTTCGTGATGAAACTTGTTCCCTAGAAGGTGTCTCTGATGAGAGTCCGCTGACACAATCTATGACATGGGCATAGTTCCGGTATGTCAAGTGGTACATGCCAGCCCATAGAGTCTCCTCGTTCCTGGCCATTTTCTTCGCACTCAGACTAAGTCATCCCCAGTGCCAACGGAAAATAAAGAAACATGCACCAGCCGGATTCGAACCACCAACCATCCATATCGCAAAGACCCAAGACCGAGCTCTCGCCCACTGCACCATCTTCTCCTCCTTTCCCATCTTGGTGCTCCCTAACCCTCCAGGGCGGTTCCAGGCCAAAAGGTAAACCCTTGCTCGGTCCCCCTTCGACATGGGGGAGGAGGTTACCTTAAGGACTCGATTTTTTGCCCTGTTCGGTTCGCGCAACTGGATGACACCCGGGGTACTTCCCAGAGGTTTGTGGATCGCAACCAGAGACACCTGCAGCACTACCGGTGCTTCGCAGAATTTTGTGGATCATCAGCAGTTGGTTCTTGGTGTGAGAATCGCTTTGTTATTCTAAAATATAAACATTAAACTTTGTGCACGTGCTATCAGTCTGATTTGGTAACGCTTCAAAAACATCACCGTATTGCATGCGGTCTCATACCATGGGGCATTCAAGGCAATATATTTCAGTTGATGAGCTGTGTGATCTGTCTTCTAATGTAATGGCTACTTTCGGTATATTCACCACCCAGAATCTGTCACAGTTATCATGTGCTACATCATCCGCTTCCTGAATTTGGCTTCTTTATGTCTTCCGGGTGATCTCTCGCAGAAAGACTGAGTAGAAGAGAAGCGCAGTCACATCGGTTTCCCGTTCCTCTGATACCATTCCTTCTTGAAATCCTTGTCCACCGCGAACACCCAGATCGGCCGTGGATGCGCATGCCGGTATTTAATAGCATGCCACCTTTTGCTCCCGGCTCCTACGATCTGCATCGTTTTCCCCTCCGGTCTTTGCTCGGTCACCGCTACAAGACGGAGTCGTTCTAAGCTGCCTCCTTCTAAACACGACATCCCCTTTAGCTCCTGCAGGACCTTGTAGTCCAATACGCTGCCAAATCGAGCCGTAGTGGTGGTTGTCTTCGGGAGCTCTAGATCAGCAGTACAGTAGTCCTGCAGCAAACGCGGACTCGATCCCGTTGCCATTTCCAGCGTGAGAGACTTCAACCTCGGGCACGCATGGCGGAAGAATTGCACCATCTCCGTGAGGACCGTATCCAGTACCTCTGGATCAGCTTTGGACCCCCGGAATGCTGTATCAAAAGCGTTAAGCCGGTCAGCCGTCTTGTTGTCGAGGAAGTAAGACACGCTGACGTGCGATAGCATAGCCATGCGGCCCCCGCCAAAGATACTGAAAAGTACGCTTGATCTTGGCAGGTATGTCGAGAAAGGTTGTTGGGATTGGGGGGCCTCCGAGAAGCGAAACATGTGATAAGCGTGTGAGAAGTGAAAGATGTGGTGAGCGTAGAGGGAGGGCGTGGCCTCCCTGGCGATTTTTCGACAAGTCAGGAGAAATCGGGCTTTCGAGCCGGCGGTGGCGCGTTGATAAGGCCCATAGGCTCGGAGGTCGAGAGACCGGAAAGGGATGGTTTCGGATGTGAAGACATGCTCGTATATAAGGAGTCTTATCTCGGAAGGGATAGAGAGGAGACGAGAGTGCTGCTGAATTGGTGGATTTGATAATAGTGACCAACCAGCTGATTGGTGATGGAGGGGGATGTACGTCAAGAGAGACTCTAGACCAGAGTACTCCCGGACTTGGGGACGTCTTGACGATAGAGAAGAAGGTGATTGTAGATGGAGCGGGGTGAAATCTGGAAGAGGTGCCAGCGGAAACCAAGGTTCATCACCCCTCTTTTCGATACCTGACAACATTTTGCGTCCTTGTTCGCCCGAGATATCAAGGAAAAGTAGAGTGAGCAGATTATGAGGCACAAATTTATTGAGTTGGACTTGAAAAATGTTATCTTGGCGTCATTCACTCTATTTTATCACAGGTGAGTGTCAATGAACAAAGCCCATTGTTCAGCCATACCCCTCGAGGGTCTGGAACACTCGTGAAAGGGATACTGCCTGTCTCAAAGCTCTTGTCCCTGGATACCTAGAAGACACCTCTCGTAGCATCCGCTCCCCTTCTTTAGCACCGCACCACGTCGTCCCCCCTCTACCTGGATTTCGCTCATATATAGTAGCCCAGCACAATCCACTTCCTTGGTGCCGGAATTGTGTCCCCCTCCCTCATGCGCACATGGATATCGTTTCACATTCCGATCGTCTTCCCAAGCTTCGTCAGTCGGCCCTGGAATTTGAGAGTTTCGCCAAAGATGTCCCGTTCTTTACAACAAAGCGAATGTAAATTGACAGCCTGGCCGTCCTTTTTGCACCTCTGTCGTATTATTATAGCTCCTCTACGTATGGTTTCCACGACCGCGTTGCGCTTTACATAGGCGAGCCTTCCTCTGCTTCTCCAAGTCGAAACGTTCCTGTTAGGCGAGGAGCGGGGAACCAATTTTTCAGTGGCTTATAATAGCCTCGTATGGCCGGAAACGTAGTTCAGGACAGTGCACTAGAGCCGTCTCCGGAGGGATGAGATAGGGCGAGAATCGAGGCAGAAGGTTGAGAGAGAGGTCTGTAAATGATCACCCAGCTTGGCTCGCCTGCAGGCTGGGGTGATGAAAAGTATCTGCACGAACGTTCTTGTGACCTCCCAGTTCGATTTCAATACATATAGAAAGAGGCTTCCAAATTGTAGATCTCCCGTCCTGGCTTCTGCAGATCTTGAAAATCAATTAGAAGTCAACCAATCACGTTGGCCACCGGCCTTCCCCTTTGAAACTAACTATCTATATTCTCGAAACGCGATATCTCGGAACGTTACCGACGACTCTTCCATTTTAAAATGGCCGTAGATCGTATGAAAGGGTGGTCTCCGGGGATTCACATTGCTTCGAAGTAGCCAGATCCTCCACCTCATCGCAGTAAAGCCCCGTCTGCGCTTGTCTATGACACTCTATCCCAAATTCAGGCGCCATCGTTTCCCCCTGGGAACGTAACAACTCTCATAAATTTTACATTCTCCTGCTGACAATCCAGCTCGTACCGCAAATCCATCAGCTCCCCGCCCTCATCATAGCTCCTCGTCTCCTCCAGCAGTCTCCTCTTCCACATTTCCGGAGACGCCAAGCTATCCCGCCAAGTTTCAAATCCGTCCTCGCATTGCGCATTCGTCAGCAGATACAACCACTCCAACCGATCGATGAGCTGCCACATCACAAATAGCGTCCTCAACCGCAGGTGCATCTTCGGAACTGGCGGATCGCGAGGCCGCCGATGATGAGCCGGTCGGAAGAAGTTGCCTCCCCAAGCTCGCAACCACAGCCTCGGTAGCGTGGCATCAAAATGGAGAATCTTGAGGTTGGTGCAATATCCGGAGACATGCTTCAAGGTGTACAGCAGGATATTGTCCCTCTTCGAATTATGGTGTGAAAGCCCGTGGCCGTGGAGGATGTGCTCCAGCAGATGATTCCCAACGGAGAGGCGCAGGCGGGTTATCCTGTCAGCGTGGATCTGTGGGGGGAGAACGCAATTGCCCTTGCAGAAGGTCTTACACTGGGGTGTTTTCCGCGGCGTGTTGCCTTTGCTGCTGGAGCGCGGGAGCCAGGTGAGGGCGAGGAAGACATGGGTTTTGTCGAGGATGGGTGCCGCTTCGTTGTAGAACTGCTTGTTGAGGACGAGGATGTTGCACTTGGCTTTGTAGGTCGCGCGCGTGAGGAGGCCGTCGCGTTGTGTAACGTGATACTCGGCGAAGAGGAAGTCGTAGATCATGACTCTGATCTCGGTTGGGAGTTTGAGGAAGGGGAAAGGCTTGTCGGGCTCGATGTTGGTTTCTGCCATCGCGAACTTTCGCCAACGCTGGATGGTAGTGAGCTCTTTGACTCTGTACTCAACAGCAAGAAGACCTGAGTAACCCCATCATCGTCAGAAAGAAAACGACAGTCAACAAAGCGAAGGCTGCCGCATACGAGCATTCATGGTTTCCATATCATCGCTTGGTGGACTCTTCGGCTACAAATATTCACCTAAATATCGCATGATGTATTCCATGATAGGTTGAGCAGAAGAGAATTGCGGAAGCAAGAGAGTCAGGATGAATAAGTGAAGATGGAACAGTATTGCCTAGCTGATGTGAAACATCAGATGACATGGTTGGCATCGGCCTTGCGAAGGTGGTACAACGTCTCTAATATCCCCAGACGTCATTTCCCGAACAAAAGACATGGTTGCTCCTTCTCCAGCCTACTTGCTGCTTGAAAACCCTGCCAAGTTGATGAGTCAAGTTGGTCACCCGGAAAAGTCTAGCAGCATGGTGGCACTCGTATTCGCAGACGCAAGGTCATTAGTTTCTGACAAGAGAGGACCGAAAACCCCAAAAAAATGGCGTCTTCCTCTGGAACAAAGGCTGCAATGGCTGTTGCTTGAGTTTTCAGGGAAGAAAGGTTGACAAGTCCGGCGTCCACTTCTCCTCACAATCTGACAGCTGGTACTCATCCTTCAAGTGGTCTGCACAGGTGCCGTCGCCTGCGGCCCCTCCTCCAAGAATACCTCACCGGTCCTTGCTACAACCCACACAGAATAAGCTACCCCTCCCTGCTGAGGTCGGTTTACGAAAGCATATATCAGCTCCCCCGTGATGATCGGTAGGGTACGATGGTGCGCAGTCATTACATACATGAACACGTTGTTGAACTTCTTCCGCTCCTCCGATATGTTCTCATCAGCGTTAATTTTTGATTGAGCATCGTCAAACCCCAAGGGTAAAGTAGCCCAATTAAAATCTGGTCGGATGAAGGTGGCTGGCTCATTAAGTTCCTCCGGGCCATCCCATGTGCCCCAGCTGGGTCGAAACTCAGTGGAAACAATCTTTGGATACTTGATATGCAGCTGTAAGGCGATGCCGTCAATCGCCAGAGGAAGGCTTGCTGGTCCGCCTGATGTTTTGATCCTGATGTCGAAGAGGCGGGGGATAATGCTAGGGTAGGCGCGTTGCACGGCGGCGATACCCTCGGCGACGGTTGCGTGAAAGTTGAAAGAGGTCAAGGGGCTTGTATCATTACTCGCTGATGAGACTGAAAGATTGAAGGTTGGTGAGGCTGGAAGACTCAATGTTGCGGCTGTTGGGAGAGCGATGAGGAAGGGGAGGTGATTGAGAAGTACAAGGGCTGAAAGCTGGAAGCGCAAAGGAGAATACATTTCTCCAGAGATCTGAAATCGAGATGGGATGATCCGAAAAATAAGATTGACTCCGTTCATGAAGCAGACGCGATCCTAAAGTCTGACCCATTGTCTTGACTGCGGCAATTATCTCCATGGTACTAGCCGACTTTGGGGGCGGTTTCATGATGGTGACAAGCTAATCCACGGCCTTGTCTCTTGTAGATCTTCTCACGGAGCTTATCAGGAAACACCGTTGGTGTGTCAAATAGCTGGCTCTGATCCTTCGCTCGCAGGTGAGGCTATTGCGGACGTCAAGCTAGCTAAACATCCAGCTGGCTCGACATCTTACAAGCTTAGGGTCGGGAAGCCTCTATGCGTAGCAGGAGACCTGAGTTCATAGCTCTACATGTAGATGCAATGCATGGCATTAAAAGGTGCAAAATCAGTTTGAATGACGTTGGCAGTGAAGAAGGAAGAGCAAGGAGAGAAAATTCGAGAGGCCTATGAAAGAGGGTGTTTGAGCAGTCTTGTTTCAGCTTTGAGACTAGCGTTGCGCCGCGCATACCCGGTCGAAGTGTCTCAAGATCGGGAATTGATTATTTCCCTCAGCAAATGCGATATCAATTTTGCTTGAGTTCGACATCTCAATCCTGCGATATGGATTAATACCACTGATTCCACGCGGTGCTGCAGCCTGCGATGCCAATGGAGCTTCTTGCACGATGAAGCATCACAAATTGAAGAAAAGATTGGGTCTTTATTGGAGTTGTCTCTCGTCCCATCCATGGCACCTGCATCTTTGGTATGTCATGTGCAGTAACACGTTGTCACCCATTGTGAGTATATCGTCATGACGTCGACTATCACAATCTTGTATTTGTGACACTTAGAATATTATATCGCAGGCCTCCACACATTGCCCGCAGCAACCACCGTATCAAATTCAATAATCGATCCTACCTCATATTTACCATTACCAATAATTACTCAGGGCCTGAGCTTCTTTGTTGCTACCAGCTCACCATTATCCTATTACCCACCATTTCAATCATATTGAATGGCGTCATCTTTTGAAAAGGTTCACGCGGTGATCGGTTTCATTATCGCTAATCTGCCAACTCTCTCAACTTCAAAACTGCCTACCTCACCAACTCCTCCAAAATTCTTTTGCCTGCCACCAGAAATCCACATTAAGATCTATGAGCACTATTTCGCTCCACTGAATCGAGCTGGGCTCCCACGACTCCGCCGTCTAGGCAGCCTGGAGACAGCTTACACCGGCACCAACATCCTCCTTATCAACCGCCAGATCCACGAAGATGCCCTTCCCATCTTCTACGCCACCCACACCTTCACCTTCGGGCAGCTAGCATGGCCTCACAATATATCCGAGAATACCTACTACGTCGCCCCAAAATACGACGACAATTTCTTCTCCATCGCGCCCTTCCTGCGGAACATCTCGCTCCGTGTGACGCCGGCACTGTTCCAGGTCGAAGAGATGCGGGCGTTCCGATGCAAGCTGCAGCTCGACTGGGCCCTCCACGAAATGCTGGAATGGTGTCCCTTGCTCCGAACTCTCACGATCGAATTGAACAGCAAAGCAAGCCTCGGTCAGCGCCAGCAGTTCGACTACCCTAACATTCTCGAGAACTGGTTCCTATCACACCGACCATTCGACCGCGACACAAAGTTTTTCTGGCTATTCCAAGAAGGCCAGATCCAAATCGAGATCGGGAGCGCGACTTTCCCATCGCATGCTGGGGAAGTGACGATCTCGGATAACCAGCAACCGATGCATGAAGTAATGCTGTGCGACATCGGGGTGTTCACGGGCAGGGGGATACACGAGATCTGGGTATGGTATGCTGCCGGAATGGCAGTGATGGAGAAGCAGTGGGTGAATTTCAAGGGTGCTGAGGCGAGCGCGAGAGCGAGAGATCCGCGGGGAGAGATGGTGGGGTGGACGCAGACGGGAAGGGAGATTTGGAGGGGGACGTGGTACAAGGCGGTCTTAAAGGCGACGAAGTAGATTAGGGACAGGAAAGATAGGTCTGCCTGGGAATTGACGTCAAGGCCAGTAAATACGGCGAAGTGCAAAGGTTAGCTCACGAGCTGCATGTGGGGATGACGCTATGGTAGATACGCAGTCACCAATGTCTAATCGAGTTGCGAAATATAGCCTTGAATCTGAATTCCTGCAAACAATCCCCGTCCAGAGCTCCATCCGATCTCATCAAACAGGCTATCACATCTCCCCTTCCACAAACCTACTCCCCGACCCACCCTCCTTGATCCAACCCATCTCCCTCATCAACCTCACCACAAACACCTTGCGCACATACGCATCCATCTCCCGTGGTCCGGACAACAGCCCACTCATCTTGCCCATCGCGCAAAGTGGTTCCCAAGCACCTTCGACTTCCTCCCGAATTCTGTATGTGAGCCCTTCTTCAAGCTTCTTCTTCAGGCCTGCTCGTACGAACCCAATGGTCACAAATCGACGGCTGCGCTCGATGTAGAATCGCTTCAGTACGCCCTGCGTGTACCAGAACTTGAACTTCGGATTATGCAGGTCAAGAAAGGACGTCAATGTTGCAGGGCCATGATTATGGAGGATAGTGACGACCATGTCTGCAAAGCCGATGCCGTGAGGTGGAGGCGAGGAGATCTTGGCGCTGTCGATGATGTGAGGATTTCCGGCTGGTGCGCCGGCGGGTAGGGAGGGATGAATGGCGAGGTACATCTTTCCAATTTCTTGCTGCTCTTGCTCGCGTCGTTGGAAGTCGAGGGAGGACTCGCGTTCGGGTATTGGAGGTCGCTGATCGGTTCGTGTGGAGTCAGCAGGGTTTTTTGGATGTTTCGCCTGGCTCTGGCGGGTGAAGCTCATACTGCTCAAAGAAGACAAAAGAGGGAGGAATATGAATGCAGTCGTAGGCTTGAAAGGGGCACGTGAACTGAGGGCTCTCACATGACGAGATCGTTTCACAACTGGGAAGACTGGAAGAGGAGCCAAGTAGCTGATGGGCCGCTCCTGAGGGGTCACTTCGGGATCTTCAGAATCTGCCGGTGGCGGTTGATCTAGGTCGACCGTGCTGTTATACCCCGAGCCAAAAGTCGAGGTTGAATCGAGCAGAGATGTTGGTGATGGAATGGAAGCTTTCAAGACATGGTCGATGCTTGGATATGATGGTGGCAATGGTCGCCTCACTGCAGAGACCCCACTCTCGGTGCTGGCGTTTGAGCGGCAGGACTGAGCCTGTGAAGCGAGAGAACTCATTGACTCCATACGTATCACATGCGACATGTCGTGTGGAAAAAGTAAAGTTCAATCAGTACCTTGGGTGCAGGTAATTTGACCGTGAACGACAGTCATTTTGGACTTGCATGTCGAGATGATTTTGGCGGAGCTCAACATGACAAATAAGTTGCAAATGAAGCATGGGTCAATCGAACAGAAAGTTGTGTTACGCCTCTAATACTCCTGACACATGTTTGTCGGGCCAACCTCCAACTGTCACGACTCTGTGGTGGTTCTGCGGGGACCTTGTATTGGTTTCAACTATTTCTTATCATTCGCAATTCCTACTCATCATTTGAGCTAAACACTCGAAACCCATCAACCTAGATCTTGAACGAAGCAGCAGCTCGCAGTTGCGTCTTGAGACCACAGCACTATTGAGAAAGCGCCGTTACGCACGACAGAACACGATCGAACATTGCAGACTGAAAAGAAAGATGGGTCGACTCGAAACGGTCTGACCTTTCTATATTCCTGTTTCCAGACTCTTGGCTCGTTTGAAACCTTGAAGACCGTTGTCAGTTATATGCTTTCCTCGTACTACAAAGACTTTCTGAAGGATTCTTCCATTTTCTGCAAACTCACAATTCTGACGCGTCCTGTCAATCGCGTCCTGTAGGTGATGGAACACCAACATGTGGTCACAACCCAACTTCAAGCCTGTTCAAGGATCAAATACTACTTCTATCTCAGGATCTGACACAGACTTGGGGCAAATACGTCATCTCCTATCTTTGCCACACCGCTTACTAAGCCACTGCGAGTACTCCCTCGCCCAAATTCTTGATGGATTTGGTCTTTAGCATCTGCCTATCAGATGTCCAATATGTCGCAAAATTATTGCTGATACCTCAAGATTCAGTGAGAAGCCGCCATTTGCTGCTCGCGATTGGCAGCTGCTATTCCTGCGTAATATTGTGTTCCACAAAAGCTTCACTCTGCTTCATCTGTGAATGTCTTATCAAGAAGAGCAGATTCCTCGTTGCGTGAAAATTCCACGTTCCTTGTCATTCTGCCGTTTCAAAAGATGCACAAACCCGCCGCGTTTCATGGTTGGACATACTCTTCGAAGCTTGTAGAAATAAGTCAGTCTCAAGAGCCCTACACCCTTGACCCTGATGGGACATAATCGAGATGCATACTTGATGATGGTATCTTGTCTGGCTTGCCAATAATGGCTGTGTCTCTTGGAGATTTGGGACTGTAATCGAACAAATTGGCGTGGGGTTGGAGAGGAAACGCACCAAGAATGGAAGGCATAGCCATCATGCCGTATTCATTATTGCAGTGAATTTCAATATCCAAAGTGTGCTCGCTGACTTTTATGGCTGACGAATGCTTAGGCGTGGCGTGATCACAAATTTGTTGCGCTTTTGACTGGCCTCAAGATCGTTTTCGCCATCGGTGAGTGGTGAAAGTACAACGCGCCACGGCGCGCGTGAGGTCTGCACTAATAATCAAAACTCTCTTAACAAAAGCATTCCTTCAGTACAACTGCATCTTTCTGAGTTGCTTTTCTATCCACACTCATCCTCAGTTCGCCTTGCTCATGCTCAAAATCTGCATCACGAATGATTCCTAGCAACCGATAAAGCAAACCTTCATCAACCTAGGCACTAGACTCCAAATCAACGATTTGTCTTACCTGCGTGACGCGCAGAACATCAAAGTCTTCTGCCTCCCGGAAGATATCGATCTAGGTGCGGAGGCAGGAAGAATCTAAGAAACAAATGGACGAAGATCACCACCGTGCTGGTGTTCCGACCTTGGCTGACATGCACGCTGGAGCCGCATCAAATATGAATCGCAAAGGAAAACGCAAGGGCGATAATCAAGACATTGACGGAGAGGGAAGTCATGAAAACAGATGCTCCAAAATTCACAAAAGGGACAAGGATACAGAGGAGGCCCCTGTGAAGAAACAAAATCCAGAGCATCATAATCGAGGTTATGCAACTCCGACTAAAAGCAAAAAAAATCATCATCGAAAAGATGGTCGGTCAAGCGTCCGGCACGCTCACGACGAGCCAATGATACACCAGTCCATCGAGGCGAAGGAATTGTTTCTTTCCTACTCGCCGGAATTGCAGCGCCTCGTTCGTCAAGGATATGATCTGAAGGTTCCGTTCACGGATAACGTCAAGACTTTGAACCATAGCTCCGATTCCTTGTGTCAACCAGGAACAACGACTTCTTCCAGTAGGGATTCGCCCTCCCTGCAAGTCAACCGCCCAAACACAAAACTCAAATACAGAGATCACCAGGAGGCCAATGCTTTGATGCCGTACAGTGATGGCTCCAGCCATGGGAATTTCGCGATTGACGAAGCTCCTACAGCCTGTCATCCGGTATCTCCTAAAGGTGTTGCCGCAAGGACTATACAGCCCAACTTGGAAGTGACGCACCGAGTATCACTGCCATTGAAGCAGACCTCTGCGTCGCCTTGCAAGTCATCTTTAGATGATGTCTCCCAACGAGAGAGCCAAATAGCCGATGATGCGGTGTCTGGCCCACCCAAATTTGCCGCCCAAGTTGCTGAAGCAAGCTTTCATCCTCCCAGAGGACCAAGGTCTATGATCCAGAACGCAGCTCTAAACGAGCATAGAAATCGATCGGCGAAAGCGCCTCTGGATGGGTGCGATTGCAAACTCCCAACCTTCTTCACGGCAAACCACCACCGAATACCCAATCTTAAAAATTGGCCAGGAGAAAAAGAGGAATTTCTCAGGCATGTTCGCAATATTGCTAATTGTAAATTTCATCCTTTCAACGTCAAGGGGGCTTGTAGAAGCATAGTCAAGTCAAACGAGGCAAACCCGGCTAGGGAGACCGAGTCTCAACTGTTCAGTACAACAGATCTTTCAAAAGGGATCTTTTCGAATGGAAATTGTCGTTATGCAGTTCACCGTGGGCGGTCGCAGTCGACCATTGCCCCAGACAATTTCTACGACCCAGCACGAAACGCAAAACAGGGCAAATCAGCAGAGTGGAGTCTTGTCCCCAGAAAAGAAGCCTTGAATAGTTCCTTAACATCGCAACCCTTGGCTACAGCAAGCTTGTCGTCAGATCGTGCTAGCAGAGCGTCGTCAATCAAGTCAGACTACAGCCAGTACGAGACTTCCAACACTGGACTTGGGATCAGTCGCAGGCTCACAAGCTTCACGCCAGCATCCGACTTTGGTGAAGCAGAGGGATCACCTCCCAAGGCAAATGGCAAACTTACATGGAACGAAGGAGCCGCAGACAAAGAGGCTCAGGACATAGTTGATTGGGCCGCAGATCTATTAGAACAAGAATTGGCTTCAAGCTCCGGCCATCAGTCCCCAACACGGGAGACAAGCCCGTCAGAAAGAAGTCACATTCAGGATAGTCCTGTGAAACCTATTCGAATGCCGCCAAGCAAACCCCGCTCGCCGTTTTCAAGCAGAGCAAAACGACACCAGAGCCTGCCGGCTCGCCTGGCAACGCCCGGCCCTGTCGCTGACAAGCCCGCACAGACGCATGGAAATAGAATAAAGGCATTTGCAAAAGAGCAGCTGGCAAAAGTGCCAAATCTGTCGCTTGTCGACATCAAGCGGGTAGTAGAAGAACTTGATCGTCGCTTGACTGATATCGAGGCTGACAAGGCAGCCTCTCGCTCGACGAGATCAAGTGACCGACCTGAAAGGGTGAGCCCTTCGAACATCATCCATTACAGCTCCCGCAGGGGGTTCAGGAATGAGACTTCAGCTTCCACGTCTGGCGCATCAGCCAACGCTTCCTCTTCAACCTTAGCGGCTACACCTGCGAGTAGTTTCACGCCAGTAAATCAGCTCGCATCGACCACAACGAGAGACGCCAACGCTATGCCGCCCCCTCCACTTCCACCGAAACGAAAGACTAAGTCGATCGCCGAGCAGAAACTCGAAAAGCCTGAGTTGTCGCATGACGTTCCCCCAAATGAGCGGTTGCCAGAGACTGATATTATTGACCTTGGTCGACGCAAACTTGCATACACCCGCCACGAGAGTGCTCCGTACGCTTTCAACTACCGTGGTAAATTACGAAAAGAGTACCGGTACCTGTTGACAAAAGTTGGTGTAGATGGGAAGACAGTCTGGATTGCTGAAGAGGTTGCCAGGTTGTCTTGATGTCTTTAATTTGTTGATGTCTTGACATGTATAGTCCGGGATTCACGAGAGGCATCGATGAGCACAACAAGTTCTTACTCTGATGATTTGATCCTTTCATGACGGAGGGATCTCGAACATCTCAAAGCTCAGTTGTAGAGACCGGGACTCAAAGATCCACATCCGGAGACCGTGCTATTGCTGTGCCTGATTAACATTTTCGCCACATTTCCAAGCAAGTCGAGAACATCTCCGCATCCGGTCAATACCAGCTGTACCGTCTTTTCTATCTTCAAACTCTCACATGTCTCGACTCAAACGAGGTGTATACCATCAGCCAAGCATCATGTCCACTGCATGACTTCTCACAGTCACTCATCGTACATTACAGCAGCTCCAATCGAACTCTGCAAAAGTGTCCCACTTCTGGTAAAGCGTCGATTCCGATCAATTTTCTTCACCTTTCTCTTCCAAGACGAAGCTATTCGCCCGTTGGAAAGTGCTGTCTGGCCATACAGTGTACTATTATGAACGCACTCGATCATCCACAGCGTCAAGCCCTATTAGACCAAGCTTTGGGCCTCTGGGTAACGATGTAGTAGCATATGTTCTCCAAAGGCTGGTCCTCCCCTAATTCATATCTCATAAGAGCACACCATGTTCGCCAGGAAGGAAAGGACATGTCGGAAACCTTATGAGAAGAGTGGGTCGAACATTGTTTCTGATAGTCGGAGAACTTTGAGCCACTTGGTGTTGTACTCTGCCGAACGTAGACGTTCTTAATCCCATAACACAGGTGTATCCTCACTCTCCTACATTGCGTTCCTCCCACTTGCCCACTATTTCTCCTACATATTGGCACCCCTCTAAGCAACACTCCTTCAACCTTGATCAGCAGTTCCACATACGACTATCTGAAGTCTACCGTCTCTACCCAGTTGAACATAGAGAGGATTTGACCTGCTGCTCACCGCCACATGAACCATACAAAAGCTCACCTGCCCAGCTCTCTCAGAGCCTCCACATCTCCCACCCTTTAATTTTGATCCCACATACCTCAGATATGACTACGCAGGTATTCACTCACATGCCTACCAAACCCATCACATACATACTCGGAATCACACTCCAGACCAGACCGAAGGCCGCAAACTCAGACATCGCGATCTCAGACCCCTCCCTTCCGCCATCCTTGAAACCCCCTTCCCTCTTCTCTCTTCCCTCTCTGCTTGCAGCTCTTCCGCGGATCACCAACACCATCCTCTCCACTTCCCCACAGAAGACAAAAATTCCCTGCGGAATATCTCACTTCCATAGCACCTCTCCACCTTCCCATCCATAAACTACCTCCTTGTCCTTGCTCCAACCCCTCACCGCTCCACTACACCATATACCCTCCCCTTGCGCAACGGACATCGCCCTCTCCTCCCCAACTCCGCACTTCCTTACTCCGCTTCGCCAACCCTGATACAAGCCTATGAAACCCTTCTCAAACCCCCCCCCTCCCTTCCTCCCCTTACCCGCCTTCTCAGAAAATAACAAAGCTCGCCCAAAAACCACCGTGCTTCGACCCGCCATTCCCGCGAGATAACAATCCCCACATTGAATATTAGAAGGATCCCAGCGTCTTCCTTCTCACAATCCCCGACATACTGCTTCCCCCAACGCCAACATTCTTTCAAGTACTACCCTCCTCCTCACCATACATCCAACAAGCTTTCAAGCAGAACCACCGACCTCGCTTGGTGTTTCCACTCCCGAGACGGGCTTCGAATCGGCGAGAAGAAGATGATGCGGGGGATGGCAATTTCTTTCCGCCCCAGACTCGGATTCTCTCCATCCGCGCCCCGAAGAATTGTCTGATGGGGGTTAATGATGACGGCTGCGGTGTGATGGAGTAGACAAGCAACATGCCTGCCTGCTCCATCATCATTTTTCTCGGTCTTCGTTCTTTGGAGAGAGAAGTGGGGGGGTCGATGTTTGTAGCCCAACAGAAATTCAGGGGGATTGGAAGTGCGCGAGCCTTAGCTACGATGGAGGAGGACCCGCTAAGGGTGGGGGAGCGTCACACAGTTGATGCAGTAGGTGGATCCTTGCCGATGCAGCATGGAAAGGGGGAGGGGGGAGCGCACAGATGAGGCTTTTAGAAGTATAGGGTTTCTACCAGGTCAGATTTGCTTGTGAGTAAGAACGGGTTGGGGGAAGTCCAGAAGATAGACGACGCGGGCGTCCATAATCAGACGCCGCGGAATCGGCGGTCCAGAGACGATACAGATATCGTGAGGAGGTTTTGAGATGTGGGGGATTCGAATAGAGTAGCGCAGGGTGAGCGGCAAGAACTCGGCGAGCGGCGTATTACACTGAAGCGAAGGGGATGGTGTTCTCACTATGCGTGTTAGACTTTTCAGTAGACAACTTGAACTCTAGATCCATAGAGAGATGGACCACTGATATAGAATGCTGGTCTAGTGATTTGATTTTGGATGACTGTACATTTATACAAGTACACTACCCAGACCGACACAATCCCTTCAACTGCCATATTCGCCCGCAATACGGACATCCACATCCCATTTGTGGTCGACTTGACCCCATACTCCACGCTAATACATGACCCATTTCTATGCACCGAGATCCAACCCAGGCCTTGCGGCATATCTCTAATGTGTCTCCAATTGATGTGAATGGATGGATGGAGTATCACATGGACGACCTGCGTCCCGGAATAGACTGGAAGTTGTATTCATGTCGCTCGTTATGCGTAAAGAATATTGAAGATTCAATTGAAGATACTGTTGAGGGGGTGATCACGGCCTGCTTGTGCGCGGAGTTTGGCCACTTGGCAAATGGCTTCGCTTGTTTTGGGCGTGATCTGGATTCTCTAAAGATCTGTAGATCTGCAGCAAATACAGCAAGCTGGTCAGGGGTGAGGCGTGCCAGGGGTGCTTGGAAGTATTATCCACGGTCAGCCTAATTCGCAGGGAATTACTGGTAATGAGCCTTCATGTGGCTTCAGACGCTGTTGAACCGTTCGAACTACGTCTCGTGCGTAAAGATCTCGACAGGGGACCCGCCAGATTGAACGATCATCACGATATGCTCAGGTCGCGCGAAGTACAGGGTGCTTTGCCGACTGGAGTGCATTCTCCGATTTCGCCGAAGCGACTTTTGTCTTTGGCTTTGACGACTCCTTTGTGAATCAGGTGTCCTTGTCTTCGTCCTCTGCAGGTGGTTTACCAATACCGAACTTCTTCCACAAGAAATCCATGACTTGTCGATTGCCACCTTTCATGTCACGTCTCAAGCCTGTAACCTTCAAGCCCATTAGGCCCCTCGCCCTGGAAAGAGCGACATAATCCTGACCACTTTCAAATGTTCTCGCAAGGTCGATCTCGACCTTTGACAACGTCATCCCTTGAGACTTGTGAATGGTCATCGCCCACGCAGGCATCAAGGGGAGCTGAGTCCTCGAGGCCCAGCTACTCGGGGGAGGATAGCCATGAGAGCTGGTGCGGCAGACAGATTTGACCATCCGGGTGATGCCTCCGGCCGCCTCGGTATTGAACTTGACGAGCGGCCATTCCTTTACGCCTTCTGCTTTCAGCTTTTCGAGGGAGCGACGAAAATTTTCCGTCTGATGGGCAGCGTCTTTTCCCTTGAAATCAGGCGTCTTGTTGAAATCAATCGGGACGAAACCGAGCACCTCCCCTGTGGTACCATTAACAAGACCGTTGTTAGGATCAAGATTGGCCAAGAGAGCGACCAGCATGCCTTTCCGGAGCTGGAGGCTCTCACTCAGGCTGTGGCCGACATAAATCTTTGGTCCGCTGTAGGAGGTTGTCGAGAAATAATCCCCGAGATAGTCATGCAAACATTTCCATTCATCAAGACATGGGTACGTTCGAATCGGTCCTCGTAGGCGAGCGAAGGCTTGCTCGTTAATATCTTGGACATCTATCTTCCTTGAAGATAATTTCGTTGCATTCTGAGTATCAGATGGATGGTAGAGGAGCAGCTGTCTATCGGCTTGGGTGAGGACTTGGCCCAGTCTGCACCTTTAAGGATATCAACGAACTTGGGGTCGCTCTGCCGATGAATGGTCTGCAGATGGGCGTAATGGAAGTCGCACTCCTGCCACGCTGCACTGCAAAATGCCCACTTCTCTGTATCCTTGAATGTGACTCCACATTTGGGGCAATCATAATGCTTTCGAAGAAATCCCTGGGACTCCTTCGTCTCGCTCCCACAGCCAAGACAGTGGGAAAAGGGCTTCTGTAATAGACAAGATTGATCAGCATAGGGACTGATGAATGGATTCGCAGTCGATTGAGGCAATGGGATCCAGGAATGTCAACAGATTGCAAAGGTGCAGTCTTAATGCGTGACTGAGCGTCATAGACTCACCACAGGTGGCAATTGACAGAAATCGCCCGTCACAACCAATTGAACACCACCGAAGGGAAGAGCGCGATTTCGGGGGTCACCTTCCTTCGCATCCTCGCCTTCACTGTCACTGTCAGGTCCACTATGTCTATTGTAGCTTCTGGAGGCTCTCATGATCGCATCCAGCCGTGCAAAATGATGATTTTCAACCATGCTGATCTCATCGATGACGAGAACATCGGTTCTGCAAAGCCTCTTGTGCACATACTTTTGGAATGTAGCGTTTTTCTGCAAATCTTCCAGGCACTGCTGCTGGGAAGAGACGTTCCAGCCGGCATAGACATATGAAGTCACACCACCAACCTGCAAGGCGGCAATGCCAGTTGGGGCAATGATATCCACAACCTTGTGTTGCTTTCCCAACCTCTCTTTGAATGCTTTTAAGACGGTTGATTTGCCAGTCCCGGCAGACCCCGTGTAAAACACATTCTTTCCTGAGAGGATAACATCCACAAGAGCTTGCTGCTCAGCTGTGAGCTCCGGCTCTACAGGCTTCTCGACAAGGCTAGCGTCACTAGTTGAGACATGGGAGTTGAGCTTCCCGTCTGCTGTGTTCGTTTTTGACGGGTCCAAGAATGACTCGTTGAACTCGTCATCGTCATCATCTGATGCTCCAAGAGAAATGAAGTCCGCCTCTTTGGTTACTCCTCTCGAAGAGCGAACCTTTGCTTCTTCGGTGGTTTGGTTTCCTGGACGAATCCGCTTGACGTGAATCACCTCAGGTGATGATGATGATCTCGTCACAAGGCTGTCGTCATCCTCATTTTGTGATGTCGAGTTGCTTGTATTAGAAGCGTCGTTCATGCGTTTGAGTGAGGATGTGGCTTTTGGCTTGACATTGACGTCCTTACGGCAGATGCCATCGACATTGTTTGTATCACTGCTACTCGTACTTTCACTTTCCGTCCCAGAGCTCCCATCACCGCCCAGCGCATGGGGGCATCGATAATACTTCGTCGCACTCTTATCGAAGGAGTGTGCCCCACTTTCTTCCGGCCCACGATCCAACCAAGGACCATTCCGCGTACGGACTCCAGGCTCATCCCACGACTGCGGCCGCTGCCTCTGCTTCCCCAGCTTCGGCTGAGGCGGTGGTATATAAATATTGCGGCTCCTCCGAGTTAATTGGCCTTTCTCAGGAGAAATGAGATTTACGATCGTGCGATGAGGCGCTGTTGGAAGCGCCGCTGGTTTAGTTGGAGGAGGTGGTGCCGAAAATGCTGATATGTTCATCCGGACAAACTTTGCCAAATCCTTTTTTGCCTTCTTCAGACCTCCATCATCCTCCGTCAGCCCCCGGAATTTCGCTCCGGGATAGCCATTGACCTGGGCTTTTGCGTCATCCCTGTGTACACGATCGGAAACGTCAGCTAATTACTTGGCTTACCGTGTGGAGGGCTGCTGTGCACTAACCATGTGGTGTAGACGCCTGGTTTGCGCCCTTCGAAGACAACGTAGGCAACCTTCGGCTTTTTACCCATATCCAACGGTGAGCCGTATCGCGGGCAGGGCACAGCTCATGCAGCATACTGTCGCGATAAGTGATGCTGGATAATTGATATGTGGAGACTGTGGGGATTGATGTTGGAGGATGAGTTTGCGGCCAGAAATAAGGCGCGTCTCGGCGCGTCACGTGATATCGCGTAGATATTGAGTTTCCAGTCTTTACTATCCACTACTCATGAGATGTTTGTTGCGAGGCGGGCATTTTGAGGCCCGACCCTATTACCACATCAAGACAGAACCTTCTATATACTGTGGGTCTTCGCATTTGAGGATCCCGACAGTTCTCGACTCAAGTCTCTACCTCAACGGTCCCACTCAGGGGTGTTCAGAAGGTAGGTACTCGAAGGTGGCTTACGCACACGTCCAAATTGGTAGGAATGTAAAGTATATATGTAAAGTAGATAGATAGCCGATTCTGAACCTTTTCGACATTTGGCAAGATTGTATGATACATAAAGAGTCAATGACCGTGTGAAATAGACATGGAAATACAATTTTGAACCACCACTGCAATCTCCTGCATTATCCGTGAAGACTGAAGCGCTCGCTTGGGACGCCGGGTCTCCAAGATCATCGCTGTGTCTTTGGCCCGTAGCAATAGAAGCAAAAAGGATTCAATGTCAGTTCAGTCGCATGAAGCGCTGACTTAGGATGCAAGCCCACAATAAATCCCTAGCACTCTCTTCTCAAACAGCGCGTCATTCGACCGGATCAAGCTTCATCAACGCCTCTGTCTCAGTCCAGCATACAGCTCTCCTGTAATAGGTTCCTCCACCGGTAAGCTAGTAAAAGTGCAGTGCCCAACGACTGTGTGGTCCGGTATCCTGTTGTTGCCGACCGTTAATGCCTCTTCATGAGGTCGCGGTGATTGGATCAAAGAATGCTCCCCCTCGTTAGTATTGCTGCTTTCCTCCTGGACTGCACCCCACATGACGGCCTTGATACTCGGGCGATCATCGCTAGGCGGTGGGTGGCATGCAGCGCTGATGGCAGCACTGCAGCTGCCCGCAAGGGGGATGCCGACTTTCGGATACCGCCGACAGCCGTTTACCACGCCTGCCAGCATGACGAGCGAGCCAACAATGATTGTTACCACAATAGCCATTGGAGAGAATCCGCAGGCCACCATACTATCATCCGGGTCCAAATGACCGTCGTAGGTGTAAGCTTCGAGGACGATGAGGAAGATTGACTGCGAGGTAAGCCAGTGCAAGACAGCAGATACGATTATGAGAGGGATTCCGTATCGATAAGGCAGCTGAAGTCGATAGGTAGAGCGCTGTAGCCCAGTACGGGACGTGACACGCAATGGCTTCCTCTCGGTGGAGTAGCCGATCCATTCCTCAACCAGAAGTTTGCAAGTCCATAATCCATTGTACGCAAAATACAAGAAGGAGAGAACGAGTTGGGCGACATTGGCCACGAGGACATTGCTCACAATGCTTTGGTTGCCCCACTCGAGTATCGCAGAAGTATCAACAGTGCCAAATCCTGCGGCGAACAAAGAAACACCAGCGTAATTTCCGTAGGCTTTCATTGATGCTGTGCCCATCCGAAGGAGGATTGCAGCTGTAACGAGGGTGATAATACAAGAAATGGACACTGTGAACCAACGCAGGCGGCTGGCAGAGGCGAATCGCCTGTGTCTTTGCTGATAATAATACCGAGGAATGAAGCAACTGTTAGATGCTTTTTGAAGCTCCGATTTCGAGATGAGGCATTTGCCAGTGGTTGTGGGATCTGGTATCGCATTTTGTCAGCCATCGTGGGGTGGTATAAATATGTCCAGGGATCTCAAGCAGAAAGTGGGTGCTCGAGTGCCTCCTGAATGACCAAGAGTGTGCAGACGGATCTGGAAAAACCACGGGCACTGACCTGGACTGTCCAAGAACGAGGCAAGGGCGTCTCCCAATGTCACCAAAGGACGAGGGTCTAGTCTGAAGACTATATAGCCCATGCAAATGATCTTGACGAGATTGCATGCAATAACACCGATCAACAGTCCCACGGTAAAACCCACCTTGCAATGTTGATGAGCTTTTGTCCCCAGGCAATAGGAGACTGACGACACTTGCTGAGGTAATCCGGCATTTGTGAGGTTAACCATTATGGAGCTTCCCACGCAAGTATCATCTTCATCATGACATAGTAGCTTGGTATGTTCGCTCGAATCTAGGATCTCGAAAAGCGAGTTGTTGGTGCTAGCAGCCGTGGTGATTGCCAAGCCATCGCCCCAAATCGATATGAGGGAGGTGCTTCCATAGGCCTTTTGGCAGTCTGGATTCTCCAATCTGACCACCGAGGTCGATGTTCTCAGACGGTCTAAACGGGAAGCTTTGATCGGAATATCACGAACAGCATTCCATCCGGCTAGATCAAAAGATGCACCTGCGAGGAAATCGTCTGAAACGATGAACAACGCAGCGTCCGACAGCGAAGTACTTGAATAGATGACACTGTTGTACATTAGGTGCAGCGGCACCGAGGAAAGGACCAGGCAGCACCATAGAATCTTCCTCGGCCAAGAAATGAATCGGAGGTTGCGAATACTGGGTACTCCAATATCCATCCATAAGTTCTCGCGATGAGCTTTGTCAATATCGGTTCGTGTCGGCGCAGAAACACACTGCATACTGTAGTTACTTGCCCCCAGTAGTAGTGTGCTCAAGATGTTGATTAATAGGTGAAGCCACAAGTCCAGACGCTTCACTTTGTCACAGTCTCCTTCATATAAAATTGCAAGGTTACCGGCAACTTCATACTTGGACATTGCGATAATGCATGCCACAACGTTGATGAGTAACACGACAAGGGACGAGATCATGCCGAGAAGGATTCCAAAATGGTGTCCATCTCGCCAGGACGGTTTCACCCGCTCTGGAGGTGGGGCTTGTACACTTGTGATTCCAATGTCAGGAAGTCGTATGTACTTATCGGAAGATTTGTACCCAGGGAGTCCTTTCCGATTAAGAACGCTGTGCTGGATTGAGTACATTGGATCCGACATGCTGAGCCTATGGACCCACCCTGAGATTGGTGCTTTTGGCATCTTGTCCGTCGCATAAGGTGTAGAAAGCGCGTTGTCGTTAGCAAAAATGCCCCTAAGATATAGTCGTAATCATATGTGCACACCAGCGGATGGCATGTTCAAGTTCCCGGATTGGACGCATGAGAGAGTGAGAGATCTCAAAAAACATCAACAAAAAATCAAATCGCGTCCATCAATGGATTTTAAGGAGCCACCCGCCATTGCGTTGCATGATGCAGTCATAGAGTCGTCCGCAATTCCATCAATGAAAGTTTGACAGCTAGCGCCAGGGTGCAATCTCCACATCGTCAGGGCGTGTCAGAGGGCTGGAGGATGCGTATGTACGGAACAGCGAGCGTCTCTGTTTTACATTATCTAGACTGTCCCAGATTTGTGCAGGCAGGGGACCTGTTTCGCGTAGGTAGGAGAGACAGAAGATTGACGGATCAGAAGGTCGCCAATCACGACCCGTTGCTGCGGCGTTGTTGAACAAGTCCGCTCGCCTACCGATGGCTACAGCATGCCGTGTGCTTCTCGAGCAGATCAAGGCGTCAACCTGAAAAGTTGCGAGCCTATGCAGGCGTCTTTATCTGATGATCCCCCAAAAGAGCGGCTCGATCATGTCACGACGACGACGTACAGCCAGTCATGACCGGGGGAATTGGCACGAACGTTCAAGTGATTTCCACCAACTTGCATGCAATGACCGGACTTTAGTCGCCCCAGGTGAGGCGCCGCCGTCGTTTCAGCAAATGCGATTGGTTGCCTGGTCAGTGATCAGCAGTATCACGACAACGTGATGCGGCTCCTGCATGCGGTGGGAGAGAGTGACGACTCTGACGAGCGTGATGAGGATCAAATTACCGGTGCTCAGCTTGCCGCTATCCCGCAAATGGAATAGGCCTTCCCTTGCTCTTTCCCCAAGCGAGTGAGTTTTCTGTCCTAGTACCCAACTTGATTACCAAGGCAAGGCGCAAGAAACCCGAAGGAAATCACCAGCAATATGTGATATCTAATAATGTTACAACCCGAATTTTGAAGAGGTTTCGAGCAGTATTGGGTGTATCAAGAAGCGACGGTTCTTCATGTTCAAAACGGAAAATTTCGAAAAGTCGGACATGACTTTTGTCCTCGACACTCGAGCGCTGTAGCTCAGATCATAATAATATTTGTTTCAGCCTCATGTGCCTATCAAGTTTTCGAACCACTCAGCCAATGTCTCATGGCCAGCCTGCTCCTGCATCGCCGACTCTTCTCTGATCGTGTCATCCCAGTTCGAGCCTTCAGCCATGCATCTCATCCTTTCCTAGCGTCTGCTCAGCTTCCAATACAAGCCTCCACATGGATTTCTGGACTGGTCATAGGATATCATGCATGCTATCAAAAACGGAGTTCCCTCACACATCCTCTTCCTGACTCAGCTCCCTCGCGTCATAGAATAGATCGATCAAGCATCCACTGCTCCACGCTTGTGTCGGAGACTGCATCTCACCGTCAGCCCTGGCCCACTTAGGACAACTCTCAAAACAGAGAGCAAAGACCAAAGAAGAACGATCATGGACTCACCGAATCTCCACAGAGCTCCCCTCCCTTATTCGTCAGCTCCGCCAGTCCGGCCCAAGGACTCGCCTCAATCGCCTTCTTACACCCCTCCAACCGTCGCGTAACCTGCTGAAATGCCTCGGTCCTCTGCTCCGCGCTCACCTTTCCATCCTCTCCCCTCCGGCGTATCAAATCGAATTTCAGCATCGCCCTCAGGAAATAGCCTGTAGGCCAAATCCATTCGGGACCTTGGTGATAATTCCTTCCTTTGCTTGTCGCAAAATTGTCGCTGTCTTCGGAGTTGTTGTAGTAAGGATGGTAATTGAGATCCGAGGGGTCTAGGGTGGCCATACCGGTGGGTCCGCGGATGACTTTGTCAGCCAGCTCAATGCAGGACATTGCGTGGGCGGGATCGAAGAGTGAGGGGGCGACGGTCATGGCGATGGGGAAGTTGGCGCGGAGTTGGTAGTCCTCGTATTCCTTGCCCGAGCGGTAGAGGTCTTTGTAGATGCCTCGGCGGTTGATGATGGAAGGGTTGACATCGTAGTTTGGGTCGTCAGTGGGATCTGTAGGAATGTAGTAGCATCGCTCGAAGTTCGCTTTGATGAGCTTGGCCCAGTCGGCGAAAGAGATGGTAGTGCCATCTGCCTTTTTCACATGGCTGTAGCGGTATTTGCCCTTGTCGTACAGACCTGAAAGCCAGGTCAGGGTGCTGTAGAGGAGACCGGTGAGTTCGATGGCGGCCCCATCTCGAGGCGTTCCTGGGATGCCTTTACTGCCAGCTTTTTCCGACTCGCCCATCTTGTCCATCCAGGTACCGCAGTTGTATTGGTTTCCACCAAAGATGAGGCCAGTGGTCCAGTCGGGTTTGATCCGGATATGAAAGCCTTCAGATCGCATTTGCATGTCCAGGCCGCTGCCAGCGTTGGCTTCGCGGAATGAGATACCGGTGGCATGCCGTTGCATTGCCTCTTGAATGATTTCTTCAATCGTTGACTCTGCTTGATATGCGCGTGAGTCCTCGACAGAGAAGTAGGTGTCATCGAATGGCAGGAAGCGGCGGTGAACGTAGTCCTTCATTATCTCCATACCATCAGGTGCCATATTGGTATAGTCCTGAATATTCTGCAAGAAGAACCAGATTGCGTCGCGGGCGTTGTAACGCGGAGCGCGGCCATCACTCAAGAGGTTGGGCACCATGCCATGCTTGAGGACACTGGCGAATGCCTTGATATGCGTCTTGGCGTCGTCATACCTCCCAATGCCCAAGTACAGACCTCTTAGTGCAATGAAGATGTCTCGACCCCAGGCCCTTGCCCAGCTGGTCGAGAAGTGAGGCAACCCGGCAGCCAGTGATGGCACCGTTTCATTTGGTACTAGAGAAGCTGACTTCACGGTCCCGCTCATCTGGATGCTGGTCATTGCAAGGCTTTGCAGGAACTTTTGGCCATGCTGCACATTATCACCGAGTAGTGCCATGGCTCGGTCCCATGATGCATAGTATGCAGTCTTGATGACCAAGGCGAAGTATCGAGGAAGGAGGAAGCTTGGGACCGTTCGGAGAGCTTGAAATCTTGCAATCAACCATTCCGTTGGATCTATTAGGTTAGGTCGTTTGTCTCGCTTTGCAATACGCTGTAGTCGATCAATGATATGGTCAAAAGCCCACCTGCCCTCTCTCAGATGGCTGCATATCGGATGTCCGAGGTCGTTGTCTTTGATGACGAATTTCAGAACACTCCACCAGCCTTGCAGACCTGCATAAACGAGCGGACCATGGCCTGGGATAGTATAGACACCTTCATTACCGGAACTGGAGTCGCGTTCCTCAGCTTCGCACCGATACAGCATGAAATTCAAGTCCAAGAGGTCGAGCGTGGAGAAAGCTTCCGTGGCCCCCGAAGAGACGAACTTGTCCAATCCCTCGACATGTTCTGTGCTGGGTATCCAAGTCTCACACAATGCAATACTGCCCGGTGGAAAAGACGCTGGCATAGTCAGGACTGTTTCATGTTTGGCTGGATCAATTCCCACGCCGTCTAGGTCAACCACTGTGGCTGGCAAGCCTTTGAGATACTTCTTGTCCTCTGCACAGGCTTTCTTGGCCTCGTCCGATGTATCGACCTCCAATTTCCAGCAACCCACCAATTTCGCTTCGGTGCCAGCAAGGTGTACAGGAGCCAGAGTACCAGGACCTTCGCCAGAGCCAGGATATGCTGTATGAGCAGCGAGGAAATAACCTTTCCGAGTATTAGGATGCATTCGGTGGATCGTTATGTATTCCCCTTGATGATCGATAAACGTCTCGTCGTAGCCATCTTTACCCATCATTGTATGCAGTCGATTGAATAATTTCTTGATGCCGCCGATCCCACCACTGCCTGCACCGATCTTCAATTCTCCATCCGAGGAGGTCGAAGTGTACAGCCTTTTGTCCAAGACTATATTGACAGCTTTTGGATAGACTTCATCAAAGCCCATGACGCTTCCAGTGGCCGAAGCACACATGTTCACGAGAGCAGCAGTAGGTAGAGTATCTCTAGCATCGCGCTTCTGTGTCGGCATCTCATTGTCGTGGGTGCAGTCCATGAATAAGGCATGGATCGGGCTCTTCTGTATGAGCTGGACCTTTTCGGGTTGCGCCTTTGCCGCCCCGTTGACACCATTTGTCCCAGATTTGGAAGGTGGGCTACCTTCATTATGAGAGACTTCCTCCACGTCAAAGCTGCCGATAGGTCTGCCAGCATGCATATGGACCAGTCGACTCAGCTCTTGAGTGCTCCAAGCTTGCATGGCTTCGCGTATGAGAGAGCTGATACCTAGTCTCTTGACAAAGACGTAGTCCATCTCTTCGGATCCCGTGAAGAGCTCTGCAAAGACGGCAAGATTTGGTCTTACCGCCCTAGCCTCGTCCAACAGGTATTCCGCAACATGGATTGGGGTTGAGTGGCAATTGTCAATTCGGAATCCGGCAAAGTACTTGGCCATGAGGCGGGTGTATTTGGTCATGAAGTCCCACAGGAAGGGATTATCGGCAGGAGAGTTGCCATACCGCAGCTTCACGCAATCCGACCAGACAATGACTTCTCGTCGCAGGTAAGCTCGAGAATCCGGTCCGGCATGATCTTTCAGTGCATTCGCGGCCCAGATCCAACCATTGTTGGCCAGAGCTAGGCTTTTCGGGCTATGCTTCTGGGTTGTTGAATTCTCCGGAAGCCTAGTAAAGTAGCTCTCAATCAGTGGACTCGATTTGCTGATGAGACCCATCTTTGGTCCATCATCGTCAAGCCGCAGGTAACGAACCCGGTCAAAAACCTGCTGTGAGACTACAGCCATGTCAGAATCATACTGCTTGTAGAATTCGACATTGATAGCATCGAGAATATCTCTCAAGGCGCCTGCTGCGGCGCCTTGATCCGAAGGCATGGAGCTGAATGGGCCATAGATGGCAGCCAAAAGACCTGCTGCAGATTTCGCACCAGCTTTGCGATGATAACGAGGTCCAAGGCCTTCGGCGCCCACAAAATTGGCGGACAAGAGATAATTGGCCTTTTGTTCCATTGACCAGCCTTGAACCCCATCCAGCGTGCCCTCTGGAATAGTCGCATCAGGCCACGCTGCAAGGGCATCTCGGACGCCTTGATCGACATCGATGACAAAGTATTGCCATAGTTCCAGCTTCTTGATGACATGCTCATGCATGCCTGCAATGACTCTAGACAGATCACCCGCCGTCTTCAATTCGGTAGGCAGGCTATAGGTTTCGAGATCCTCCCCGAACTTCAGCAAGGCGGTATCGAGTTCAAGGGCAGATTCCATCCAAGGCGCCGTTTCGATATTGTAGCCCGCCTCGGGATGCTCCTCGAGCCACTTGCTATTGTTTGCCGTATGATTCCAGACAACGTCCGTCATACCTAGTAAGCCCTGCTCTTGTTCCATTTTCTGTATCATCGAGGCGATATCCTTCTCTCCGTTTGCAAAGTACTCGGGGTCAAAGTGACATTGGTCGTAGAGGCTGTATGGTGAACGCGAAGCACCACGCTCGACCAGCGGCGTGAAATGAACCATGTTGTACTCCCTGCGAGCGACGCCCTCAAGATGCTTGTGCCAGCTCTTTGGAAAGTCACCCATGAACCTGGACACGACCGAGAAGATTGACAGGGCATCGAGCGGTATGACTTCTTTTCCAAGGCTCAATTTTGGGGAAACATCGATGTAGTAGGTAGGCGTTCGCCTGGGTGTGGGCGTAGGTCGGTCTGATGTGGAGAAATCGGGAAGGGGAGTATAGGTGGTATAGAAGGCGAAGGCGCCGGCCGTTGTGATGGGCACATCGATCTTGAGGGTGCTATTGAAATCTGAGTGTAGTCTGGTTTCTGTCAGTGACGAAGCACAAGCCGACAGACGGCGGTCACCTGTGTTCCTGGTAGGCATCACGCTGGAAGTTGCTTCCAGGTCTGGGGATATTAGTCCACAGGCTGCCCTGACGACAGATAGATGAAGTGCCCTCAATCTCAAAGCGCAAATGGTAAGGAGGATCGGATGGAGGAGGGAGGTAGATGTATTCATTGGGCACGTCGGGAGCTCCGGCATCGTTCAATCGTAAGAGGTGGACATCCTTGGTCACGCTCTTTTTAGGATCATGGATGGTCATGGTGGATTCTGGCTGGGAGAAGAAGGAATTGCAGAGGCGAAAGAAGCTATGCTCATATAGAGAATTGATTGGGAGGTAAGAATGGAGAATGTATGAGAGTCTATGAAGCAGATGATGGCAGAAGGGCACAAGAGCATTCATCAGAGCGACCTGGACTCATTCTCATACACCAATGATTCAATGGCAGTAACGACCCAGCCCCAACAGCATCACCATCAGATTTTCATTGTTTTGTTAAACTGTTTTGAATCGCCTTCGGTAGATTTTCCGCCCCGTTGAATCCGTCACATGCGCATCATTTTGATAGGGCTGCAGCCAGCCACTAACTCATCACGGCGTAGCTCTAGGGTTATCACTTTACGACTTCCATCCCCCACCCCCCCCCAGAATGCGTTCATCATTCAGGCCGGTCACTGGAATCATCAATGAGGACGTGACTCGTTTCCGTCATCCTCGACGCGTTTCTCACACGACCAACCCCCTATCTCATCGATCTTTCTGATCTGTGACGATATATTTGAAGTTGAAAGGAAGCAAAAAGAGAGTCTTGACGATCTTCAATTGCACTCGATGCCAGCCCCCTGATTACCTCCACTACCCTCCTTCGCCCAATTTCCCCACATCTTAAATCCTACTCAACATGCTCCCCATCGAGCCAGGCCATACTTTCTCCAGTCTTGCCGACTTCAAAGAAGCTCTGCGACAATGGGCCATCGAGTGCAATTTCACGCCACACATCCTCGACAGCGACAGCCATCGGGTTCGCGCCGGCTGCCGCTCTTCGCCCGATTGCCCCTTTCGCATCCGAGCCAACTACAATGCCAAGCGAGGTGATGCTCGTGTAACCATTGTTGAAAATGTCCACACCTGCGGACTGACTGGGCAAGGCCCGGCCCATCAGAACATCAAGCGCGCCGAGACGGGAAAGATGAAGTTCTTGATGGAAGCCGTCCCCAGACTCATGACGGTGACTGCCGAGACCACCATACCCAATATCATCGAGGTGGTTGAACGACACTATGGACAGCAGATTCCCAAGAGACAAGCCCAAAAGGTCAAGGGAGCGCTGGTACAGAGGGTCAAAGGGCCATGCAGACATTGCCATCGCGTCGGTCATACACGCCGCTATTGTCCGCAATTGAGGTCCACCATGCCGGAACCTAACCCAACCTTCAGGCACTATGAAATCCCGACAAGTCAAGATGCATACAATAGCAACATACGGGCTGAGCGGGGTGATGGTGAGAGCAGGGACAATCATGACGAGGGATATGAGAATGAACCCATGGACAACAACTTCGACGGGGATGCCTCCATGGATTACAGCAACGGGCAGGATGAGCCTCCGAACATGTATCATCAGTCTCCCCAGCAGCTGGAAATACGGGCTCAACCAGTCGAGTACCCCAATGGTCCGGATGTACCGCCCGACACCCCCCAACAGCAGTCGCGGCCCCATCATAGACCAGATTTCCCCGGCATTCTGCTGGAAGCGGTGGCCGAGCACGACGAGCGACGTCTACCTCATCCCGTGTACGAGACGCCCGTCCCGCCACACCTGGATGCCATGCGACTCTCCACCATCACCAATGCTGTTGTCGAACCGAGTCTGGTGTCGTCCGACGCCAGCCGTTCGGCACCAGAACTCCCAGAAACGAGGCCCGACAGCCCTGGTATCCAACCTGATGCAGCCAAGCCTGCCTCTCCGCCAGCAGTCTTGACGCCGGCGCAAAAGCGAAAGGAAGCCTCGAGACTGATGAAGCAGGCTCAAGAGCTGATGCGACAAGCTGTTGCGTTGAATGAAGAAGCTGACGATGACCCATGACATCACAATAACTGGTACCAAGTCGACTATCCCGCTCGGCAGAATATCAAATCATCCACGAATCGTCCGCGCTGTCCACCCGATCTCGAGCAACTGAAGCTGCCATGACATGTACTCGATAAAAGTCATCTACTCGATCAGCGGCGGAGAGCGAAATGGTTATACGCTCCAAGCAGGTCCGAGTGAAGAAGCACGTTGGATTTGACACATGATCCAGAGTTACGACTGAGTCAGGAAGACAAAAAGTTTTTTTCCCTTCTGAAGGCTTCCGTACGACCGTGGAGGGAAAAGGAGACCGGAGCAATGGAGCAGCATCTTGTCCAGCTTGGTCAGAGGGCATCAGCCTTGCGCCCTAGAGTACCGACGAGGGACTTTTGCCGGGCTATCCAAGCTTCATGGGGAATGGATTCCAATTGCAGTGACATGATGTGCCTTGAGGCGAATGGAGGAGTTGTAGGGTGGATACTAGTTGGGGCATGGGATGCGCAAGATGCTACTTAAGATATGTGAGGAAGACGCCTGGTTCAAATTATATTCATAGGACCTGAACAGATGAAATGGCGGTTATCACGTTCAGATGATGCAATCAAGAGCTGTAAAATGTAAATGATCAAATCTATTCCTCGATGAAAGGGGGATGTTCTAAAGCGGGCAGTCATCTATCTATACTGCGATATCTCTCCCTCCACCCACTCGCTCAGCATTTTCCCTCCCTTTTCTCCCCTCCTCTACTCGTCTACCCCCGACGTCTTCTCTCTTCCCAACCATTTCCCATCCATCCATCCATCTACCCCCCCCCTCCATCCTCCCCCCCCCCTATTCTTCCCCAATCCCCCCTCATCGCGCATTACTAATCCCAAACACCAACACATCCGTCGCCCCCACCCCCGTCAACTCATCCATCACCACCGCCACCCGTCCCTTCTCCACCATCGAGCTCACAGCAACCCACTCGCGATCCTCGAGCGCCGTGATCGTCGGCGCCCTTTTCCCGGGCGTGATTTTCGTGCCCTGGTCCAGCAGACTCCTTGGAATGTTGTATTGGCAGAGGATGTACTTCTGCGCCGTGATGACGCCGCGGATGCGGTTGGTGATGAGGTCGATCAGGGGGGGGTTGGAGGGGGCGCGGGATCTGATGAGGACGGCGGTGGAGGCGAGGACGGTGGCGATGGGTTTGAGACCGGCTGCTTTCATGGTTTCGCCGGATTCTGTGGGGGGTGAAGTTAGAGCCTGGTGGAGCTCGCCCTACCGGTGGGGGGGGGGACTCGGAGGGGGAAGGAAGACGCGAAGGAGTGATCGAGAGGAGGGAAGAGGAGAGAGAGAGAGAGAGAGAAGGTTCACAAACATACCAACCAGATCCACGATCCCATCCGCCACCCCCAACGCACACGCCGCTTCCACGCTGCCCCCCACGTATTTGATCCGCGTCCTCAACTTCCTCCGCTGTGTCCTGGCTAGGAACTCAGGCGTGGCTTCTCGCTGCTCGAACAGCGACGCCTGATCCTCCTCCGCCGCCGCGTGCGCCTCCTCCAGATGCCGAAAATACTGCTCCGTCACCCCAACGAAACTGGTCACCACGTTCTTCCCGATCAATTGGGACGGGTGGTCGATGGATCCGCGCTCAGGGGCTTGCGCTTGGAGCTTGCAGTGCCCGAATCCGAGATCCATCACTTGTTCGACGCCTTCGTTGGTGTCTTCTGGGGGTTCTTCGCGGTCGAGGGTTGCGCTGTCGAGATCGAGGGATGCGGAAGTGGTGGGGGTGTCGTGTGATGGTGTGGAGGATGAATCATTGATGGCGTGTCTCTGCGCATCGGTCATGTCCTTCAGTCCGATCGCTTTCCTCTTGGGGGTCCCTTGCCTCGACCCCTCCAGCTCCCTCCGATTCTTGGCCAATAGGGCATCATGTTCGGCGACCTGGTCCCCGCCCGTGATGCCCAGATCGACTCTCCCTTCCCCAACAAAGGTCGGGATGTCGGCTGCGGGCAGGAAGATCAGCGCGAGCGGAAGGTTCTTGACGAGGGCGATGTCGAGGCGGGTCTCGCGGCGGAACTGGATGTCGCTGCCTTCGAGGAGGGAGAGGGTGGGTTGTTGGAGTCGTCCTTCTGTGGATCGTGTCAGAACATTGAGAGGCATTGCGGGGGAAGGAATGGATGGGATGTGGAGAGTTGATGGCCTGGGAGGTAGGGGGTTGGTGTTGAAAGAACGTACTTTTCGGGACGGCGAAGAGGAGGCGACCTTCTAGGCTGAATCCAAGTCATGCACCATGTCAGCTCCATCTTTTGAGGTACAGGCCAGAATTGGGACGAGGAAAGGCAGTGGGGAAACGCACTGGTTGACCAAATCCATTGTGGAGGAGGTTGGCTAGCGGGGTTGGACTTCTAGAAGGGAGACAATCCCGCGGCTTTGATGCCAGTAGCCAGATTCCTTTCCTCCGCAGACGGTCCTCGAACTCAAGCCGCTTGACAATATCCCAATGCCGCCCTCACACTCGTGACTCACAGCTTGCAACAGATTCAGCTCCCGCTCAATCACTGCAGACCTCTTTGCAACGGTGACCTCCCTCACCACAGACCACAGTACCGAATCACTCACTTCAGTCGAACTTTCCCAAATCGTCAGCGCATCAATTGCGTCCTTCAATCACCTCTCACCCCAAGAATCTCATCCATCATCCCAAAAATTCTCGCACACCGCCGAATTCGCGAAATGACGCACGCACGCACAATCCAGCCCTAGTCACCAGCCCTAAGCGCGCCTTGGCATCCATCTAAATCCCATCAAACCCATCGCGAAAACCTTCCGCCGCACACAAGACAAAATCGCACGACCCACGAACGACACCAAAAACGCTCTCCAGAACTCGTCCGTGATTCCAACCCTTTGTTCGTTGCAAGGCGCATACACACACCCACACCCCTCACAGAACGGAACCAGCGAAGGCAGACGATGGACTCGGGCAAAATCCCCGTGAAGCTCGTCAAAGTGACGAGGGTGCTCGGTCGTACCGGTGTGTGCGCCTGCCTACTTCCCCCATCCCCCCATTCCCCCATCCCCCATCCCTCTCCTCACCCCAAATGCCCCCCCACCCACCTCCCCCCCCCGCCTCACTCCGCCGGCTCACCACCAGACTGCTGATAAGTATGGTATGGTAATATCACAGGCAGCCGGGGCGGCGTGACGCAAGTGCGCGTGGAATTCATGGACGATACCACACGCTCCATCATTCGCAACGTGAAAGGTCCCGGTGCGTTTGTCCCACCCCTTCACCCCCCCCCCAAAAGACAAAAAACCCCGCCTTGCGCACTTGAAGAAGACTGCCTCAAACTTCGTGGCACAGTGTTGTTGGGGGGGATGTGTGAGAGCACAGGCTGATAATGTGGAAAATATAGTGA
The DNA here is from genome assembly GCA_003073195.1 of Ramalina intermedia. Lineage (NCBI taxonomy): Eukaryota > Fungi > Ascomycota > Lecanoromycetes > Lecanorales > Ramalinaceae > Ramalina > Ramalina intermedia. The sequence goes on along the minus strand of PEKF01000032.1, from coordinate 40,150 downwards.
GGGAAGACGATATTCTGTGCTTGCTGGAGAGCGAGCGGGAGGCTAGGCGGTTGAGATAGGGGGGGATGAAGGGGGTGGGGATGGAGAAGGGGAGGGGAGAGGTGTGTGAGGTGGAGAAGTTGTGTTGATAGAATGGGGGAGGGGAGAGAGATGGGAGATGGAAATGTGGGGAGGGGGGGCTCGGGTTCAGCTACATGCGCGCCATCACGGTAGACAGCAGGAATTGAAGAAGGTTTCAGCATTTTCCTGAGCTGTCTTGCTGTGGGTGTCCTATGCGACAGTGCTAATTTGCTATTTTCGATGAAGATGTTGCGACGACGGGAGGGGTGTCGATACAAGCTGACATCCCTCCAAAGGAAGAAACGCAGCTTACGAAAACTCCTCGGGAGTTGTGTCAACGATTTCAGCGCGGACGAACATCAGCGTGAAGCAAGTCACAAAACAGTCACCCTCTTTCTCCGCCGCTTAGATGAGTCAAAACCCTCGTCGCCCTCCTCAATGTACGTTGCTGTGATGACCAATCCGACATGTTCTCACTCACTCACCTCCAACGGATTCGTCTCATCATGCACATGGCACTTCCGCCTCAGCCCCTCCCAGAATTGCTGTTCCCCCTTCCCCTCAAATTTCCCAATCTGCAACATCCCGAACTGCTCGACCACCAAGCCCTTGATGAACTGCACGTTCAACCCCCCCGCCTTGCTCACCGGCGAACTATTCATGAACCGCGCCAGATCCGCTTTGCGCGCATACAGCGCCTGAAGCAACTGCCGCATCGCCACCGCATTGCTATCGTTCTTCCAGATTCTATTGATGGCGTCGGCGTCCGGGAGGAGCGAGAAGGAGGGTGAAGAAGCAGAGGAGGAGGAAAGGGCTTTGGTGAGCGTGAGATCGATGCAGTGGTTTTGCAAACGGACGAGCCCGAAGCGGGTGCTGAAGAGGTAGATGGAGATGAGCATGTCCCACGTGATGTGATGCAGGGTTTCGGATTCTTCGACCAGGAGGAGCGAGGAGCTGTACAGCCAGCGGTTGATGCGCGTGAAAACTAGAGGGGACTCGTGGGGGAAGTAGAGGGCGGGATGGGTTGGCGTCTTGAGGACGGCGATCTGGTACTTCTCGGCCAAGGGAGGGTCGCCGTCCTTTTCGACCATGGCAAGGCCGGGGTTCTCTTGCATGTGGCGGATGTAGGAGGCGAGGATGGAGGAGTGCTTGCATATGAGACCGGCGTGGATGCCGAAGGCTTGTTTGTGGGGGCCGACGAGGATAGAGATGATTTTGGTGTTATAGATCGAGCTGGGCCGGCGTACGTCAGTACTGGCTCGATGGGGAAGGACTGGGACATTGTGGGGGGAACAGGTACAGGAACTGAGGCAGGTAAAATATAGATGTTGGGTACTCACTCGACAGGTGCCTTGGCCTTCTGAGACAGCTTTTGCTTTTTGGTTGGAGACTGGGAAGGCTCCTCCTTGATGCGCTTGCTCGGGGTCACATTCACACCTTCGTCGGACGAGGACGAACTCCCACTGCTGCTGGTTGTGGCTGGGGGAGATGTAGGCGGTTGGTTGATCTGTGCCGACGGTGGAGGCTGGTTGATGGCTGCCGACAACGGAGCAGGAGGCTGATTGACCGCCGTGAAGCCCGACTTTTGCGTACTTGATGGCGTCGGGATTGACTGCTGTCCAGCTTTGTTGCGAGGGACTCGAACAATCTTGGCTGTCTGCTTGGGCCTGGCCATGGGGAATGGTGTTACGTTGTGATATTGGGGAAGTCTTGATGATTGGGGGATGGTCTTGAGCTGAGCTGCGAGGGTGATGGCCGTGTCGTTGGCAGCGTCCTTGTATCTGGGGTGTTTGCTTCTGTGGTTGTGAGAAAACTTGGTGATTTCTGGCATCGATGGAAGCAGAGCAAGCGGAGATCCTGATGGCTATCTCGACATTGCCATCGAGCGATGGGAAGGCCGTGATTGATGACTCGCAAGCAAAAGCAGTGATGTGGGCTCACTTTCAAAAGACTATAAGAAAGTCAAGAACGAAGAGCTCAGTCCTGATTGTATAGAAGACGTGTGAAAAGATGCAGCTCAGCGGAGTGGTGGAGTTGATGTCGTGGTGGGTAGACAGAAAAGAAACAGAAAAGATAGCGAATATCTGATTGGCTCAAACCAATCACACTTTCCGTATTCACTTCACGCGGTCCCTGCTATCAACATTATTCGCTGCTTCTGTATGGATCATGACAGTCCAATAGCGGCACTAGATTGTCAGGAATTGAGTGAAAGTGAATGAAGCTTTCAGACTGCAGGCATTGACCAATTAAAGCGGCCCACCAGGCGACTTTGAAGGAATTTCGGTAGCAGAAGTTTGAGGAAGATCGGACTTATCATGGTCGAAAGCGAGAGATAGCTGTCACAGATGGAGAAAATATTGGATGACATGACATTGAATGTCAATGGAAACAATATGCAAACCTGTATATGTGCATTTGCCACCATCCCGAAGCACCAACCCAGGATATCATCCCATCGCCCTATTTACCGCTCGATCAAGTCTGGCAGATCCTGGACTCTGGCCTCGCCCTGCAACACACCTGCCATCCATCCGATTAGCCTCATGTCTACCAAAGCAACACGATGGGAAGAGTAGGAGGGAGACTCACGATACGTTGCCGTCAGTAATGGAAACTCGGCCTCCTTGCCCCTCTGCTTCAAGAAGCCATTCACCTCCCGGCACGTCCCCACCCCCTGCAAGATCTGCCCATTCAGCTCCTCCCGCTCCACCACCTCGACACTGACCCCCTTCTCCACCGCCATCTTGGCGCACCGATAGTTCCGCCCGCCCGCACAACTCGTGATCAGATCGGCCACACCGCAGCTCTCCTCGGTGAAGGTCGCCGCCTGGACCGACTCGGCGAAGAACATCCGTCCGAACTTGACCATCTCCAGCAAGCCCACCCGCATGACCGCCGCCTTCGCATTGTCCCCCCAGTTCAACCCGCTCACGAACCCGGCCGTCAGCGCGACGATGTTCTTCAGCGCGCCCCCGAGCGACACGCCCGCCACATCGGAGATGACATGGACGTGGAAATACGGCCGATGGAAGAGCGTCTTGAAGAGCTCATGATCCGCGGCGGGCAACCCCTCGGGCGGCCTCGTCAGCTTGACCTTGGACGCCACCCCCTTGGCATTCCGATGCCGTTCCTCCTGCTCCTCATCGTAATCCGTGATCTTGGTCAGATCCAGCTGGCTCTGCTGCGGGGTCCGTCCTTCCTTCGGGGTGGGGGCCCGCGAGTCCAGGGCGGGCGGGTCGTACCCGATGGTGGTCTCGGAGAACTTCTCGAGCGCGACCTCGTTGGCGATGTTGGCGCCGCTCAGGGCCCCGCAGTAGATGCCCAGCTTCTCGCCGATGGATTCGGAGAAGAGCGAGATCTCGGTGGCGGTGACGTCCACGCCCTTGATGCAGGAGATCCCCCGCGCGTAGGGTAGAATGGCGCCGGCCATGTCGACGCAGAGCTTGTTGATGAATTGGTGGGGGAGGTTGAAGATCAGGATGGATGCGTCCTGGACCGAGGCGGTCAGGGAGGGGTTGGCGTGCAGGTTGCGGGGGAGGGCGATGTTGGGGAGGTATTTCACGTTCTCGTGGTAGTGGTTGATCAGGTCGGTGAGCTTTTGTGGCGTGGTCGCGTGCGCGGAGGAGGGGTTGGCTTTGTAGTGGGAGGAGCTGGTCGGGAGGGTGAGCGTTTCTTCGTAGACCCACATCTCGACCAACGGATGGAAGAGGGATGGGTTGGCCGCGGTGTTTTCGGCGACGATTTTGGCAATGGCAGAGCCCCTGGATGTTGAGGGTCAGCCACGTCAGGTTGAGTAGGCGAAACTGGAGGGGAGATGAGCACCAATTGCCAGAACCAACCACGGTCACCTTGTGCTTCCGATCGTGAGCCCCAAGCGTCGCCATGCTGCTCGTTCTGAATAGGGAGTTATCGCTTGATTGAATCGAGCTCCTGGCACGGTAGGGTTGAGGGCGAAGGTGGGCGGAGAGGTGCAGGAGGCGCCGCAATGGGGCTGGGATGGAGGATGCTATGGTGGCCAGCTCATGGGATGGTTAATGATGAAGTATTATTGGCAAAGTGAGACTATCATGTTCCAGAAGACAGAGGTGCGTGGTTACTCAGGATGGGCAGTAGAATATGATGGATATAAATGTTGGGCTTTTCGCCGACAGAAATCAGCCTTCCGGCGCCACAAACCAATGGGAAGCGAACCATTTGCGAGGCTGTTCTGTCTATCATATTGCTCACGGATGGCCGGAGTGGATTGACCATGTTTAGAGATACCATAAATGATCTTTGACCCAATCACTCCCCATCTCCCCTTCCTCCCCGCAATCCAACCAAATCCAATCCTCCCCCCTCTCTTCCTCTCGACATGCAACCTCACGGTTATCCGAAAGAATCACACCATTTTCCCCTCCTCACCCCAATCCAACCATCGAGGACGCCCTGTCGTCTCCAGCACACTCATGTGTTTGCTAGCCAAACGAAGTGATGGCCAGCTAAAGTCGACCGTCGGTACATCCTTGTGGTTCATGAGTAAATAGCCATTCAAGCCATACGTCGAGGATGCGCCTGTGCCGTCTCAAGCAGACCGCCGTTGTCGTCGCTGAGGACACCAGGAGAGGCGTTTAAGTCAACTTCCTTCATGTACCACCCCCCTCAACGACCTCACCCACCCCATCATCGCCCTTTCCCTTGCCCTTCCGCCCATCCTCGCCTTCATCGCCCTCAACCATCACACCCCCCCTCTCCGCCACCTCCACTTCCACAGGACTCGCCCTCCTCTTCGCTCCACTCAAGGGATCCCACACCCACCCCTCCTTCAACCAACGCCAGCGCAGATACGCCCGCAACTCTTTATCAAGGGGGAGTACGCGCTGCCACTCCGGTTGGCGTTGCGCTTTCCCATCCGCACCTGTTGTATCGGTGGTGATGCCCCTCAACTCATCCCGACAGAAGATCCTCCAGCTATCGAGGCCGTACGCGCCGATGCCGGGGATGTGGGCGATCTCGTACGCTTCTTGCACTTTTCCTCTTTTTTCCTCTCCTTCCCCTGCTCCTCCTTCTTCTCCCTCAGCACCCTTCTCCTCCTTCTCATCATCATCCTCATCACCCAACCAGTCCCCCTTCTTCCGCCCCACAACCCACCTTCTCCCCCTTCTCGGCTCCTCCGCCATCCACGCCCGCGCCATCCCCACCACGCGTTTCGCGCGCTGATTCTGCAACCCGAGTTTCTCGAACCAGGGGACCACATCGCCGACATCCGCCTCGGCCAACTCACCCGCAGTAGGGTAGCGAGAGATGAAGCGGTAGAATACGGGGATACTGACAGCGCCACGAGTTTTCGTGAGGAAGACGCAGGCCAGGAGGAGATTGAAGGGCGTGTGCTGGAGGCGTTCCTGGGCAAGGCCGAAGACGAGGGAGGAGAGGGGAGGATGGGGGATGCACGAGATGTTTTTGCGGGATTGGCGGGGGGGTTTGGTGGTGGCGGCGGGGGAGGGAGGTGGGAAGTATGGGGACTTCTTTTTGGAAGAGCGGCGGCGGGGTGGTGGTTTCTTGATCGGGGGGTTGGGAGGTGGTGGGGGAAAAGGGGTGGTAGTGGTAGGGGTTGCGGATGTTGATTGTGCAGGAGGAGAGGGAGGAAGTTTCCTATGCCGGCGAGATGACGAGCGCGTGTTGGCGGAGGGAGGATTTGGTGATAGTGACGGTGCCTTGGCAGCGGGTGTCAGGTCGGCTGCTTCATCGGTGGTTGAAAATGCGTCTTCTCACTGTTGTTGTTGTTGACTTTCGACTCGTTGAGGGGCAGGCTCGACCCCTGCTTCTGGGACTTGGATCGTTTAGACCGTTTGTGCTTCGCTTCAACAGTCCCATCTTCCCTGACCGCACTCTTCCTCTTCTTCCTATTGCGCTTATTCAACTCCTCCCCCTCTCGGATCGTATCCCTCTCCCTTTTCATTTCCTCAAGGTCCTGCTTCATTTTGTTGTCAATCTCGGGCATGCCGCCCTGCTCATAGATCTCCAGCTGTTTGGCATTGGCAAAGTCGCGAGTGCCGCGGATCTCGTCGTCGATGGCGGCGATGTGATCTTGTTTCTCCTGGTCCTCCTTGTTGTCCTGTGGCGGTCTTTCAATCTTGCGCCAATGCTCCTGCTCGAGTTCCGCGGCTGTTCTCTTCCTCTTCGGGGGACGTTCTGGCTCTTCGCCATCCGTCTTTCGCTTGGCTCCAAGTTCATGCTTTGTAGAGGGCTTGCCCGCCTCCGGATCAAGACGCTCTGTACGCTGCCCCCGATCCTCTTGCACGGCCATATTCGGCGCTTCCTTTTTATTGTCCTTCCTCTTCCTCTTCCTCTTCTTCTTCCTCTTTCCCTCCCGCCACTCCCTCTCATCCACGATCCCCAACCCATTCGGATGCCTCCTCAGCTCAAGCCTCCCATCATCCACCTCCTCCAAACCATTCACAAGCGCAGCCTCCTGCAATGTCTGCCCCGGCGGCGCAATCGCATTGATCGCCTTCAATTCCTCGCGCGTGAACCCCTCTGCCTCGAATTCGTCGTAGAGACTTTCATCATCCTCACTCGAGGGTTGCGATTCCGTGCTGCGCATCGTTTTTCCACTCTTGCGATTCGACTGTTGGGCATGGGACGGATTGGGGAGGCGGTTCTTCGCGAGAGGAAAGGGGTTTGCGTGCATGAAGGGTGGGGGTGGGATGTACTGCAATTGGGTATAGCAACTAGGCGAATGAAGCCAGAGAACCAGGAGAGCAAAGGAGTCAAAAGCAACGGGAGATATTGGTAGCAAAGCTGGAGATGACCCAATTGAAAAAAAACATGAGCAAAGAGTTTTGTCTTCACAAATGACGTCATTGCGTCCAAAAAGACGCGCCTCGCGTTCAGCTTTCTGCCCTATCAATTTTCAATTATAAGCTATTGGTACGCAGTATTCCACATCCTCAAAAACATACTAACACAATCCGATCCAGGCCTACAAAATTTCTACAGGTAGCGGGGAATTAGGGTGTAAGCAACATCTACCAGCCTCTCTTTACGCTGTATATACTAACTCCCAATTTCAATCTATTTCCAGAGAGCCAGCCTCGAGAACCGGCTACCACATCGCTAAGGAACGCAGCAGGCGCGCGCGAATTCCCAAATGCCCATCCAGGGAAGTAATTCAGTTGACAGGAAATAAGTAACACAGAGCCAGCCTCCTTTGGGTTCTTGATATTGGCATGAAGTACGAGTTTAAATCTCTGGGATAAACTGTCTAGTCGTTCATAGTGACGGCCATGTCTTTTTGCTCTCCTGAGGAGGTTCCCGGTGGAGCGGATCCCAACCCTTTGTGATCCCAAAAGGTGAGAGAGACCACGCAAAGGAGGGCGACGGGACCCTCGATTCTGTGGGGCTGTCGTTGATGATGATAGTCCCACTCCCGGTGGTCTTCGCGTGTGGGAATTGCCTCTTTGGGACTAATCAATAATATTGTGCACCAAGGATGCGGGTGCGCCTCGATAAATACGGATTTCCCAGAATCTAAATCGAGATCATGACGAGATGGCAGATGGAGATCCTTCACCCCCGTGTGCGGTGTCCCTTACACAAACGTTACAAAGGCCAAAGACAGGTATGAGAAGCGACGCCAAGAAACAACGTTGGAAAAGAGACAGCACAGACGAACACTGCTGGCATGGCGGATTCCATGACCGATTCCATGAACCAAAGCCAAAGCCTGATCATCTTCCAAAAAAAAAAAAAAAAAAAGAACAAGGCTATCAAGACACGGCAAAAGCGCTCAACAGCGCAACGCGTACAATGTCTTGCATGCTTCGGGGGGCCAGCTGAACGGTATGCGATTGCGCCAATGAGAGTCAGCTTTGGGGGCCCTTTTTCACTTCGATAGTTCGCTTGGGAATATCCCTTCATTTGCCCATGTCGCCTGCTTCAGAGATGCTGAAAGTTCCCTCACCCTTTCCCCCTTCGAAAACACAACCGGTCGCCTAGTCCGATAGAGAAAAGCTCCAAGTCGCAAGAATGCATACCACCCTTTCCCTCCTCCTGACCACCGCCTCCATCCTCCTCCACAACCCGAGCATCGTCCAAGCAACTCCAGCGTCCCCTGCTCCCGCCGGCGGCCAGCTCATCACCACCGGGCCCAATTCACACTTATCGAACGTATCCACGGCAACAAACGTGACCGCGCCCGGCTTGCCTTACGCCTACAATAAATGCAGCGGTCCCCCCTACGCCCCTCTCTCCGACTGCCTATCCGCACTCTCCCAATTTCCCACCACACGCGGGGACGGGGACTTCCACCGGCCCACGCCGCACGACTCGCATCCAGACTACGTCATGCCCGCAGTGCGGAAATCGGGGCAGTGCCGGATCTTCGTGGATCTGTTCGGGGACGTGACGGGGGCGATAGTGTCGCCGACGCCGTGGTCGTGGGACGGTGAGGGCGGGTTGTTGGAGACCACGAGGGGTTTGCTGGAGGAGTGTGCGAAGGATGTGTCGGGGCCGTTACAGGGGCGGGTGACGGGAGGGGTGTCAATTTTAAATTTATTGAGGACGATTTATCCCGGGTTCGAGATCGAGGTGATGAAGACGGCGGTCGTGCCGAATGAAGAGGGGTCGGTGGATGTGACGTGAGGGTTCATGGGGGGGGGCTTGGGGGTTTCGGATGAAGGTTCCAGGGAGAGAAGAGGTTGAGGTTGGCGACCGAGCTTCTCCTTTGCTAGGATGTAGTTTGTGCATCTCATGGGAGCTGATGCCAGCCATGGAGTCCTTAGCTCGTGAATGAAAGAAGTTCCCGAATCGTCCAGATTTCCGAATGGTGTGAGTCAGAATTTCCTTTCTGGGAGCAGCCGGTATAGACCATAAGGGGATGGATCAGACCTCCAGCCAACAGCCAGCTACATTCGTCGTACATTCGTTACGAATCGTGGGGGTGGTCGATCTAGGTCGACAACGTAGAAGGTTCTGCCTGTCACCGATCCGAGGCAGGGAACGGTACCGACGTTCAGAAGCGACGCCATGGCCACGACCCTCAACACTTGGACCCCCTACCCCACATCAACACAGGGTGTGACACTACCGCAGGGTTACATAGACCCTCCTTTTCCCCGTTTCGTCCTTCTTTCTTCTTCCCTCCCCTTTCCCAAAACCCATCCAGTTCCTCAAACCTCAGCAGAAGATCTCAGCTCAAAAGTCAAGCAAACAATACCGACGAGGCAATCGCAAGCACGAATGTCTTCCAACTCCAGCTCTCAGTCCTCCGGCTCCGGCTCTTCCTCCGGCGGCGGCAACGGATACACCGTGACCGGCAGTGGCACCAACGACCAAGTCTGTCCCTGATGTTTCCACCACCTCACGCTTCCTGGACTGACAGACGCTCCCAGGGAAATCACTACTGCTCTCGCGACTACTCCTCTTCTTCGGGAGGCAGTGGCTATCATTACTCCAACACGGATGGTAAGTTTGCACCACTGCACGGGACTGCTGCCAGCCGTGACAAAAGCTGACCAAGTGATACTGTAGGCAGCTACTATTACAGCAACCCGAGCGGCTCCACCTACTACAACAGCGGGACCGGGTACTCGCAGTACAACCCCGGCGGGGGTAAGAAGTGAGCGCACATTCGGGGGGCTCCACCGGACATCACTGACGCCTTTGTCAACTGTCGTGGACTTCGTGGTGCAGCTTGAGCTGTTAAGGAGCTCTGAAATCCCGAAATGAAGAGGATTGAAGGAGATTGTGGAGAGAAGATCATTCCAGATCCGCAATCAAGCAATCATCAAAATTTCTCGATCCCCTTCACGCGGCCTCCTGTCGCGTGTCACATTTCGGATGCTTATGCTCTCTTCAAGGCAGATTCATGCGTGATTGATTGCTGGACGGACGAGCGCTTTGCCCTTGCGCAACTGCATGCAGAATCCTTAAAGCGGATCAGAGGGTGTCTTGCCATTGGCTCGAAGCCTATGAGGGACCCGATACCGTATTTGTGGTGTGCGCTCTTGCATTACGCCCAAGGCAGTAGTGTCCAACGGGTGACGAGCTCGTGAAGCGGGTTACTGCAGTACTGCGGTCTTTCCTAGTGGCTGACTTTTTGTGTGCCCATTGTGATCGATGCCTCCGCTTCAAGACTCCGTGCGGCCACTGATGATAGCAGATGGACCTCTCCTGCCGCTGCCCGTCTGAAGTGAACTCTAGAGAAGACTGCTCGTGACCGGCCGAGGGTGGAGAATAGATGTGAACATACCCAATGAATCGGAACTCAGTAGAACTGGAAATGCAATCCTGTCAAGTGACGAGGCCCATCGAATCCGTTTGTCTTGGTTCTCCCTCTGCTTCCCATTCACCATCCAAGATTCTGATCGCCTGCCCGCTTGATCCTGCCGTCGCAGCCCACGTCACGTTATGCATCCTGCCCCTCATGAAATCCACAATTTTCTTCTCGAACGTCTGCTCGAACACGGCGACATTTGGGATCAATTGGTCATGCAACCTCGGCTGCTTCAAGGCGTTTTTCAGATCCATCCCGCCTTCCAGAATATGCAAGGCATTCTGTAAGGTGGCAGTGATGATTTTGGATCCACCCGAGGCGCCGAGGACAACGTAAAGGGTGTTGTTTGGGTGAGTGATGATGACAGGAGAGATAGAAGAGAGGGATCGCTTTCTCGGCTTGACGTAATTGGCGGGAGAAGGATAGTAGCCGAAGGCATTGGGGATGTTGGGGATGGAAAAGTCATTCATCTCGTCGTTCATGATGACTCCTGTCTCTGGTACCATGACATGAGAGCCGAAGAATAGGTTCACGGTCGTGGTGAGCGAAAAGGCCAGACCCGAAGCATCTGCTGTGACGACGTGCGACGTGCCATGGTCCTCGTTGATCTCAAATCCTTGAGGATCGTAGGCTGAGACGTTCAATGTATGCCTGTCTGAGATCTTATGGCGCGTGGCATTTGCGAACTCCTCGCTCAGCATCTGTGCTTCGAATTGATGCATTCCGTCAACATGGTCAGGATCGCCGAGACTCGCCCTCTTGCCATAGCCGAATCGCATGGCTTCAGTAATATGATGCATTCCCAGGTTCACCAGCTCTTTGTCCTGGTAATCATCATAATTCTCCAAAATCTTCAGGGCACTCAGCGTGACGGCACTTGAGGCAGGCACACCGCAGCCATAGATTCGGTAGCCCTTGTAATCGATCTTGACTGGCTCCCTCGATCTTACATGATACGCCTCCAGATCTTCCACTGTCATACTCCCATTGCTCTCCCGTACCGCCTTCACCATCTCTTCTGCCATCTTACCCCGGTAAAAAGCGTCCGATCCTCGATGCGCAACAGACTCCAAAGTATCAGCATATCTCTTCCTGGTCATGACATCCCCCTTCCCCACCCTCGTTCCATTCGGGGCGAAATCCACCGCCCAGACCGGATCCGCGGAGAAGAGATCAACACCGGTATACTTCGTATACAGATCCATCGCCATTGCGAAGTCCGCACTGACCACGAACCCCTCCCTCGCCAGCTCAATCGCGGGGGCCATCACCCTCTTCCACTCCAGCCTCCCATACTTGTCATGGATGTACTCCAACCCCTTCACCTCCCCTGGCACCCCGCTCGCCAGCCCGCCAAACAAGCTGCCCTGGATGTTGTCATAGAACATATCCACATCTGCCGCTGCAGGGGCTGTTTCTCTGAAGTCGATGCTCTCGTAGTGATGGCCATCAGGAGAGCGCGCGAGGGCGAAGCCACCCCCGCCAATGCCGCTGTGATGGCAGTCTAGTACACCAATGCAGAAGACGGTGCCGACGAGAGCATCGGCTGCATTTCCACCTGCGCGGAGGAGGTCGATGCCGATCTGGCTGCAGACGCCGTTTTCGGAGGCTACGGCGCCGTGGGTCGGGGAGGAATGCGGGCCGAGGAGTGGTTCTTGTTGGTTGGAGGCAGAGATGGCGAGGCTGAGGCGGATGAGGAAGAATGCAAGAAATAAATCCATGTTGTATCCAATGGCAGCTTGCTCCACCAAGGTACGAATTGCGTGCTCGTCTGATCCGATTACGACATATCCAAATTCACGCTAGCTCAAATGATACCGAGGTTTTGCCGACAGTCCAGAAAAGCACTAGCGGCGAACACCATCTCGTTGGGTGCCGAGGCGCCTTATGCCGTAGCCTAGCTGCATAGATAGATATGCGTGCTACCACTCGCATGTATTCGTGTCATATTTTCAATATGTTCTTGGAGCTCAGGCTACATCGGCGCTTTGACTCCATCATCTAGAGTGGGCGACGAGAACAGTGAGGGGCTGGAGCCCCCCACTCAAGTACTGCTGCCTCTGCCCATCCTTTCTCTTTCTCTTCCCTTTTGTAAGATTCTCTCAGCAGCTGGCTCCTGAGAATAGTTTCTCAATTGGATTGCTGGCAATCCCAAGCAAAAGATAATGCTCTTCATGCGGGTTCAATGGAATCATACCCTTCCCCCTTCATGGGTGTGATGATAAATTCGATAATCGGTCCTAGAGCAAACATACGATATGTCGGACAATGAACCAATTGGCTCGCTATTCATGAATACGTGTTGCTGCGCCTCCAGGCCAACTCAACATCTTAATTCTGATGCTGAATCAACGGGCTCGATCCAACATCATTACGAAGTCATGCCGAGGCAACGAACTTGGCATTTTATCTCTTCTGAATACATTAGGCTCTAGCGCTCAGTGTATCAGTCCTGCAAACGCTGAGCTGAAGGGCTCAATCACGTCATCTTATCAAGCATGCGGAGTCGATCGACTTCCTTGAATTTTATATCCACAACCTGGGCTGGCGGATCCAATCACGTCAGTCTTATCAGATTTCGGCTGTTACGAGCTTTACACAGCTCTTAGGATGCACCTCTAGAAAACAAGGAGAACGGGGCCCATTCATTTCAGGAGATTTTGATGTCCTACCGGTTGCTTCTTTTCAGAGTCGGCGAGCACGCAACCTCGCCAAGGCTGCGCTCAAAGTGTTGAAGGAGGAAGTGCCGGATGAGTTTAACTCACTGCTTGAAATACTCTGCACGCAGCCGGACAAGAACAAGATCAGCAAGCTTCCTCGATCCTTACAGCCTGTTCACTGCCGCAGCCTGGAGGTTACGCTCCAAGAGGCGAGTGCATACAGCTCACAGGAAGCTTTATTCCTATCAGGTCAGCGCTTCGCAAGACTCCGAAAATTCAATCTTCGGCGGCAGCCCAGCAAACTGCGCGACTTGTGGAGAGATGTACGGAATTCTCTTCAATGGTACACTTTCTGTGGAGCTCGTATTAGCCAAATGAATGGCATTGCCGTAAATTGAGAAGGCATCAATATTGCTTTAGCACAGAATCTCTCGCTACGACGGCTCTCAAATGCTTGTTCAGTCTGTTGGGGCAAGAATTTATTCATTGCCACGTTTTCCTCCCGTTCGCCCAGATTCACAGTGGATAACCTGTGCGGGCAACAGATCTATTCGGCTTACGATTCTGGAACACTCTAGAAGGCGGGAGCCGAAACATCTTCATCGACAACTCAATACTTGAAAGGCTATAACGCAAAGGGCACATTCAGTTGTATCAATCGCCTCTTGCCTGGTAAATGAGCAACTTATTGGTGCACTGTCTGGTGCCTGCGAAGCCTCTTTCAACAACTGGACCGTGCTGGTTTTGACAAGGATAACAATAACCGCCGTCTTCGGCCCGAAGTGGGTGATAAAGACCCGACGGTCTTGTTCAATATATTCAGAAGCTCGTCGCTGCGAAGCCATCAGACGGTACAGATTTGGTGGGGGAGTACCGAGAGTGACATGTCACTACGGCGATCGAAAAGGTCTTGTGTTTACAAACTCCAGGGTTTGATTTATTACGAGTTGCTTCCAAATTTTTCGAAAATTCATTCAGACCGTACCTGAGTCCGTTGAGAGGTCACAACAAGTATCACAAGTCGACCAGGACTTGACGGCACACGGATCTAGTTTCCATTCGCGATAGCTTGCCAGAAGCTGGCAAGAAAAAAATTCAACTTTTAAATGAGGCTGTCTCCTCATCTTCGACAACGTCCCTTCATTGTCATTCGAGCTCGCTGATGGCGACTTGGAGATCAAAACGTGGGATGAAGAAACCGGATCGAGGTTTCTCCTCCACATTCTCTCTACAAATATCAGCACGGAAGAGAGGATGAGATAACTCCCGGATATGAGCTTTCAAAAGCATTGCAGGAAAGGAACCGGAACCCACCGTCGAATTCACGAGCGGCCGTGCCAACGTGACCTTGCCATTCGACAGCGATCCATCCGAAGGTTAATTGTTTCGTTAACGCTGACCAGTATTGGAAGAAAACCCTTGAAAGACGTTCCAATGTTCCGTGTGGAAAGATGTGCACCAAGGGGTAGACGGAAGGCACGGTACGACCCGGGAGTGAAGGGCCAGAATCCGCCGTGAGAAGGGCAGTTGGTGATGAGAAGGGGGTTCAGAACTGGATGTATATGCAATGGCCGAGGAGTCTCCAAGTGAGCAGTCAGGATAAGAACGTAAGGAAGGGATTCAAGATGAGGAGTATGAGGAGTACGAAGAAGGAGAGGAAGAAGAGGATCAGGGTGATAAATCAAAAAACCATAACATCATGGCTAGCCAATCCTACAAAAACATCAAACTCATTGATCAAAGCAAGCCAGGCTTTGTCGAATCAAGCAGAAGGTCCCACGGAAGAGGAATTGCGACAATAGATAGCAGCCAAGCTTGCGTGTTACTTTCCAGTTGCAGACTGGACGAACGTCCCGGAATCCAAAACGCTTGACAAACCAGAATCGGGACTGATCGGCAAGCGATGCTACAATGGGCTCGTTCCTCAGATGATCCGTGGAAAATTACATGTGTAAGGGGTCCCAACTCCAGCGTGCCAGAAAGTAATCAAACAGCTCGCTGCTGCCTATGGGTTTGTGGCGATTGGGAATGATGTGTGAACAGCGATTTCTTTGGGCGTATTGATAGAGAAGGCAGTATGTTGTATTCATGCCCCGAGCTCCCGATGCTTCCTGATTGTGAAGGAAAGTAGCGATTGAAATATATCTTAATCAATACAATCTTTTCCCAGAAGGCAGACTACTCTCGAGTGAGAACATCTGCGCACGTACGACTCAGGCAACCCCAGATCAAAGAATCATCGTCCGCGACACAATCGGAGAAATCATGAGTGCCACCGATCGTGGAAAGACGCCTGTACTGCCAGAACTTGTAGAGCAGTCCTGATATCTACTGATGACAATAAAGATGCGACTCCTCACCACCATGGCTCGAAGCCTAGATGAAGCCATCACCATCAGAACCCGTGGTCCAGCCAGAAGCCCCCACGTCCAATATCTATCTACAATTCAGCGCACCCGCCGCCAGGCAAACGCTTTGCAGAACGAAAAAATCCGACCATGATGAGCAAGGGACGTGCACTCCCCCCTCCATCGCTCATCCCCCGGTCGGGGCACCTCACGGTTGCTGTGCATAACGCCTTTTCGCTCACTGGGCCAGTCCTGAGATCACACAAAGCTCCCTGGACGATCCCTTCACGAGATACCACACAGATAACGATGGAGAGGGTCCCACTGGTGAACTACAAGCTAGAAAGCCATACGGCATAAAATCACCAGCACAGGAAACGACGCCCCGTCGCCGAAGAAGGCGAACACGTCTGATCAGAAATGTGCGATCCCCCCATTGCCCATCGCTCGTTATGGCTCTGTCGCAGAGTCTCTTCGCTGATCTGCCAGGCATGAGATCAGCGAGCTATCTTGGAAAGGTTCGCTTCACAAGAGATCGGAAACAACAGGGGGATCGATGACGGATGTTCGTGTGTGAAGTTTCAAAGACAAGAAATGGAACCAGGTGGCCGCGGCGGGGCGTTGATGGCGGGATGGAGGTGTCGGAAGAGTCTGGATGAGGAAAAGGGGGGGAGAAGGGAGGATGGACTGACGAGTGGTCAGGGTATGAATAAGGGGGGGTATTCGTAGGCCCTTGGATGCATAGACGTCCGGCGATGAGCTTTGTCAATTTTGTCTTATGATTGCTGTACTGGTGTAGACGTTCCACCGTGCAAGGGTTCGGGTTTGGATGGTGGAAGCCTTGATGTTGGAATATCGGCAGTCTTCCTCGGTGATCAAACCATCAGGCATACCTCGTGCTCCGGGGGTGCAATCTGCTTGGAAGATCTGACCTTGAACGATAATTATATTTACGAGTAAGACCCAATGCTTTCTCTTACCAAAGTCCCAAGAAGAAATCGTGTCCTTTCGCTTTGACGAAAAAGCAGCGCATCACTCGAGAGATGGCTGCCGTGACAAGCGATCCGTCCTGCCCCTCCTCACGGCAAAGGCAAATCAGAGCCTAGCGCAGTCAAATTGGCATGCATTTCTGCAGCAATAATATCCAATCCGGGAAGCACGCTGGCTGATACATCATCGATTTCGATTCTCTTGGGATTGATGATGGGTATGCTGTCGTTGGTCAACCCCGAGGTAGAAATTTGCCGTTTCGAGCCCGTTCGCCTGTATGACCTATTCCCTCGAGGGATATAGGGATACTGTTTGCAGCCCAACCAGATGGCTGGATAGGATACTGTAAGCACGAGCAGGCCAATCGCTCACGCGGGATCAGAAAAAAAGGGGGTTTAGCACGTACAGATGGCATAATACACATAATTGCTGGGGTTGTTGAGCTGGAAGTCGGGCTGCGAATAGCAGACGTAGTTGATATCATATAACTCATTCAAACCATAGATCGGATGCGGCGCATAGATGTGAGCCAGTTCGTGCATGATGACCGCGAACTGGCTTTCCGTGACGTTGCTGTGATCGCTGAAAATAGCGGAATTCTTCGCAACATCTACCGTAGGGCAATTGATAACACGGTCGGGAAATGGTTTCTCTTTGGTGAAAAATGAGGGGCAGAGCCAGATGTCACGATTGAAGGACTATTCCCCATATTGCCGAGTTAGTGTGGTGATCAAACTTCTCACAGATTGCGGTGGAAGGAACACAAAAGCAACGACTACCCGGCTGTACTCACAAATGCAACACCGTCCGGTTTTTTATTGCAATGATCTACGGCCTCTTTGATATATGGACCACTCTGGTCGTTTATGCAGACAAAACTCGGCGTCTTGATCGTACTGCCACTCTGGGTCCTAGTGGCCCCGCTCGCCATATTCCGGAGGACGTTCTGCACCGTATTTCTTTGATCATCGTTGGTAAAGAAAATCAGGAAGGGATCTTGGGCCGGATCTCTGGTAGGGACAGTGGTGGCCGGAATGACTGTATTGGGTATAATTATGGCCATTTGAGTAAGGAGCATGATTAAAACTCTGGCTTCGTCTTGTAGGCAACCCACCAAGAAATAACGCCCATGATTCTGGAAACAGAATTCGGCATCAGTAATAGCTCTCTTTATATGCTCACATTCTCGACATTTCTTCGAACAATTTGCTTGCTCGAGTTTGACGTACACTGAATTGGTCATGCAGTCAGTTTTGTTCCAGATGAGAATGGTCAAGCCCCGACATACTAGACGGGTCGACCGAAGATCACTTGTGTTTGACCGGTCTGGCGATTTTCAAGCACTGACGAGGCGATGGAGGCAGCAGCGCTGAGCAGTAACAAGGAAACAACTTTCATTATCCAGAGTGCGGCCATATCAGTAGCCAACGGATGATCCAATGTCGATACAATTTTCCGAATGCGAGCTGTTTTGTTGTAATCTCCTAGATATGAGAGACTCCTTCCGCTACCTTCCGCTGCGAGAGCTGATATCTTGAGTGGGAGCCTCTCGCCCGGTAACACATTTGAAACGGCGCTTATAGTATTCGCGTAAGTGCACGATCTCGCCGTTTCAACATAGGGGACCCTGCCCAATCGTTGTGGGCCCACAGGGATCGTGGTAGGCGCAAAATTCTGAGAATAACGTGGTGAATATTTAATGATATAACCAATTGACTGTCGTCCTCGATAGCCCCCTTTTCTTGTTGTAAGGCTTGGCAAGAAAGGAGTTGAAGAGTGGCACTCAGCCTTATGATCTTGGCATTCATCTTCGATGTTTTTGACTTCACTTCTTCCGCTTTTCCTTCCACTGCATCCTCCCGCCATTTTTATACCATACTCTTCGGTCGATGCGGAGTCATATTCAGATCGTTGAACTCGAAAAGGAGGAATATCTCTCACTACTTCTCGCTCACTGAATGGATGCTTATTCCTCGCATTAGACCATGCAGATCTGTCCACGAGCAGACTACAAAGCGCCAATCCATAGGCGGCATCTGCATTGTCTCTGATTCTCTTGTCAGTCCTCAATGTCTTACTAGTGGGTCCGAATGTACCTCTTCACCACCGGTGACACCATCTCGAACACTCGCTTGGGGTCCGTGGGGGCCATTCATCCGCTGTAGCCGCTACCGAGACCAGCATTAGCACGCGCGTCTTCGGTTCATTTCAGATCTGTTGCATTCCAATTATTCGCAGTAGCGCCTGAAAATCTCATGGAAGACATTCTGGCACTGACCTGGGCGGCACGCCTCAACCGACCCCATTATTTAAACCAGGAACAAATCAACAAATCATCGCCAATACCAGGCTCACAGCCTAACGGGAGGATCGACCGGGGTTGCCGCATCAGCCTGAGTGAATATATAGATGCGGAATTCCTCGCCAGTATGAATCCCCGAAGAACGCCATTCTGCCAGGAATTTGACGAGACCGCAAGGTTTTGTCCGAGTAGATTAACGTGTCATGGCTGTCACTCCGATCATGAAGGCATTCTCATTGCTAGCGCTTGGGGCTTTACTGTCGTCGGCAACACCGATATTAGCTCCTCGTCAAAGCACGAGCACCCTTCTTGGATTCCCCCTTGCTGCCAGTGGACCCTACCCATTCGTATCGTGCAACGCGTCCCAAAGCGAAGCTCTCGCCAGCCTGTTCCCCCAGATAGCGGATACCATCAACAACGAGGTCATCCCCAACATCGTCGCTGAGGGCCAAAGGGACCGCGTCAACAATTGGCAAGCCAACCTGTATTCGACCTTCTTCGGCGCGGCCCAACCGTCCGATGTGCAGGCAGTCTTCCAAGCCATCACGGCCCGATCCAAGACCAATTCCGCCGGCGGTCCGATCAAACCCCCCAACATCATCTGCCTGAACGATAACGTGGCCGAGTTGAGCAAAGCATTGGCCGTCTGCAACGCCCCCTTGCAACCGACCTCCTTCACGCGGAAACCCCTGGGTTCAGCCCCCGGCGCCAACACAGACATCTACCTCTGCCCCTCCTTCTGGGACCTGACAGCATCGTACGCTGCCCAGGACCAAACGCACTGTCCCACCGTCACCCAACCTCAGTCATACTCGTACGTCTGACTCGAACTCATATTTCCCCCGTTCTTGAAGGCCTTGAAGCCTTGTTCCCAGAATTTGTCCCCGGAGGAGTCTAGGGCAAACCCAGCTCTGATCATCTGTTATTAGGTATGCCGGCGACAACGACATCGCCGAAACCCAAGCATCCAACATCATGCACGCGCTCGCTCACATCTACGCGCCCGCCCCGCTCGCTTACACCCAGGAAACATACCCCATCAACGGATGTACCGGACTCGACACCAGTACCCGATCAAACAACCCAAATAACTACGTGTACCTCGCAGCCGGTAAGGTTTTCTCATTTCCACTCGATGCGCACGTCAAGTCCACTTCTTACTGACCCTTCTTTTCCCAGTGATTCACGCCACATGCCCTTCCTTCTATGATTTGAACAGCGGCGGCAGTTCGACGCATTATCCGGCAATGGCGGATGCAAGCACCGCTTCCACACCGGCTGTTTTGGATGATTGGGCTTACGATATCGCGTTTGATGCCAATGCGCTGCAGGCTAACTTGACGGCACTGGGGTATTGAGTCGAGTCTTTGGTTTTTTCCTTATGTAGAGAGATATCTATCATCGAGTTAGAGGCTCGAGGCGCTTTTACATGAAGCCCATCATATCCTTCTCTCCCCATCTGACCAGCTTCTTATGTGCGTGAAAGCGTCTGGGCAGCTGCCGTGACACCCAAGACCTCCGCCAAACCTCCATTCAGTGTCTTTGAAAACAAGGAATTCCTCGAAGATGAATCGCGTCGACGCCAAAGGGAGCAGGCCCAGCACGCGTACCGCAGGCATGACCATCCACCTCCGCCGCCAGAAATCTCCCACGACCACTCGAACAGGGACTCAGGGAATTGCCATGCAAGCACGATAAATGAGCGTCATCCGGCATTTATCCTCGGGCCACAGATAGCAAGAGCTCCACCGTCCACTCCCTCCCGCACCCATTCTCCCCTTCCCTCTTCCTCCAACCTTCCCACCCGAACACTAAACATCCATCGGGCCCGCGAGATCCCCTACCGCCGTCGCATTCGCCGACCCGAAAGGGGCGCGCCAAAGCCAGCGTCGACATCTGCCCTCGTCTGCCCCAACAATCTCGCCACAGACGTCTCTGGCAACGAGATGCAAGAGCCGCCGCCATGTCATCGAGGTGCACAATCAAGCATCCGACCCATCCAATATGCAACCAACAAGCCCAGCTCCCCTTCACCCTTTTCCCCACCTTCCCCCTCCCCCACACCGCTGCAATCACGGCAGATACCCCAACGCCGTCAAATTCCGCTCCAGCGCCCCCGTATCCAGGCCGATGTAATACGGATACGCATCCACGATCTTGGGCACGATGTCCGTGCTCGCGGAGGATTGCCTCTTCCTCGCCTTGGCATTCGTCGACGTCGGGAATTGCGGCGGCTGCTGCTGCTGCTGCTGCTGCTGCTGCGGGGGGGGGGAGGTGGGGAAGGTGGGGAAGGTGGTGCAGCCGGCGTACACGCCTGCGTGATACATCAGTTTCCGCAATATTCTACCTGACTTCCGCGGCACAACGTGGGAAACAGGGGAGGGGGGGGCTGGGGGTGAACGTACAGGCGGCGTAGTAAGCGTAGTTGTTCGCGTTCCAGTACTGCGCGGTTCGATCGAGCGCGATGATGGAGTTGAGCGGATAGGTTTCCGTGGCCGGGTAGGTGGGGTTGAGGGCGCCGGAGAGGTAGGCATGGATGAGTTGGTGGATGAGGACGGCGAAGCGGTTTTGCACGGCGTTGCTGTGGGTGGCGAAGCTGTGTGGGAAGAAAAAGATGGGGGAAGTCAGTTGCGTGAAAAGACTTGTTGGAGAAGAAGAGTTGAAAAAAAGGAAACATGGAAGCCGCGGTGCAGCTTTTTCGGGAGAGTCAAGTCAGGAAACATACACGGTCGAATCCCCCGTGGCATTCACGCTCGGGCAATCCACGCCCTTGGTCGGCAGAGCCGGCAACTCGTCAAAGAAGGCCGGGCACAGGAACACGACCGTGCTCCCCTGCGAATCCACGGTGAAGGAGACGGGATCGATGCCTTGGCTACAGACCCCCAGCGCCCTCGAAAGTTCGGGCACGTCGTCGTTGAGGCATACGATCTTGGGTCGCCTGTTGGAAACCTGGCCGTCGGCGCTGTATATGGGTGCGCCGAGCATGCCGTAGAAAGCGGAGTTGATGTCGTGGCGGGCGTTGTCCTTGAAGAAGACGGGGAAGGGGTCTTGAGATGGGTTCGGGTTGGGGGTGAGGCTGGCCGGCATGAGCTGGTTCTTGGTGATGTCGCCGAGTTGGGTGAAGAGGTCCACGAGGGCGGGGCCTTGCTGCGAGTCACAGGAGACGAAGGTGTAGGGGCCGGAGCTGTAGATGGGATGGCCGAGGAGATTGGCATGTTGGTCTTGACGAGGGTTGAGGGTGTGATCAGGAGATGGAGACGGGTGGGAGGTTGGCGATGCGAATGAGCCGGACGCTGCAAGGAGCAAAAGCGTGATTCTTTTCATAGTTGACAGTAGTGGACAGACTGAATTGCAGCAAAGTACTTCTAGGCAGCACGATGAAGTGGAGAAGATTGTCGTGGGAGTGATACTATTTGTGTAGCGGATATTTTCATGGTAAGAGACGCAAAGGTTCATGTTATTCTTATTCTTAGACGCAAGGCTCACGGTGTGAATGGTATGGTGAGCAGCAACGGGAGCATGTTTTCCAGATCCGCGCACTAAGCGATGCAAAGAATATCATTTTCCCTGTCTAAGGTCCAGCCGATGCGGATAGTGAGCAAGCGAGCGGTGATAATATTAGCCACTCGCCAATGCAAAGGTGGGACCCCAGACAGCCATGCGCACCGGCCTGCACGGTTCATTGGCGCCCAGACGGAGAGCTTCTGCCTTGCTACAATTTGCAGATCTGAGAAAGAGTTGAGCAGTCATCGAAATACAAGCAGGAAGATTCATAGGAGGTTGCTTTTGTGAAAAAAAACTAATGAAACCGAGAAAATTCGGAATGAGCACGCGCTATGTTTATGGAAGATGTTGTATAGATGTCTGAGGCCAGGACAGGTCCATCTCTACCAGCCGCTGCTGCTCTTGACGCCGGCGCTGTTCCAGTCGGTCCGTGGCAAAGGCTCGCTGTAATCACCTATCAGGGATTCTTGACCTGGCTGTGGTGGGGCATCCCATTCTGGTCTGGGCTGTGGGGGGACGTCTGATTGAAGATGCTTCCTCCGCTCTTGACGTGCCATTCTCGTGATTCGGGGACCGGTTGGAATCACCTCGAGCGGTTCCTCCTGCTTCAACAGGCCGGTGATCTTCTCCATCGCAGAGCTCACGGCGGCAGGGTTGGCCTTGGCATGTGGCCTGGGTTTGGCCGTTGACTTCATGACTCGGTAAGAACCGAGGAAACCGGTGGTGCCAGGAGGGTTGTTGCGCCGTTCCTCTCTTGCAAGCTCACTAGCTTGTGCCGCCGCCTGAGCAGCTTGGACGGGCGAGGGAGCCAGAGTTTGGACCGAGTCGGTTGATGGTCTGTCCCGTGCTTGCGGCTGTATGGCCGGCCTCTGTTGACCACTCCGCACTCGTCTGGGCCTGTTGACGCCACTGCCTGACGCTGGGGTTACTTTCGCTGCTTTTGCCGCCTTGCGTGAGAGCATGTGTTTGGCCTCGACCAGATGGCGTTGGAACTGATTGCCGGACGAGTAGACGGTCTGGCAGACGCCACACTTGTGAGGCTTCGGTGGAGCCGTCGAGTGGTTCCAACGGGCAGCCACTCTCTGAGGCGTGGGGCCGGCAACCTTCTCGGGTGCTGCGGTGATCTTGTTGAGCCATGTGCAAGGTCTTCCTCGCGTCTGCTTCAGCACAATGATATGCCGTTGAATCGGATCATCCACCCGGTCCCAGTCTTGGAGCCGCAGAGTGCAGCAAAAGCAGGTGGCCGCGTCGCTATCTCTATTCGAATGGAAAAAGCCGGCGGCGGCCATATGGATCGGCATCGGCTTATCATCGAGAGACCAGGCATGGAAAGACGCGAGACGTTCGTCCAAGCTGCTCATATATGTCTTGTTGACAAAACTGCAGTTGGGGGAGGCGGACAAGTGCTGCTTGAACGGATCATCATCCACTTGCCAATCGTTGATAACGATAGCACAATTGAAACATTGGACCTCGTCCGAATCCCAATCGGTATGGTAGAACCCTTGGCTTGGGTCAGCATGCATGTTCGATGTTACTATCGCAGCAGGGACTCACCAGCGGCAGCCATGACCTGAGGCCGAAGAAATAATCCCTTGGGCCAGTTGGTGTATGACTCTAGCCGATTCTCAAAAACATCCATGGCGCTCTCCATGATGTCGGCCGAAGGTGCAATTGGTCAGGTGTCCAGGTGAGAAGAAAGTGAGTGATGCTGGTGAAGAAATAGCAGCGGTGGCAGGTCTTGAGCGAGCGAAAGTCCACCTTCAACCAAACAGACGACAATTGATCCAAGAGTACTTTCAAGGGGAATGGGGGAAATGTGAGAGGGAGCAAAGAGAAAAAAGAAAAGACAAAAGAGGAAAAGGAGAGGGAGAGAGAAAACTCTATCACCAAAAGTCTGTCACAAAACGCTTTGGACGCGTCCGAGGGTTCGCGTATCCCGGAGTTTTACCGATTGGCCCAATCCAAGATGGCAATTTGGCAAATGATTGATGGCTTTCCTCCATGTCCATGTTCAATGTTCAATCTCCATCGTCATTCCTTCAAGGTCAAATCTGCACCTCCAGCAGCTTCGCTTGTGATCGGCCAGTATAGCATGCTCGTCGGATCTCACGTCATTCTGATAAATAATAATGATACTCCTCACACAACTTCAATATCGCCTGCTACTGTCGCGAAATCCATGTCCTGGATGTTGTTCTTGTCGCCGGCAGTCCTGCCCACGTACTGTCCCAGCACGATCTTTTGAGGCTTTGTATTTCGTGCTCCATGCTCGACCACCGAGCACGCGGTAGACTTTCCTACCATATCTGCTCTTGGGGCCGAGATCCTCAATGCAAGACTTGAACCAGTCCTGCGAATCTCCTTCTGCGACAGTCTCGTTTCTGCATGACATTCGCACCATGATCAGAGCCAGCTTTGATCGCCGCGTGGGAGCTCCACGCGCCATTTTGTGACGATCGCGTGTCTTACAAGCCTCCTGGGAATAGAAAGATCCCTGCTGTCGGCGCGCCTATAGGGGATTTTTTGGTTTTTTCTTTTCCACCCCAACAAGTTCGCCATGTCTCATGCGCATATCTGTTGGAAAGAAGACAAGAATCAAAAGCACACCCTTTCCCCCCACCGTGCCACTTACCATTCAATTCATGCTGGATTGGGTAGAATATGGGGGCCTTGCTATTGGGAGTTGGTCAGCCATCCACCATCTTGCTTCTGGTCCTCGCCAATTGGATTACTTTCCACTCCAGCTCGGCAGCTGCTTTGGCCACGCGACAGCTGGCAACGAATGCGACAGCCAACAGTCAGTCGGCCTCTGCCGACCTGAACCCGAACGCTGTCGACTTTCCCCCTGGGGTGTACCTAGGCTGGGGCATCGATGCAACCCAGCTGGGCTTTGTGGATGGTAGCAATGTGTGTCGCCGCTCCCCACGCCGAGAGCCTATGCCGAGATGCTAATCTGCTAATCTGCTCCCGCCAGATCCTGGAGAAGCTGGCCAGCTATGAACGTTTGCTCAAATGGAGTGGAAAACCCAGTCCTCAAGAGATCGTCCCCGGTAAAACCTGGCAGGTCCCTAGCGACATCGATGCGCTTCCGCCTGACACTGGAGTCTCAAATGGTGATTTTTCCCCTTCCCTATCTTCCTCATGACAGTCAATCAACTGACTTGGTTCGCAAGTGCTCCTAACCACCTTCGCCACCGGAAAAGATCTCAATGCTGCACTGACCCAAAAAGGTAAGCTGTCCGGCACGTACGAATTCATCAAAGGGACAGGCGAACTCGATCTGGCCGTGGCCGCCAGTTACAAGGAAAGTTTTCAGTATGGAACATTTGCCTTCGCTGCAACTGAAGGAGGAGTTCACCTGGCCGGAACCAAAGCGATGGTGGATTTGGCGGTTTTGAAAGAGATAGCAACCGTCCCACCCTGGAATCAAAGGAATCCCATTGTTGTCAGGCAATACCGAAGTCTCTTCAGCAAGTATGGCACTCACATAGTCACGTCCTGCCAATTCGGCTACAAAATGACATCGGTCAGTCATCTCGCTTCCCACCGCCTTCCCCCGAACCTCACCTGCTGCCCGAGGTGCTGATGCTTGTGTAGGTGATTGAGGTCGCGAAACGAAGCCTGGCTGTTTCCCTAAATCTCGAGGGCGATATCAAGGCAAGTGTGGAAGGAATGGCCGGCGATTTTTCCGACCAAACCAAGGCAAGCGTCCAATATCAGCAATTTCTCGACGATTCTTCAAACACCATATCCATCACAGGTGGTGATCCGACACTCCGAGCTCAGTTGGAAACCAGTCCCAACGACCCGGGAATCAATGACACCTTGACCGCCTGGCTCGCATCCGCTCCCGGAAGTGCCAATGTCGTCAGTTTTGGGACGGCAAATCTATGGGACTTGATGAACGACGACCGCGTTCCGGAAGCACAACAGAAATGGCTCGACATCAATTCCGCCTTCCTGTATCTTGCCAACAATCCCGAGACCCATATCACCTCATGTCGTCTGGTCATCAACTCGGACTGGGGCGAGGTCACCTTATATACGCCTAATGCCTACATCCAAGCCGACCCATCCGTGGTGAGCGAACCCCGCACCGACGTTCTCCAAAACAAGATCTACTTCGTCAATGACGGCCCGGTGTACGACTACACGATTGAGTAAGTGATTCCTAAGCAAGCGTTGATTCTACTTTAGTTTATGTACAACACCTGAATCGATTGCTTACAAATCCGGTCTCAATTCCAGTTTTCAAATAAGGAACGATGGATCACCAATAGTGCTCGGTCTTTCACACGGATGGCACCAAGGAGAAGGGTACGACGGTTGGATTTCGATAACGGTTCATGGAGTACGTGGCATTCTCGGGCGACAGCCCCTTCCGCTTCCCCTGCTTTTCTTTTCCCCCGCTCCTTCGCTTTTCTTTGGCCACTTTACTATCGAACCCATTTGTTCCAACGGAAGGACCTTGCATTGACCAGAGTCCGAGCAGCCCGAGGATCAATACCGCGAAAACAGGAACCTGACCCAGACCGTTTACAACACAGTGAGGTATGAGGTCAAGCCCAATCCGAATCCTTCTGGTGAATCGATGAACCCGTACATGTCCAATGCAACCTACTCGCCTGCGAAGGCGGTTCCGCTACCTGTGCCATCGCAGACTCCTGGGACCGCCCGCTTGGCTCTGCCCGGGGCGACAGATCCGGACGTGGGTCATGTGGATGTGACCTGATGATGGAGTAGCTCAGCTCGATTGAGTTCCAGATGATCCTCTGCGCCATTCTGTAGCAAGGAAGACTAAGTGATCTTTGGCAACTGGAATCCAGACACGAAACGAGAGTGTCGTGGCATTGCACGGCTTGAAATGCCTCTATCTGCCCATGAATTTCTGATGGTTGTATGATTCTATACTTGTACAATGCAGCTGACTTTCCGTGCCTCTGGCCCCCTTTCCATCCTCTGAATCCGTCCATATACCCTTTACCGAATCGTTCCTGGTACTGCTTAGCAGACTCCGTGCTTAGCAGGAGACCTCAACACCATCTACCAGCCGCTGTTGCGGACTCTCTACCTTGCACCCTCACCACTCCTTGATGCCGCCAGTACTCCCCCCCACAGGGAAAATACGCTCGTCAACCAACGCATACCCAGATCCCAACTGCCCCCTCGCTCTCCACCCTCCGCCCAAAAGTCCGCACCCTTGAAAGCCCCCCCTGCCGACTTTTCTCACCGTCGCAGCAGCAGAACCCTTTCCCCGCAAAACACGCTATTCACGTCCGAGCCAGCTGGCACCCCACCTCTCAATTCCCGGTATGTATACACAGCAAAAGCGTAAGAAGATTCGGCCCCCTTGCCCCCGCCACCACAAACATCATCCACCGCCCTTACCACGCACCCACCCCGTCCATTCGAAATGTCTTAATCCCAAATATTGCCAGCGAAAAATGACGCAAGCGTGCATCCATGGTGTGCTAAAACCCCACCCCCCGCCCATAAAAAAGGTGAGACATGGGGGGGGCGCGTGGATCCGCCTTCGCGTGTGGGACCCGTGGCTGAGACATTTGTTTCTGCAACTCTTGGCATGGAAGTAATTGCTCGATCTCGACTCGACGCATGCATGGAGCGATCTGAAGTGATCAAAAGTGTCTTTGACTGGCTTGTCCCAGAGCCCCTGCCTGGTTCGTGAGGGACCTCGACGGCGTTGGTATGGGGTGTCAACGACGCCGGTGGGGTGGTCAGATGGGCCAAGTGTGAACTCGGGACGGAGGCATATGTGGCGCGCGTTGCGGGGTCACTCAATCGATGGGGAATGGAACTGTCAAAGTTTTGTGGTCTTCACGTTGCAGGCGCGACGGCATTCGGATCCGCAATGATGTATGGGGACCTGATGAGCACTTTGAGGTGAGAAGGAGAGCCGGAGACGCAGGAAGGGAAAATAATGCTTATCCTTGGTCGTACGAGTTTGGTCGTTGTAAGGCTGGGCAGTGTGTAGCATGGATGTTGGTGGTTGGGAATGGAATCATGGCCGTGCGCGGCCGCATCCAGTCCCTTAGGCTAGGCAGTGTGTGGAGCATGAATCTCAGGCTTGAACAGAACATGTGCCCTTCTGGTGGCCGCATTGAAGCGCTCGGGCTGGGCGGATTCATTCTCTATATTGGGTCTTGGGAAGAATGGGCAGTCTCGATTTTTGACAGAGTGTCTGTCTGTCATATCCGTTCCAGAAGTCGCTCATTCTACATGCATGTCCATTACAGCGCAGCACAATCTTGGGAATTGCCAACGCAGGCCAGAGTCGGGCAATGGCAGATCTCTGGATTTTGCAAATACGAATACACAGATTTGGGATCTGGCGCCAAAGCGTGAAACAAAGGCCGCTTTGACGTGTCCATCAGAATACTCGACGTGGCAGAATGATCACACTCTGTTTAAAACGCCGTAGAGCCAACTCAAGCCCATATTTTTTGCACGCAGATCATGGACCCGGCTTCGGAGCCGGCAGCGTCACACTCGGTTTCCGCCCGCTCATCCCCAGCTTCCCAGTCGACGGCTTGATCTTGGCGAGGTTCTTCAGATCGGTAGTCAGATCAGCGGGGATATCGTCGATGGTGCCGAGTCGGCCCGCGATGGACATCCTGGGATCATCTTTCATGAGAGGCGGGGGTTGGTGGGAACGGTCAGCCGCCCGAATCTGGAGGACTTTGGGCGGCCCGTTTGCACCACCTCGGCCGGAGATGGAACGCCCCTTGACGCGCCGATTGCCGTAGCCGGCTGCGATGGACCCCACGGCGGCGGTGGCATTGTAGTCGGGGTCGGCCCAGTCGGGGTATTCAGCGCAGCCGGCGGCGACCATGGTGCCGAACCAGTCGTAGTTGGTCGGATTGGCGATCTCGGTCGAGAAATCCTGGGTGATGGCGGAATTGATGTCTTGCAGATCGGGTCGATTGGCGGCAATGTTCAGAGAGTAGATTTGCGCCAGCATCTGGAGGACGAGGCCAAGTCTCGTGTCCTTGACCTGGGTCACGGAATTGGCAAGATAGCCGTAACTGGCGTCCCAGGTCGGACACATGTCCTGGGTAGGCATGTTGGGATACAGAGTATCGTTGAAGAAGTTGTCGCAGAGTAACCAGTGAGCCTGGGAAGTATCTAACTCGTTGGTTCTAAAGCTGGCCGCCGCGATGCCGTCCCCACATTTGATGCTGGCTTCTTTTGACTGAATCTTGTCAGCATTTGCCAGCGGCTTTGGCTACCATGAAACATACGGAAGGGTTTATTGTCTGAGCATCAGCATCGTTTACACAGGCAAAGATTACCGGACCACCATTGGCAATTCCGAGCCCGTCGACCGTGCGATTCCAAGGCCCATTGTCTAAATCACTAAATACTTCCTGAGGGACGGACAAGTCATTCTGGGACCACTTGGGAATGGCGGACCCGTTGGTGGAAAAAAAGGTATTGAAGGCGGCTGACTGGCTGCCTTTATTCACTTCGGGTATGATTTGTTGCTCCAATGCTAAGCCAGCCTGCGCGAAGAGCTGGTGGAGCACCGTCAACTGTGAAGTCGAACAGCCACCGAAACCGTATGGGCCGTTACCATCCAATTGCTGCCCCCAGAACAGTCCGGCGTTGGCCCAATCAACATTCTCCGCGAGGGAAACGCCAGAGAGACAGAGAGCTGCCAAAGAAAATAGAGCTGTGGAGGCCATCTTTGCTTGCTGAAAAAATGCTTGAGCAGTTGTAGTTCTGAGTGAGGAAGAAAGGCATCGGAAATAAATCCTACAGGACCTCTTTGTACTTTGTACGTGCCTTTGCATGTTTCATTGCCCGGTTTGGTTCTGCTCAGCTTGTAACAGCCGAGACGATATTTTGGGGCATGGCAGGATTGCTCCTACTGCGCTGGATTGGCAGAATCAATGAGATTGAGACAGGGACAAGCTGCGTAGCTTTTGTTGCACGCGATCTCACATTTTGAGCCAGTCAGATTGCTTCGCGATTGACGTCGCCCCAATTGGTTGACAGGGAGGAGGGAAATTGGGGGATGAAACGATGGATTGGGGCCGATTGGTCCTGGAAGCGCGTCCATGAATTCCAAAACCCACAGACCCAGCGGCAGATGTTTTTTGCCTCATGCGCCGCAAAGCGCCAAAGCGGCTATCAGACAACGGGAATTGTCTTTGACCCTAAGACAATGCGCGACATCGCATGGCTTCATGTAATGGTATCGCCGCTGCTCGCGAATCTATCTCTGACTTGGAGGGGAACGTCGTTGCCACGAGAGCTGAATTCGAAGGGAGGATTCTGGCTTTGAGACTGCATGGCCATTCTTCAAGCAAAGAGGCGAGCCTTGAGTGCGGGAGGCTGTGTGGCGGCCATGAGCTGGGACATTGACGAGTTGGGACGATACCAAATAGAACCCTTACCAAACATGGCCCTTATCAGGTAGAAGCATCAACAGGCAGGTCTTAATCCTAATTCGGCTGCTTGCATCATATCCAACGTAAACGCTGTGGCGTGTTGCTTCATGGTTTGCTCTCAGGTCGATCACCGGCGGCTTCAGGCGACACACTGTCATTTCTTTCTCGGTCAACTTCTTTGTATTGTCCAATATAGAAAATGTGGTGATGCTCGCAATCTGCGACTGACTGTTTGAGGCGTGTTCTTGATGTTCTCAAACGCTCGCTGGCAATTGAGGATTGCAACTGTGTGTGATGCCAGCTCTTTCAATTGATACTACACTTAGTGTTTATGACAAATGCCCAAATAGCAGGCATGTCCGGGGAAGACTGAAAGAGGCGATCAAATCATGCTCGTCTGATTGTACCAATGATGCAGATTTCACTGTGGTTAAGAGGGACAAGTATGCCTACTCTTTTGAAGAAAAGAGATAGACCTTGTGCTGCATGGTGACCCATCTTGGCCAAATTATCAGAATCGCAACAAATCCATTTTAGGAAACCATCATCACGGCATGATGATAGCAAAGCCTTGGCAGCCCCTCCATTCGACCCTTCGTCGTGATCCATCTTCGCGAATCATTCTCAAGCCCACTATTCTCTCATTACCAATGCATCAGGACGAGCTATAACTCTCCACCAAACGGAACAGAGAACAACGCCTGACTGTCACAACCTTCCAAGACGACTCTTCCAAACGGTCCCTTTGTCAGACAGCTTGAAAGCTCTCTCCGCTTCGGAACCCTCATTTCTATCCATCCATCGTTATCTACATCCAAGGACCTCTGATTGAACCTAAAAGATGACGAGATCCAAGGCCAAGAAGATCGACAAGGCCTTAGAAGCTCTCGGGTGGGCCCAGTATGACTATGATGCAGCCCAGGATGCTCTCAAATGTGCCACAGATGGCTCCAAGCGCGCACGAGAAGCTCTGGAGAGAGCGGATCGTGAGTACAAAGAGCTCATGCGGGCAATACCTGCGCCTCGTGCGATTGAACGACAGTCTCCGAGTCCGTCCGATAGCGAAGAAGAAGAGCCACCAAGGAAGAAACGCGCGGTGGACGGAAGGGAGACAACTGGGGACCCCCCCTACGACTATGATCATGGGGGTTGGCACACGGTGTCGAGAAAATACCGGAAGATCTATCACCGGGGCCGTAGACCTGGCTGGATGGACGGAGACCCAGGCTTTGACGAAGACCCATGCACTCAACCTCTGGCGATGGGGGAGGAGGCGACTCAGAACCCTCCAGCACGCTCTGCAGGACGGCCCCTAATGGCGGCCGAGGCAGAGGATGCAGAACCAAGCAGCGCCGCACGAAATCGAATTGCGGCGCTGCAAGGAGACGGTTCTCGCTTCGATCCTGTTGTGCTGGAGGATTAAACGCGGGTGGAAGAGCGGGAAGGAGAACGGAGAGCATTCATCATTTGGAATTTGCCGTTCACTGAAGTCGTGCGTTATCTTTGGGGGAGAGTAGGCGGCTTTCCGGCAATAGACTTGTGAGGAGAGAGGGCGTGGCTTGTCATCATCAGGGGTCGGAAATGAAGCTGGCACGTTGAGGTTAGCGCGGATTAATTTCCATGATCGGCAGGCTGCTTGTAAAGAAGAAATGGTGCTGTAGTCAAGAGGTGGATGGCAAAAGAATGAGTGAGACGCCAACAGCGAGTGTGATGGAAGGAGAAAACAACGAGAGCGAGATTGTTAGAGCAGGCGATACATGTTTGCCTATCATATTAGGAGAGGGACCCCATCATGTCCACCCATGCTGCAGCGAAGTAATTCATCTCAGTACCCTACCTCTTCTTCCCTTATCAAGCAAAACTTCATGCTGTAGTCCCTCCACCCTTTGCAAACATCGACCCCATGAATCCCGTCACCACGTCCCCAAATTGTGGATCGCTCTGGCAGATCGCAAAAGGATCTCCATCCAGCGGACATGCTTCCCCCATGACATCGCTGCTCCAAAGCAAGACACCTCCGATAGCACTCGCAGCCCCTGAGCCAATCAAGAACTTCTCGTAAGTCTCCATGATCGCCGCCTGATCGAGTCCTGCGTTCTGCCGACCAACCCCCAGCTCCTCAACAATCATGGGCTTGTTGGCCGCAACCGAAGCGTCATTGTGATCCTTGAACCACTGCAAGCCATATTCCTCTCCCGCGGAGTCGGCAGGGTTCGTGTAGAGATGGACGGTACCGAAGTCGATTTTTGGGAGTTTGAGGATTGCAGTATAGTCTTCCCCGGAATCGCCGTCGTACGCGAAGTCGCAATTGTTGGCGCAGTGGCCATTATTGAAGTAGCCGTAGCCACCGAAGGTGATCAGGTGGTTCGAGTCCAAAGATTTGATGTAGGTTGAGATGTCGTCAGCCCAGTGGGTGAGTACATCGCTGCCCTCGCAATTGGCTTCTTGGCAGCGGGCTTCGTTGGCTAGTTCCCAAGACAGGATGGCGGGGGAGGACTTGTAGCGGGTCACGACGTGGGAGACGTAGGTCTTGAACGCGGAGATGACTTGCTCATTAATGTAGAAGTCAGTGTGGGTGAAGCCAGCGTCGCCCAGGATGTTCTTGGTGTAAGTGTCCATGCCGCCGTAGTTCGGCCATTCGCTGCTTCAGGGTCAGTAATGGTATTCAGCCGGCGAGGGGCTTGCCAACTTCGTGAGGCACAAGATCAATTTGATGTTTGCGTCCTCGGCTGCTTTCACGGCTTGATCGAGTAATTGGAGTCCATTTGGGCCGTCATTGATGGTGGGCTTGCCGTTGATCCATTCTTGGAAGAAGGTTGCGCCAGGATCAATGCCGTGTGCAGGATCTTTTTCGTTCCACGCTGCGATTCTGGTCGCGCATTCAGTTTCAATGTATTGTAGGGCCAGCTGACAATATGTATACCTGAGAACAGAAAGCTTTTGGGCCAAAGCATTTTGAACGGCTTGCTCCGCGAATTGAGGACTAGTGAAGCCCACTGAAGCAGGTTGTCAGTGGGACCTCTCTCAGGGAATGACCCGGCAATGCTGACTCGGCCAAAGATTCGATCCTCCGAACGTATATGGTTTGCCGTCCACCTCGAAGGTAGCGCCATTAGTCCTGACGAAACCAGATCTGGCTCCCGGTGTGGTATTGATGGTCGGAAACGTTGAATTTGCAACAGACGTGCCATTGCTGGGCACAAGCTGTGGCCTGGCCGTAGATGGACAAATGAAGACTAGGGTAATTGTGATTAGGGAAACCAAATGCCAAAAAGTATTGACCCTGGTGGTTGACTGTATGTTAAAGCAGATGCAGGACCAGAGAGTCATCTTGAAGAAATGAGAGAGTCAAGATGCACGACGAGTTGCCTTTCGACTATGGTAAGAGCGCACTTCCAAACGACAGGGCAAGATGAGGGTAATTGATCCCGAGAAGCCATCGCATTGATCAAGAAGGTCTATATAATGTGCACGACGAGAGATGAGAACAAGAGAAGGACTCAGATGTGCTGAAATAACCAATTCCGGGAAGGCTGAGAGAGGAAGCTGAGAAGGCAAGAATGGTGGGCAGGCCTACAAACACAAGTCAAGCACAAATAATTAGGGTGCAACCTACTCATGATTATCGATCATCAGCCATGGAGTTTTGATGAAGAGCTCGGTCTACATAG
This sequence comes from Ramalina intermedia, assembly GCA_003073195.1. Classification (NCBI taxonomy): domain Eukaryota; kingdom Fungi; phylum Ascomycota; class Lecanoromycetes; order Lecanorales; family Ramalinaceae; genus Ramalina; species Ramalina intermedia. The sequence continues at coordinate 5,943 of PEKF01000032.1, read as the reverse complement.
ATACAGGAGCCAAACAGAAAGTAAGGATCCTGTGGGAGATTGAGTATCCCGCATGATGGCATCGTCTTCTAGGCCTGTGTGCTTTGCTCGTGGAGTGGGCCCAATCATCGTCTGAAGTGACCAATGATCGGAGATATCAATGATCGGATTACCGAAAGGGGCAAAAAAAGAGGCTATCCGAGGAAGGCCCGATTTGGCCGTAGCTTCATCATGAAACATCCAACACGGGATGACGACGTTTCAGGCGGATTCTACTACGATACACGTCCCATTCTAAGGATATGGACTTCTCATATCCACGGCGAAATGTCAGCCTGCATCCTCCCTGACCGGCCTTTTGCGGTGGTCCAGCATACACACAGGGTGATCTGGCAGGATTTACAGGCCACGGAGCTTGCGGTAGCTTATCTTCAACAACACGCGCCCCTCATTGGAGGAGCCGGCATACGGCATACGTGATCAATAGAGTCTCAGACGGGCGCAGGCGAGTGTTGAAGTCGATCACCCGAATTTGGACAACCGCAGCTGACATTCAGCTGGCCGAGAATAGAATAGTGTGTCTTCTCCAAGCCGGAGATTAAAAGTCCAAAAGCAGGAGTAGGCGATTCGCAAGGGATTGAACCTCTGAATTGCTTGGCCGTCCGTCTGGAATGAAGTGGTCTGCTCGTAGGGGTAGAGTTCACGTTGTTGGGAATCAAGCGCTCGCCCACGCTCAGGAGATGTGCAGCGAAGCAGTCTGCGCTTGACTGATTCACAAGGTATAGGAGTTCGTTTGCTTTTGATGTACACTCTGACATTCCCTCAGGATACTGTTCCGCGCAAAAAATGGTCGGTTTGCCTGTACCAGCCGAGCGGGCGCGCCTTGCGCTCACCCGCTGAATCTTTTCCGGAGACGACTGAGTGTCTGTTTTGATTTGGAGAGGGCCGAGCCAAGCCGAACGGCACCTACATATCCATCGTGCGATCAGTCCATGATCAACAGCACTGTCAAGTCTCGGTGCAAAGCTCATGAATTATGGTCCAAGCAAAAGAGGTAATGACCTAAGGGACTCCAAGAGATCCGTGCACTACGCAGGCGCTCTGCGCATCTGCGGCTTCATCGGAGATCTTCTCGACCTGACTTCCTATCCAATGGGTCAGCGCGTTATCTGTGCGCCGGCGTCGAACCACCACGCGGATAAATTCGTCGCTGAAATATCTCGGTTCTCCGTTCAGGGCTGCCGCGTACTTTCTTCGGATTTGGCGTATCATAGTATTTGATTATTTGTGGGACCGCTGCAGGTACTTTGACGTAACATCCGCCTCCAATATCCAACCATGATAACATTACAGTGTCCCTGTCGACTAGGCCTACTGCCTCTACTCATCCCAGTCTACCACATCATCCTCCTCCTTCTCGCGAGTCACGTCCATTCTGCCCTTGCAACGCAGCCAAATGCGCCTCAGCGGCAAACTCCGCATTGTCTCCACCCAGGTGACCTTCCCAATATCGCCATACCCAATGTAGCCCATTGCAACAACCTCGCGCGAGCTTTCCGTACTGCTGTTGGCTCCGACGAGGCTCGTGTATGGGGCCTCAAGGCCAAACAGTGGCCTATGGCTTTTGTTCCACTGCCAGCTAAAATGTCCAATGGGACGTGTGTGATACGTGTCAATGTGGATGGCTCGCCGTACTACGACATCGCCAAATTCAACGACATTGCAGCCTTCATTCAGGATACCGTGGACATCTGCTTGAGCGGTCCGTATGGCCCGGCGATTGGGGGAGCGGCGTATGTGGGAGCAAATGGTTGGTTGGCGGTATCTGTGACAGGCAAGTCCATTGCGGACGGAGATGATGCAACTGTCATAGAGACTGGTGTGACGACTGTTCACGGAACAGCAATCGTGGCTCCAGATACCGGGAAGCCGCCAGATTTGACTGCAAGAGATTGGATCGCTTGATTGGTTACCTAAAAATGCCTCGCCGGTGCGTCGACAGGTGGTCAAGCCAATGCGATGGTGCCTTTGTAGAGACGCGGTTGAAAAACATATGCCCAAAGGTGAAGTGAGTCCATTTGCAGGGTTTCTTGAAATGATCAGGATCCGACGTGCCCGCAGAGTCGAGTACACAGAAATATTGTCATCATTCGCCAAAGTCCATTGCTCCCATTTCTAGTCTTACTTCCTCTCTTCATTCAACATATCATCATATGGACCCCGCCGCCACCTGCATGCGAGCTCTATCTCCGTCAGGGTTGTGGAGTATCAGCACACAGCCAAAAGCAGGTGTTATATCGTACATGATATGTAAAGCAAGCAGTCCATTTATTCCCACGTCGTCAATGCCTGCTGTTGCTCAAAACTTTGGCGTACAACCTACCAGATGCTCATTGAACATCAGCCCAACTAGCGTTATGCAAGATATGATTCACTGAATAGAAGACCAAAATTGAACCAAAAGATCGATCATTTTGCTCCAGCTGGGATTCGAACACAGGACTACAGTTGCGAATCAGGACTACAGGGCTAAAGTGAGGAGAGACCGAAGCGTCTCATTCTGCAAACACCCTCTCCTCTCTGCTTGCTGCTGTCGTGTCAACCACTACACTACTGAAGTGCCGTTTCGTCTACCTGTTGTTGTTTCGAAACATATCCCTGAACAATCGCGGCTTTTGTGAGTGACGCAGGTTGTTTCCTCGCCCACCCCTGCGTCTACCAATCCAAGTCTGAATACACTGTTCCTCTGATACATTTTGCAAGTTGTCCATCAATCCATGAAGGGCGAAGCCTTGCATATCGAATACTATAACGCATAACCTCTTGTCTCAATCTCCTCCTGCATCAATGCTGGGTTCCTCAATCAACTCTGTGTTGACAAGTACACAAGCAGAGTCTCTAGTACGCGACTCGCATTGCAAACGCCGCAGCAACTCTCAAGATGGAATGAAGCACATTGGGGTTCTTGGAAAGGTGCAAGATTGGCAGTGGGTTCCTCATAGACGCCGATTCGCCAAAGATAAATGCATAGACAGTCATGCGAGAAGGCCTTGACCCCTGGCAAAATTGCTGCAACGATAGCCTGCAATCCCGTTGACAGGTGGAATGTTACGGCCACACAGAGACTCCGTCGAGAATCTGAGCATTGCCGACCTTGACCTTGAAGTCAGCCTTGTAATTCGATGATCAGCAACGTTACGCGTGGACTCGAACCCTATAAAGTCAATCCGCCCTGAAACGTGTAGTGCTAGTCGCTTGTTGCATGCTTGACTGAATATTGCAGTCTAGAATTGCTCAAGCAAAAGTGATTGAGGCATATTGATATGCCTCCCCAGCGCAAGAGCCAGATACCTTATCGCGTCGGCATGCTCTCTCCGAGCCCATAGTACTAGGATTGATGAGGGGGCGAATTACTGACACGCACAACGGATATTACTTGGAAATGCTCCAGAGTCGCTAGGAACCTCGAATGACTTCGGATGGCAACCTTTATTTATCATATAAGCAATGCTGAAAGCCGCCATGCCAAGTTCGATTGTCTGTGATGTGAACGGAGAAGAAGCCTAGAGTCTTGCATGACAGAAGTCAGGTCCAGAGCATGTTGGCATGAGCAGATTGAATTCTCATTATAGAATCTTTCGCATCGGGGACAGAGTCTCCCGCGATGCTTGCTGGCTTAGCATTTGAGCATTCCCTGTACAGCACTCCCCCAATATCTTCGAGACGAGTTCGAAATAAGCCTTACGCAAGCCGAAGAACATTGGGGTAGGATAGCTGAAGGAGACTGTACAAGATCATGGTCTGTGGACATGGTAGTTGAATCCCCACGAGCTGTAGCCCCCACCAACCCAGATCTCGAAATGACAGAAGAATCACCCTCCTCGCCACTGTTGAAGTCGACATTTGTGCTGATCAGGGGATTACTCGTCACCAGAATCACGGCGTTAACCAAAACAGTCGAGAAAATCCCGAGTCTCAGACCACTTATACAACAGGTACACAAAGCATATGATGTCGATCATTGGCGTCATGAAAAGTAGTGGATCTTGGTCTCCGTATCTAGACTGAGCTGGTTTCATTGAGCGGGTTATTTCTCTGCCCTCTGAATTCAGAGAAGAATGCTGACATTGAGAGAGGGGTGGGTAGAGAGAGACGCCATCACTTCAGAAGTGTATGACAGTATGAATCACTAGCAGGCTCTTGCTTGACATTAAAAGCGACATCAAGCAACAGTGAGTAGAATAAGAACCCTCTGCCGAAGCGGAAGTACGCCTATTGATGCAAGCAGCCGCAGTAGGACGTGTCCATTCCGCATGCGGGTCGACCGTGGAGTTGTCTTATCGAAGGGTCCAGCCGACAAGTCCATCGCAGGGTTTAGAACGTCATTATACACTCATTCGCTTTGGCTTCCCTTGTTGAAACAAGAAAGACGGTGCTTCAAGCTGTGTGAACAAGGAAGGATATTTCGCTAGTCCTAGCTTGATCATGATCCATCATAGTGCCTCGCTTTGATTCTTGCTTTGCACAAGTCTCTAATACAGTCATTGCGTGGTCTGTGAATCTCTTGAGAATAAAGTACCGTTTGAGCCGCTTGTTCTCAACGTGTTGAATGTATCCGGTCTGGGCGACCATTATAATAGATTTGAATGATTCCAAGGAATCATTAGCTCGATACCTGAGCCGAATCGACACGCTCGGAGGACAGGAAGAAAGTGCAAGAAGCAAAGCGGGGCGAATGAATGCTGTTCATCGCTTGTGGAATCGCAACATCTATTTTCCTCCAATGACGATCGGGGATGGGTCGTTGAGAGACCGAGTATTTGCTCGACTCGTTAACTCTCCTGCGCTTTGCAGTCTGGAACTCGGGGTTGGTTTGTAATGCCCGTGCAGAAGATCCAACCATCGTATTGCCTCCTTGGTATATATCGTTGCTCCTGGCTTGTGTTTCCCATCTAGATAGAGCATCGTCTCATACAGGCTTTCCTTTGTCTTCAAAAGATAAGGGAAATTCAGAAGCGAGTCTGTCATGTACCAAGGACGCCCTGCTTGTTAAAGATTGTCGTCTGATCCATGTGAGAAAGGCATTAGTGGTACGGTCGAATGCGACAACAAGGTAAAAGGCTATGCATTCGCAACAGCAATCTTTGACTTGTGTACGTGATCATTGAATGCAAAGCGTTGGTATTAGCGCATAGCGCATTGATGCCGCTGGCGTCTCACTGGCGCGCAAAGCTACTGCGTTAAGTCAAGGCCTGCAGGGCCTTGGTAACAGCCTTGGTGATACCCTGGATAGACCCTAAAAAGCATATTGATTTAGATATTAAATACCGGGGGGTTTTACGGCGTTTAGTTAATTTAATTATTTATTTTAAATAAAAATAGTATCCCAGTTCTTTCTAAATTCTTTAAGAATTAGTTTATTTACCAAATCTATTTATTACTTAATACTTAAGTCTTTAACTTTACGTTTTTTATAAACTTTTTTAATTAGCCCCGTTAACTATACGCCGGCGGCCTTATTTAATATTCTAATTCTTCTTCCTTTTTAAGGAAAAAGCCCGTCGTTACCGATATAATAAATATTAAAAGTACCCGACGTTAATTTAACGCTGGAGAAAATCCGGTTAAATAACGCCGAAACGATTTAATAAAATAATTTATTAATAATTTAAAAAGTAATCGTTTTAATAAAGTTATCGCGTTAATTAAACGCTACCGCGACCGTTTTACCCGTTAAACCCGTTTTTAAATTTTAAAAAACGAAGCGGATATCTTAAAGGAAAATTTTTAAATATTTCGCGTTTTCCGCCCCGTTACTATTATTCCGGTAAAGTTTTATTCGGGAATTATTTTACCGGTTATTTTAATAAAAAAATTTTTTACTATTACCGTAACGTTAACGGCCGATTAAGTTATACGTTTTTTTATTAATCGCTTTAACTTCCGTTTTAAAAACGTTTTTAT
>PEKF01000040.1:0-189252 GCA_003073195.1 Ramalina intermedia | reverse complement strand
GCTTACCGTATTCCGCCGATATAATTTTAACTTTATCGTTATATATTAAAACGGTTTTAATTTTATAAAAAACGATATTATATCTTTTTTTTTAAACTTTTATAAATACCCTTTTTAAGCTTTTAGTAATAAAATTATAGAAAATAAACGAATAGGACGTTTTTATCAACGTTTATAAATCGTTATTCCGCTAAATTACTTTATAAATAACGGTATAAAGCTTTAACGTTACCGGAATAATTAAAACTGTTTTTTTTATAATTAAATTATTTATAAGTCCGGTATTTAAAACTAATAATAAAATAATTTTTAATTTGCGAACCGTTTAAGCCTTTTTCTTAATTATAAAGGCTTTTATTTAAAGTTTAAATACTAATCTAGGTATATAACGGGTCCTATTTAATTTAAGTCTTATAATTTCTTATTTAAGACCGATAATAAAGTCCTTAATAATAATTATAATAATTGCGTAATACGAAAACCGTCTTATTAAAAAACACATTATACGACGGTCGCGTTCGGTAAAAAACCGGTTATGTTTTAAGGGACTTGAAAACAGGGGTATGGCGATTCGTTCCCGGAGCTAGAGCATTCCGGAAGATAAAACCCAACATAGAAAGCGAATGCCAAGCCCACAATTCTATGTATATGACCCAAGATTTGCAACTAATTATAGCTGTAAATAACAGGAGATGTCTCCATTGGTGAGATGGCCGAGTTGGTTATGGCGCCAGGTTAAGGTCACCTTAACACCAAATTCCTGGTAGGGAAACCTGCGTGGGTTCGAGTCCCACTCTCATCATTTCGATTCATTTTTGCCCCTTTTTCCCCTTTCATGGACTGTCAGAATCTACGATGAGAGGAGAAGACTATGTTTCCTCTTTTGCCTCTCGGGAGGGCAAGGAGTTTGTTGAATTATCGAGGAGACGGTACGTGCCCAGCGGGTTTGCATGGATGGCCAGAGCCTTCCTGTGGAGGAGCAGCGAGAGTCGCTGGAGTGGGTTGTATGGAGGAGACCCTCCAAATATGAGAGGGATTATACGTGTTCATGCACCCTGACCAACGTCTATGTAGTCGAAAACCAGAAAGGCAATGTAGTTAATTGAAGAATGCGTACTATGTACACTAAGCCTGAGCTAATAATGCTTCTAGAGCTGTTGGCCGACCATGAACAGCTAAAGTGCTCGCAAGACCGCTTTGTGCCGAGATGCATGTCTAATTAATAAAACATGGGTGAATGTAAGGGTTGTGATGGACGCACTTTTCCACCTCTAAAGTCGCACGATGTAGCTCGAGAGCTGTAGAAAGCAAAAGCCGAGATGTGCCGCTGGGGTGTATCAAAAGTACGTCAATCAATCCGAGTCTTCCTGATTCGACTCGGGGGAGCTGGCTCGCTCGCTAGATGCGCTCTGCAAGCTCGCTGCTTCGCTTGCTTCTTCGTCCTTGTCGGAGCTACTGTGCTCCTCGTCCTTCTCGTGGCCCTCTTCCTCCTCATGGTCTTCCTCCCTCTTGTGGGTCTTTTCCTCCTCTTTGTGGCTCCCCTCCTCCTGCTGGTCCTCGACCTCCGATTTGACTCCGAGATCCTCTGCTTTCTCATGGCTTTCGCCCTCTTCGCTCGCAGCTTCATCTTCTTCCGCATCCACCTCGAGTCCAACAACGCGTCTCATCATCTTTTCGACGCTTTCAATGGACCGCATCGTTTCTTTCCGGACCTGTCTCTGAACCTTGGGAAGAATTTCGCCTTCCTCCAGCTGGTCCCCGCCTCCCAGCACAGAGCGGTAATCGCGTTTGACCTGAAAGAACACTTCGTCTATCTTTTCACTCAACGTCTCCTCTGCTTCTGATGTCAAGAGGTGGAGCTGACGTCGAACCTCATCAGCACTTTCTTGAAACATTGTGAGCCTATGCTGTGCGACGTGGCTGTTCATGTGAGCTTTCATCCGCATAAATTGTCCCGAACCTATAATTGTCAGCGAGATTAGCTGGAAGGTTTTCAGATCGACTTACCAATCTCCTGCTGACACCAGTCGTAGGCGTCAAACATGTACCGCTCAATGACGGGAACGAACTCCCTGTTAATGTCTTTTTGCTTCGTCACGATTTTTTCTTTTGTAGACGTGGCCAAGTCCTTGAGAATGTGTTCGTACACTGTCATTTGTTGTGAGAGCATGGACAAGCCGGCAATGCTGGCGCCAATTCGACGAGCTCTGCTGTCGATGTCACGGTGAAAGCTCTTGAGGCCAGCGGGAGCAATGCGGGTAAAATTGTTCAGAACGATCTGGAGGCGCCTACTAAAGACCTTCTCCCACCCTGGAGCGATCACCTTGATCATTGGCTCCGTCAACTGAGCATTCCAGTCATGCAGGCCTTGAGCGTTTGTAAAGACTCCATTACGTCGACATACGGCTTTATAGGTCGCCCAATATAGTCCACCCGCAGCACGGTCCTCGCGATTGACAGGCGCCCCCCACTTAAGCGCAGTCTCGATTGAGTCCCCGGAGGCATTCGAAACGGCGGTCTCGTACTTTTCGAAGATGCTGTCGTTGAGCTCATCTTTAAGCTCCCGGCAGACGGTCTTAATGGCATTGTCGAGGTCCTGCAACGCGAACCATAGATTAGCTGAGATCTCTCATCCGCTTTGAACTGAATCCAACACACGTACATGGTGTCGGAGGTGCCATCCAAACTTACACGCTCAAGTCCATCGAATCCCTTTTTGAGGTATCTTGCCTCTCTCGCCTTCTGCTCTGCCGTTAGATTCGCTCCTGTACCGTCGCTTGAGGCCCATAGGCTAAGAGAGTTCAACAACTGGCTGAGCTTGTTGATGAAAGAGCGGCAATTGGCCGCTCGCCCAGTCTCGGTGAGCTTTTCGCAATGAGCCTGAAGGGCAGGAATCTCAGTCTCCTCTATGCTGGTAAAGCCAGGCACATGGGGTTCTTTGCGAAGTCTTCCTTGGAGCTTTTGGTATCCTGTGAAGAACTCAAAAATCAACGTCCTTTCCTGCCAGACGCGAAGATGGGAGACGCGAAGATGTAAAGACACTGTGCTTACCCCTGGATGAAACACAAAACACTGGCAAACCCTTGGCGACCTCATCGTAGTCCCTCACTTCATTGTCGGGGTTGAAGTTTTCCTCATCTTCTTCGGCTGCTATTTCTTGATCCAGCTCTTTGATACCAGCGGCGAAGTCTTGCTGGATGGCCCCTTTCGAGTACTTATTGCGGCCGGAAATGCACATAGCGGATAGTTCACTCTCGATCTTGGACTCAGCATCCTTGGTTGCAATGAGCTCCTTCCTGATTTCGCTCATCTGCTCTGTGATCTCTTTCTTCTGTGCTCTGGTATCCTTCTTGACGTTCTTGAGCTCCTGCAGTTTAGCTGATACCTCAGCTTCGGTCAAGGGTTCTGAGTTCTGTGAGTGGGATGATCCACTATCTTCTTCATCATCGTCGCTGATCTCGATCTCGTCATCACTTTCCTTAAACTCGCTGTCCTCGGAATCACTGGAGTCTTTCCTTGCTTTCTTTCGGCTCGAAGCCTGCTTGCTGCTCGCTTTGCGCTTCTTGTCTCCAGACCTGCATGGGGGAGCATAGGTAACTTTGCCCTCGCTCACTGACTCTTTCAGGGTTTCCCAGACCTCTAAGTCTTCATCGGCGTCGTTAGCTACCTCCTCATAGACGGCCTTTGTCTCCTTCAGTTCTTCCAGCTGTTTCTTGAGCTGTTTTTGCTTGGCTGATAAACGGTCGATCTCTTCCCATAGTGGAATCATTTGTTCATCAAGGTCAAGAGTGTCCTGCGCCTCCATGAGACTGATATCGTCCGTCTTTGAGCAAATGAAGCTGACGGAACTGAAACCGCCGTCCATCTTCAATTGTCTTTTGAAAGACTCACCGAGCAGTGACTTTGCCGCCTTGTCATCTACCGCACGATTGATCGGAGCCACGATCCAGAGACCAGTGCATTGCTTCATGTATCCTTCGGCTACGGCTGCTCGGGCTGCATTCGCGTCATGGACACCGGGAAGGTCGACAATCACTGCTCCGGTGGATAACGCAGGAGCCTTGACGTACAGTCTGACAACCTTGATGAGTGGCCAAAATTCACGCTCTTTCTTTTCCTTCTTGCCATCTTTGTCTTTTTTGCCTGTCGATTTTTCCTTGCTATCAACGAAGCCTTGCAGCTTTTTGTAGAAGATCAAGGAATCGGTCTCCTCGAGATTCCTCTTGCTATCCAGAATATGCGACACCTCTCTCAACATTGTTTTGATACTGCTGTTCGCAAGGTCTTCCTTGGTTTTGTGAGGATAGACGGCCTTGATCTTGGCATATGCGACGCCAGCATCGGTGTCTTCATTACTGCAATCCTTGGACACATTTCCGTTGCCATCTAGTAGATCCTCAAAAAGGATCTTGAGCTCTTTCTCCCAATCCGCCATGCCAATGAACTCGATCTCGGCTACGTAAGGTTTCTCCTGGTAGTTATACGAGATCTCTGTCACACACGCCGTGCATGCTCTCATACAGTTCGTGGGGACGAGGCGCTCCTCGTCAAGCATAGCATTGATTACGGACGATTTGCCGGCGCCCGTGTTGCCTACGACACCGATGACTGTCCTTGTCTTCACAGCCTGCTTTTGCAAAGCCTCGATCTGCGTGATCCATTGCTCTGCGTCGGGGCTGTTAGGCATCTTCTCAGACAATGGTCCTTTTATTTTGTTCAAAAGCTCTACGCTTGCTTCAACAGCAGCCTCCAGGATCTGAGGTGTGGCATCAGTGAGCAGGCTAGCAAGCTGGAAGTGCTTTTGTTTCTGGTCTTCCAATTCTTTCGCGGTTATGGGGGGCTCTGAGATCTCGGCAGAAATCTTAAGTTCGGAGGGCGGAAGAGTGCGAGGTTGACCGATTGGGGAGCTCTGAGGTTCGGTGCTAGGTGTAGACGCGCGATAGGCATCTAAGCAAAAGCCTGAGTCAGCATTGCTTCCTGGTTCGCCACTCCGGAGAGATATCTAAGGGCAGAAGGGTTGGGGATTTGAGGAATGCATGAAAAATGCGATTCTGTTTGCAGCGGTGATGAAAGGCTCCAAGACTCACTTACCCCAGGAAGGATTAGGCTCAATTTTGGGCCTAGGTGCGAGGCCATAGTTGTTGCGTTGATGTTCGGTCAGCCCGCGCCAACATGCCCACAAGTGTCGTTCATGCTGATCTGCGAGATGTGTCAGCTTTGCTCCAAATCACCAGCAGCGAAATTACCTAGAGGGATGTTGGGAAAAGCGCGACGAGCTCCTGAGCAGAACATAGAGTCAGTGTAGATCTTTACGTTACACAAGGCACCCAGAGGATTGGGGTCATGACGTCACTGATATCTACTTACTCTCAATGAAATCTGCATGATATTGCCAGAAACGGCCAACATCCACTTTGACCAGCCCATCCCAGCCCGGGAGTCCGGAGCCAGGGGGTAAAGATGGCAAACCGTGCGGATAGTGATTTGCGTATGGTTGTGGAGAGAGGGTGCGATTTTGGCGAGGGCTTGCGTAGGGTTGACGCAAGGTCGAGCCGGCCGGACGTGGGAACGTGGGACTGCCAGACCGTGGAGGTTTTGGGGACATTTTGGGTGCTGGCTGGGAGGGTGATGGACGATCGGCCTTGACTTCGCTCTTGATCGGCCGCTGAGGTATTGTATTTTCCCCCTGACCAAGTGGTGATTTTGTTGCAGAGGCACCTGCACCTTTCTGAATTTTGGCATTGGGATCCTTTGGTGTCAACGGCATTGTTTGCTTTTCACTTCGCTCGGGTGTCGGTGAGAGCATTGACTCCGTTCCGTCAACAGCATCAAAGGCGACGACATTGTCGCCAGTGGTGTTCAGTGAGCCCACAGTGCTACTGAGCTCAACCGGTCTGCCATTGTACATCATTGTCCATGGAACCTCTCCATCTCTTTTCTCACTATATTGGTCCCTGATCTTGGACAGCGAAATTTTCTGTGAGCCGTGTCAGTACTATAGATAGCCAGGGTAACAGGCGGAATGGACTTGGAAATGCTTACAGCTCGACACTTGATCCAGAGAAAGTCTTCCTGTTCCAGTTCTTCAGCAGGCGTCTTGCCTGTCTTCAAGATCGCCTATATCACGTTAGCTCACAAGTGTTCGGCGTCTGATTGGTCTTGGTAGCGCTTACGACAGCAACTGTGGAAGGATTCTGGAGGATGTCTGGGACGAGATTTTTTGCTTTGGTGTGCAGGAGAGAACGCCGTGGATCTGCCATCTTATACGTCAATGCTATGCAGCAAGACTCATGAAGACTGGTAGGATTCACAGAGGTTTTAGAATGGGGAAGTATTGCAGAATTTTTCTGGTTTGTTCTGGGCGAGAGTGCGCGACGCGCCGTGTAAATATCAGAAGTTCACAAAAGACATCATAATTGCGGGAGCGCCAACGTAGCTATCGATAAGCGCATAAATTCTCTTGGCACCATACCCACGGCCCCCCCCAGTCGTAGATGATAGAAACGACGATGATCATTCTCGTTCAAATGAAAGCTTTTTCGCATTGTCGTAAAGCGAATAGGGAACTAATGCAGCAAATGTCATTGCGGTCGAATGAGTCAAACCTCTTTGCACACGACATCGCCCGAATAACAGCACTTTCTACTTCTGGCGAGTGGCAGCTTTCTTCGGAAACATGCTGTCGAGTAGAACGTTTGTCTCTGCGTAATTTGAAGATGGAACGGCCTAGCCGTTTCGAAAGGAGGCTCCTGTGGTCTACTTACCACCATCATGTCTCGCCGGCCGCCGCTATGATGACTTGTAAAGCCATTACTTTGTGGAGCCTTCACTAAGTTGGCGCTTGAGCATGCCGCAAAAGCTCTCGAACAATACGCTGTCCCTGCCTTGCAACCATCTGACCGTGGCAGTGATTCCCCCTTTCCTTGGTAGCCTGATCGATATCTTGACGGCTAGAGCAGGCTCCTCAGGCTCGTCTTCTTCGAAAGGTTCTGCTCCGATTTTGCTGGCTTGCTCCCTCTTACGCCGTGCAGCTCTCGACCAGACGTTTGCTTTTGCGAAGCCTACTCCCTCCGACAAGTCCGTCTTGTATCGCCATTGCATGTCAAGCTCCTGCATCAAGTGATTGAGGGTGTGAGCGCACGTGTCTATCGTTGCTGCCCACGGCGCAAGCTTGTATTCAGTCGGAAACGGGAGTAGGTGCTTTGGCAGCGTCGAACTTGCTCTAGCAACGGTCTGTTGTTCGTCTCAGAGGGAACCTTTAGCTTTGTCGGCAGCTGATCTTACCTCGCTTGGTCGATAAGATCCCCAGCTCCACCCGACAACCCAGCGCTTGGTCGCATTACCTGGCATAAGATCTGTGACGGCAAAGTTGGTGACTCCGACCTCCTTGATCTTCTCGATGATCTGCTCCACGCTATTGCCTTTGCCTAGCATGCTTGTAAACCATTGACATCGCTCTTTGAGGTCTTTACTTTGATCGATCATCCGAGTCACAAACGCGACTTCTCCCCCTTGCGTGACCATCTCGATATCAGAACCTGTACACGAGGAGCGTGGAGGGCGCTTCTTGGCCGCAGCTGATTCCAGCAGGTCCGCTGCAGAGGAGTAAAATGGAGGATTGCACATTGAGAAGTCGATACTAGGAATGGTTAGACTCCTTCATAGACCTTAGTGAGAGCGGTCGGCCATACGATTCCAGCTTTAGGTGATCTAGTGGGAGTAGTGCCTGAGAAGACTGAGTCTGGAACGCACGTATCCGACTTTGGAGATCATTTCGGATAATGTTGTTCTTTGCGTATTCCAGACTCTTCCGATCAACATCTGGACATGGCTTAGGAGGTCTTTGAAGATGTCGTCCATCCAAATTGGCTCACCTGTAGCGGCAAACTTCCAATTGGGCCTTTGAACACAGCCCAGCAGAGGGTAGATGCAACTGGCCCCCGTACCTCTGAACAATTACTAATCAGTACTGGCAAGCTAGTACCCGTACTGTGATCCATAACGCACATGTCTAGACCAACGACATCTCTTTGGCTATCGTATTTGTCTTTGAAGTCGCTGCTGGTGGAGTCGATAAGACCTTGCAACCAGAGGATGTAATGAAGTCTTCAAAGCGTCAGCCCTAATGATCCCCTCGTTGATGATGAGCATCGTACCTGTTTGGCACCTGGCAATTTCATGAGTCCACCTTTTGCTTCATGTCCCACTCATGAACATACTGGAGGACATAGGCGATCGGCAGGAAGGTCGATTTGAATACCGAAGTCGCGATGCAAAAGGCTCTTGGTCAACTCCCTACAAAAGTTAATTCTGGACTTGCAATTCATGACCACAAACTGACTGCACTGTCTCCGGGTTGCTAAAGTCCAATTGCCCATTGTTCTTGAGACTAGACTCGTTTCAGCTGAAGCCGTGATTTTGGACATAATGCAATCCTACTGCTTGTTGAATGACGGATACTGCATGGCCAGAGCGGCGAAATCGACGCCATGCTCGTATATACTTCGGCTGGTCATTGCGTAGCGAAGCTTGTCAGCATGTTCCTTTGAGATCAGAAAAGGAAGATGAAGGACCGGATGTTGTACAGTAGCAAGAGTAGGGCCCCTCAGGCGGACGTCAGAGCGGAAATAATTCCGACACACAATGAGAAATCTCTCAAAACATAGCGTTTTTTTTCTAAAAGTCTCAAACCACTCAATCCAAATAATCATACTTTTCAGAAGGTACCACTGACAAGCTATCGGCCACTACAATTATTCAACAAGGGTTCAATCGAGATCATAATCACCGTCATAAAGATGCTTGTCAAAAATTGATGATAATCTCAATTTTGGGCATGTCTCACGATAAATCATGTCAAGCCGGTCCCGGTGAGCTTCTAGGCAGCCCATTGGCAAAAAGATTGTTCGACCATTCAATTGTAGACGTTGCTGCTCCTGCAAGAGGGCAAGACTCAAAGAATCGTTGGCCCGAAAGTCTATGTTCACTCGTTGAAGATCATCTCAAAAATGCTGAAAATCTCAGCGTCGCGAGTCGGGACATTGTTGTTCTTGCCAGGAATTCTTTGGGTTCTTTCCTCCAGGCCAACGTTACAGGGCCGCCATTGACTTGGCAGCCCACTCAAATACTCCTTGGAAGTAGCTCTGTGGATGTTTCCGCAGATAAGCTCGCACTACTCCAGGATGAGTTGAGAGCAAGCTTGTCTGTAGACGGTGAGGCTGTGTATCGCTTACTCCCCACTGTGGAGCTCTTTGTATTCGCGAAATGCCTTTTGAACCATGCTTCGCTAGAAACGTCAGAAGATCAGCTCTTGTGGCGCCTCCGTGTCAATGTATGGCATCAAAGGCTGTTGAATGAAATCTCGTATACCCTGCAAGACCTCATATATCGAGATCTATCTCTTCTTGATCATGTCACTAGAGCTGACTTTCTTATCGAAAGAGCGACTATACATTCTTTGCATGGGTTCGATGTCAAGGCAAGAGATGATTTATCAACCGCCGCAAACATCCGTAGATTTCAATTTGTCTTGACTGGCCGTTTGGGAAAACGAACCAAATTCCAGGAGAAAGAGCTGAGCCAGTTGGTAGTACTTGCCAAGAGTGATGACTCTAGTGATCTCCAATCAAGCAGCTCTTCAGGCTCCCAGAGACAATCTCCAACTCCAGCCCCAAAGTCACTCGCTTTGGACGATGATACCCTGTTAGAAAGTATAGCGTTCTCAAACACGCAAGCACAAGATTCAAGCTCCACTGCCGAAGCCGAAGAGAACATTCCACCTTCGCTTCGTTCGTTAGAGGCTGGTCATCAGCCATTACTTCAACCCCTTGACAGCATCATTTTGATTGCTACTGCATCTTCCATCACCAACACCTCGCCTGAACATGGGTTGACCCGAGAAGAGGTCTTACCGTACGCTGACAGGGTCATCGGCGGTGGAAGCTCAAACTGGCAGATCTATACCCAGGCCTTGCTCGTACGGAGTAGGATCGAGGCCCACAAATCCCGAACAGCCGAGAGAGGTGTTCTCCAATTGCAGGCATTGGTCGATCAGATCATTGCTGAGACAACCCCATCTCACGCTGCTGCAGATGCCGAAGTGAATCAAAAAACATCTCAAAGTACCTTTCTACCTCGACCATCTGCTGATGAATCGGCTTCTGCGCCAGAGCGTCTTGAATATCTTCACCAGCTTGCGTCGCCACCCCGTTGGAAATTGGAGTCTGAACTCGCTGATCGATGGGTCACACTCGGCGCTTTGCGAACAGCTCTTGAGATCTTTGAGAGGCTACAGATGTGGGCAGAAGTTGCTCTTTGCTGGGCAGCGAATGATCGTGAGGATAAAGCAAGAAGGATCATCCGGCGTGAACTCTATAACTCAGTGGTTACAACCTCTACGAATAAGCTGCTAGAGGACGAGTCCGATACCGATATCGGCGACTATCATATAGAACGGAGGCCCTTGCCACCCGATGCGCCACGCTTGTTCTGTATACTAGGCGATCTGGAAGACTCACCAAATGCGTACGAACGAGCTTGGGACGTATCTAATCAGCGATACGCAAGAGCACAACGATCACTCGGCAAAAATTACTTGGCTCATGGGGATCCAGCCAAAGCAGCTGTGGCCTACGCAAAGTCGCTCAAGGTGAATCCGCAGAATCACGGAACTTGGTTCGCAAAGGGATGCGTTGAGCTGCAGCTCGAGCATTGGCTTGACGCAACGCAGTCATTTAGACGAGCAGTCGAGATCGATGATACCGACGGCGAGTCTTGGAGCAACCTTGCAGTGTCGTTTCTCAAGCTGTCATATGCTGCACCTTCCGACTCTGCGAAGTCTCAGCAGGAGTACGTCCGTGATGCCTTGATCGCATTGAAACAAGCGGCACGACACAAGCGCGAATCCTTTCGTATCTGGCAGAACATGCTGACGATCAGCGTGAAGCTTGATCCGCCTCCCTACAACGACATCATACTTGCCCAAAGCCGCCTCATCGACATCCTGGGTCCAAAAGAGGGAGAAACATGCATTGATGTGCCTGTCATGGAAGCTCTTTTGTCGGATGCAATCATCACTTCGCACAACAACACTTCCTCCTCCCAACCATCGAGCGGGGAAAACTCTTCGCGCACAGGACTCGAGAGACTCACGATAGAGCTCATAGAAAAAAAAATCGCCCCCCTCATCACAGCATCTCGACGGCTCTGGCTCCTCACCGCCAAACTCTCCATACACCTCCAGCGGCCGCTGGCAGCGCTAACGGCGTACGAAAAAGCCTGGCGCAGTCAGCTGAACAAGCCCGGTTGGGACACGGGCTCAGATACCAAATCCAAAAATCTGTGGTATGAAGTTGCCGACGCGACGATCGACCTGCTCGACGCGTATGAGAGCTTTGGGGAGAAAGAACGGGAGGCGGGGATGGGCCAGGGGGAGCTGGTGGCGAAGGATTGGAAGTTCAAGGCGAGGAGTGCGGTGAGGAGTGTGCTGTCGAGGGCGAAAGAGACGTGGGAGGATGATGCGCAATACGACTTGTTGCAGCAACGGCTGCGGGATCTGAAAACGAGCTGAGTATTGCTGTTTCTTCCCCGGAAAAGGGAAAAAAGTTGAGTCTAGGGACCCTGCCAACAAGGTCTCGTCAAGTGTAGGGTGCATCGATTCCACGAGGCTAGAAAAAAACGAGCGCAGATCTTCTCCCTGTAATCTTCATGTTCGCACAGTCAGCGGGTCATAGCTCTCTCCCCTTTGACAAAGCAGTATCTTCTCCTAACCACTCTTCCGAAGCTTTCTTCATTATTGCAATAGGCCCCAAAAGGGGCTCCTTTTAGCGCGCCAAGCCCTCAAGTCACACAAGCGGTTGACGTTAGAAATTACCGCTTTAGGCCATGGCGCCTTTTAATTCCAATTATCATATCATCGCACACATTGCACGTCAAAAGGAAAAAGAATAGCAAGAGTGATAGGGAAGGCAACATTGGAGAGTTTGGTGTAAAGCAAGACCAACTTTTGTATTTCTTTGGGGGGTTTTGGTGTCTATCTATGAGATTTTCGTGTTGCAGGAACTTTTGTGAATGCTTTTGGTCTGACTCCGGAACGCCTTTTCTGAGGTACTTTTTGTGGGGGGATTTTTTTGGGTGTGTTTCTGAGGTTTGTGGGATCATCAGAAAATCAGAACTTTTGGTTGGTGTAATGTGTTGTGTCTGTGCGCTTGTGAGGTCGATTTGTGCCATTGAACTTCCGCCGCCTATGTTGCTTGGCTCTGATATGCCAAGTGTCTCTAGTAAGCACCTGCGTCCGGTGCTATTTTTTGGGTTCCTTTGTGGGTTTCTTTGCGGGTTCCTTTGCGGGTTTCTTTGCCGGTTCTTTTGCGGGTTTCTTGGTGACCTTACTGCTCTGAGGCCTATCCCGCGACGGCACCTCTGAACGATGAGCGGGCCTTGATGAGTGCTGGTGCCCTTGATATAGTGACCGAAGATGGTTTTGCGGGTTAGGCGGCGGGTCGATGTTATGGCTTGTGCGCGTGCCCAAGTCGGTAAGACTCATACTTTGACTTAGGCCGGCCGTTCCGTCGTCGTAAGAATCGGAGGATTGTGCGAGCTGGGAAACTTGACGTCTAGTGTTGGGCGGAAGGACGGGGAACCCAATAGGGTCCGCTGCAACATTTTGTCCGTAATATTCATGGACATTGAACGGTGGAGGCGCCAGGAAAGCAGATCCTTGTCCATAAGAAGCTGTGCCAGAACCTCGAGCAGGTTGCTGAAACGGCATAGGAGGTAATGGTGGCACCGTAGGCTGTGCTGCAGAGAGTTGATGATCGTCCCTGGGCAACTGGAAATCTGAAAGGTGCGGGTTTGTATAATTCGGGGTCTGCGCAGGCAAACTGTAGCTTGTGTCCGTGCCATAAGGTTGAGCATAAGCAATCGACTGATATTGCGTGAGTTGCCCCCCGGAGCCTGAAGGTTGAGAGGATTGATATGGAGTATCAGACCCTCGGAGTGACCCGTAAACTGGTGGTGGCTGCCGTACTCTAGAATTTGGAAGAATGTTCGTGGGCTGCCCGTAATTTGAAGAGCGCACGTCCGATTCTATGTAAGACTGTATAGGCGCTCCGTGAATTGGATCTTGCGGAGGAAAACTTGAGATGCTTGCTTCAGTAGGCTGTGATGGTTCAGGATGACTTGTGCCTTCCCTTGCTGATGTTTGGGCCTCATTCCTTCCCCGGCCTCGCCGACCAGACTTTTCCTCCCGAAGACAATTTGGACACAACGTTCTGCCCTTTTGCCTCTCATCTCCTGGATGGTATGATTGATAGGATTGCGTCCGGATATATTGACATAGAAGATCATCGTGTTTCCGTGCGTATGGGCAAATAACAACGCGCCTCAAGTCCCCTATTTTGTAAATCGGATGATTCTCTTCCTCGTTGGCAACCCGGAAAATGAAATCAGAATTTTCTTCATTCTCCTTATTACATTCAGGACAACCCTCGTAGTGGCACATGCTGCAAGATCGGCTAAAGCTTGGGCGCGGTAAGGAATAACTACTACTGGCCATACATTAGTGGGAAAATCGTAACACAGGCCGAGAAACATAGAAGTAAGATAAGGGCTTGGAAGAAATACACACGTTGGCGTTACGTGACAGGATCACAGATCGAGCTTTCTTAGTCGGTGATACCCTGGATATGATCTTTAAGGGAAGACCTCTTTCGCTTGATTGGCTTGCAGGTGTCTTTTGAGGGAATGAAGAGTATGTAGGAGGCAGGATGAAAAGCGAGATCTGAGGGGGAGCATGCGCTTTTATATCCACAAAGAGATAGCACAGCTCTCAACTCTTGCCTTGATGCCTAGACTCCATAAAAATAGCCAGCGAGCACGTCATGAAACCCGGAGGCTCCGCATAGCGTCGGAAAGTGGGGCCGTGACATGAACGACCTCGTATTGCCAAAGCCGTTGGGGGCCCGGCCCGTCGAGGCTGGTCTCATGTTGGGTCGTTACCTAAGATCATGATTGGGGGTGGAGTCCCGATTCTCACCATCCCTGCCATCGTAGCCACCGTACAGCCTTGATACCCAAAGGGTCTGATCTAGATCCCCACAGCCCTGTGCGTCATGCATAAGGTCCGGAACGCGCGGTCCGTTCTGTCATGCCTCGTATCGAGGCTGCAAGCGGCAGCCTTGCTGGTCAAGGCGGGCCTATGAGATCATCTGGTCTCGTTAAGGGCGTACAAAGGCTGGTCTATTCTAGGGTCATGCATTGGCGGCTATAAGATCCCGGTCTGCAAATTGGCTTGTCTTCCGAGCAGTCGGATGCTCAACTGGCAGAGCCTGAAGATCTGCGTTAGAGGCTAAGAAGGCATTGAACAGACCGGGGGGCTCAATAGGCATCCCATACTATTAGGACAATACTAACGGCACAGGCATAGCCGCTAATACGTTGTACAGCTGGATGCATAGTCTGATAGCTCATTACAAGATCGTAAATATAGAATATATTAACTAAGTCTTATGCGGCAAATATTACTCTAATTCTTTAGCATACCACCCAAGCTGCGTGCTTGGCGTTTCGATCAGTAAGTCCAATGTTTACTACAAGGATGATCAGTGGCATCACTGTTCTCTAAGATTTGTTTCCAAGCTTCCTCATTTACGACTGGCATTACAGGCCGCTTGTAGCTTGGGAGAACTATGGTCTAAAGGGTCAAGCATCAAGGTGGAGACGTTTGTGCTGGAGCATCAGATGGACGATCATGTTGAAAAGCACGCAAATTTCTGTAATTCCTCTCTCTTGTTATCTACAAATTGTTCAGACTGCAAATTTTTCTTCCATCATACTCAACAAGAATTGTCTTCCCAAATTACTCCAAGCTTTTCTCAATCTCATCCCCTTTCCCTTCTTTTTTTCTGATTGTTTTCGAGTTATTCTGAACCATCTAGACTTTTTGTTGTTGCAAATGGATGCACGCTGGGGGGTTGATCTATACCATAACATTTCCGCCACTTCCATTATCTAGCTTAGGGTGCTTACCCTGCCCTTTTGCCGTCGGAGTTCTTCTCTTGTCGGTATTCTAAATTTGAGACATGAGTGATTGACCAGGGTCGATTTGTTGGGTCGATTTGTTCTATTTCACGCACGGCTCGGTAGTGGATCTGGAATAGCTTTGAATTGTAGACTTTGCTATCCGGTTTCAAAGACTGGTAACTCAAGTTTGACGGAAAGGAACGTTCTTATTTCTTTCCGCGACGGCTTTTGTCCCCGTTGGAATTCTTGTGACGCTGGGGAGGAGGCGACGGCGAGCGGGGCGGAGGCGTGCGAGGCCGAAGGGCTCCAGGAGGCACGTTGGCCCAAGGGTAACGTGTGTCGTTTCGGGGACGAACCTGAGTGATGACAGTCTCTCTCTGATTGTCTTCAGGTCGTCGAGATTGTCTGACACGCGCATTGAGATTGCCCCTCTCTCGTTCCCTCTCGCGCTCCCCCTCATATTGCTCCCTCTCACGTTGCTCCCCCTCGCGTTGCGCGTGGATTTCTGCAATAGAGGCAGGCCCCGTCCAGGGTTGCCACGGGTCCTCGGCACGTAGCGTTAGTCCTTCCGTGGGTCTGTCAGGATCGATTGAGCGATGAGGCCGGTTCTGGGTATTCTGCACCCCAGAGGTTGTAGTAATATCACTTGAAGGCTGTTGGCGTCGTCGAGTGTTGCTTGAAGCTCCTTGAGGGAGCGGCGAAGATCGTCGGCTTTGGCGGTTGCTCCGAGCTCGCGGCCTCTCCTCTTCACTCGAAGAGCGTGAGTGTCGTCGAGGAGAAGGAGAGCGCGCGCGGAGTGTACGTCTGATTCGCGGGTACCCTGTTGTATCCGGATCATCGCTCTGTGATGAGCGTCGTGTGGCGGGCTCGGATGCATGAGCTGTAGGATGCATCAGGTTTTCGATTCCAGAGGTGACATTCTCCACGTCCGGGTCAGCAGCCAATTGATCGCTTTTCTTGTTCTTCTCATCTTTGTTTTTGTGGTAACGCTCTCTCTTTTTCCGGTTCTTAGCATTGTGGTCTTGTTTCTGGTAGTAGTAGTCTCTCGCTTTTCGCTTCAAAGCATCAGGGTCTTTTTTCGCCATATTCTCTCTGTATCTCCGGTTCTGCTCACGCTGTCGAGATTTCCGTGCTTCTGTTTTCTCAGGGTCTTCTACCTCCTCTGCCTCTTGTTTCTCTTTGATCTTGCGATAGCTCGTAACAAGAAGTTCGGGATTGGCTGCCTTTCTGTCACGATACCGTCCCTTGTGATACTCGAGGTATTCCTTCCTTTGGATACCTCGACAATCCGGACAAAGTGCAAGACTCCCCTTCTCACTCCGAGCATCCGCACTCCACACATCGCGTTCTGTGCATAGCCCCTTTTTACCCGGGCTTTTGCACGAAATCCGTTGAGGCTTCTCTTTTGACGATTGTATATCGTCTTCTCCCCCGGGACCCCTAACACGCTTGCACTTTGGACATCTCAGGAATTTACACATCTTGCACCTAAGACGCCCAATTTGTAGGTTCCTGACGAAGCCTCCTATAATCTCAAAATGAGTTTGAACAGGAGAGAAGAGAACAGGAGATGATTGTGCGTTTGGGAAATGTAGAATCAAGAGGACCACAGAGGAGAATTGCGTCCTTTTATGCCTTCCCGGAGGTTGCACAACCGTCCCATCCTTGAGAAATCTGCGCAGGCAACTCTCCAAGCTCCTGAAATAGAAAGCAAAGCCTTCATGCAAGCCATTGAAGGTGGCGAGCAATAGGAGACCAGAACGCAGCAGCAACTCGTACTTCTGCTACATGACCAGGCCAGCGGGACCGCCAACGTCCAGCTAGACCAACAGCTAGCCCATCGGAACGCCTGCCGGACCGCTGTAATTGAAGAGTGGTCGAGCGTCATAGCGCTTGATCGTCATTGGATATGTCAAGTCATACAAAGAGCCTCAAGCGTGTCCGCTTTAGGTTAGACCCAGACCTCAACAGTATCGGATCTAGACGCTCGGGTTTCAGACGCCCAACGTGAATGATGAGCCAATAGCTATGTGCACATTGTGGAAGGCAGACAATCACCCCACTTTATGCACTACCTAGAAATCTCGCAGGTGCCAATTGCGTAAGGCGTGGCCTGATCCTCCTCCATACCAATGATTGGGTACCAAGCCCGCCACAACATCATTCGCATCAGCCCCCGACAGTTGAGAGTTTCATTGGGCAACACTCTTTGTCGCCAATCTCGGCCCGGGTCTGGATCTCAGGCAGCCTCAACCCAACAGATGGAGCCAGCAGGCTGGATCATGAGGTAATGCTTGTGATACTTGAGATAGCCTGGTTGCGTGTTTCTGAAAAGTGATTCTATCATATGCAATGCTGGTGGGTTTGATCCATAACGTGTGGAGCGGGGCTGAGGTACGTTTAGTTGCATTGTCAAGATCTCTTCATATTGACCATCCGAAGCTTCCATCGAACGCCCAGTCCGGCCTACTTTGCATGCGAACGACCTCTGAGCTTGGGACCTCGTTGGGAGCATAGAAACCCAGCAGAATTTCCATATCTTTGTCACTCAGATCTGTGAGCTCTTGCAGGGACCACTGTTCACACACTTTGCTCATCCACTGCATCCGCTTTGGACCCTCTTCCGGTTCTGGAGCCACCTTTCTCAATTTCTTCCTCAACGCGCCAACCTTTTTCACGGCATCCCCAATATTGGGAGGCAAACCGCTGGCGATCTGCTTCCTCACCATACTGGCTAATTTGGGTCCATTACCGTTCGTGCTCACCATGATCTGCAGTGGCCCATCCCGGTGGACGGAGCCAAAGTAGAAATCACATTCGGGTGGCACATCAGCTATATTGGCGGCAACCTTGCGCTCTTTACATAACTTCCATATCCGTGTGGATGCCTCTGGATCATCTATCGCTGTGAGGACCATGTCTACATTGTCCAAATCGGCGGGCTCAAATTTGCGGTCATGGTAGTCAACCTGCTTTTGCTCTATCCGATATGCCACTTCCGGGTTGAGGCCTTCCCGTGGGGATATGACGGTCACTTTGGCATCAGCGTTCAGAACATTAAGGATACGCCCTGCGGCGACCTGCTCAACATTAGTCCCAGACTTTCTCGGGGAAATTCCAAGACAGTACCTCGCCGCCTCCCACCACAAGCACTCTCTTGTTGCGAATTTGCCATGCTAAAATGAGCGAACCCCCACCTTCAACGGGCGGAAAGCCGTGTGTCATAGCAGTAGAAAGATAAAACAGGAGAAAAAGACCGTGACCCTGATGATTATTCAATGATGGATGGATGTAGGTTGCCTCCGCACAATGACATCAATCCCACGATCACGTGACTGGCTCCGCGGCGGCTGGCGGAGTTGGAGTCTCGGAGCGATAAAATCCGAATAACATATAATTACTACTCTATCGATTCACGAAATACACTCGAATTCTTTGGCTTATTGCTCACTACTTGATGTCGCCGATAGACTGGCGTCACCATGTCAGGTCGAAAGATTGGAGGAGGCCGAGTGCTGGGTAGTGGGAGATCTCTGTCGCCAGCCCTCCCTCCCCGCAATTCAAGCCTACTGTCCCCATCTGCCTCCACCATTTCTGTTGACTCGACCGCAACCTCTCAGCCGTCTACAGATGTCCAGGATCTCAGCTCGCGGGTGTCGCTTGATCATAGTGATGATGGTGCCGCGGCAGCCGCTGCGACGGCCAGCTCAAGGCTTGTCTGCCCAATTTGCAATGAGGATATGGTGATGAATTTGACTTCCTCAGCTGGGTATTGGTGCTGACCAAGGCAGGTGACCTTATTACAGTTGAACCGGCATCTGGACGACAATCACAAGAATCTGGAGGAAGTCAAGCAAGATGAAGTCAAGGACTGGTTCAAGACGCAGATGGTCAAGGCCAAACGATTCCAGCCACTGGCCGTCCTCAATCAAAAGTTCAAGGGCCTCGATGTTTTCGAATCCAACGACGCACCAGCCTTGTCGGAATCTAGACCTACATCTGCCACACCCGAGCCAATCAAGCCTCAGATTGACCCAGATGACATTATCACCAAATCACACTGGCAACGGCGAACCCCCAACGACCCATGCGCTGAACCAGCCTGCGGGAAAAGGCTGGCGTCGAACAATGGCAGTGTCAATTGTCGGCATTGCGGCAAGCTGTTCTGTGACGAACACACCATGTACCAGATGAAATTGTCCAGATCGGCTCAGCATGAACCTGTCCGGGGAATGTGGTACCGTGTGTGCGAGACGTGCTACAAGTCAAGGGAAGGGTATAACGACCGCCATGGATTGGAACGGGACGACACGGTCGACTTCCTGCAGTTCAGGAGAAAGACGGTGGATAAGGCCCTGCTTGAGGTCTCGCGCCTGGAGAAGCGACTCACCAAGTTGACGCAACTTCTCGCCAACCCCCCGCAAGACCAGCCTACGACCGCTGCGAGCATTCTCTGGCCGCTCGCTGGGGCAAAAGCCCAGAGGAAACAGCTCGAACAATCTGTGGTCGATTGGCAAGATGATGCTGCAGTCTTGCATTGTCCTTTCTGTCAACAGGAGTTCTCCAACTATGGATGCAGAAGACATCACTGCCGTCTGTGTGGTCGTGTCGTATGCGGTGATCTCTTGACGGATTGCTCGCAGGAAGTCGGTCTGACCGTCGCCACGAGTAAGTTGTTACCTTGCCCTTATACTCGGTCTTCGTGACTGACAGTCTCAGTGACTGATGACGGGACAGAGAAAGCAGTCGGTCAGGTTGAAGTAGACGTGCGGATGTGCAAAGACTGTAGGCATACGGTGTTCAGTCGAAGCGATTTTGCTGCAACGCTTGCCTTTAAACCACCCGACGTCAGAGCCTATGACAATCTAGTGCAATTTGAACGCGGTATTCGTCTCCTGCTGCCCAAATTCCAGCGTCTGCTCCTAGTCTTGCAGTAAGGACCCTCATCTGCGTCTCACCTGATACAGGGCTTAATAGTACCCAGGGATCCAGACAATCCGCCGTCACCTAGCCAGCTAGCGGAAGCGTCAAGGACCCGGAAGAGGCTCGTCGACGCATTTGGGCAATACAACACGGCTGCTCGCAGAGTGCGAGATCTTCCTACCGAATCCGAGACGCAGAAGAAACTTCAGCAGGCAATCTATCAACAGAGCTACAACTTCCTCCAGATACACATGCTTCCACTCAAGGCCTTGCCCAAGGTTCTCAAACACGCGTCTGCCCATGGTCACGGTCCTCAAAATCGACCCCAACCCAACGGCAAGCCGACAGGTGCCTTAGCTGCGACCAAGTTCAATGAAATCGAGAATACTTCTCAGATCAGCAGCAGCAGCGCAGTCTCCGCTCTGGAAGCCGAGGAGAAGACATTGCGCGAGACACTAATTGTGCTTGAGGAGCAACTGTTCATGGTAAAGGAGCAAATGGCGGAGGCTAACAAACGGAGAAAATTCGATGAATCTTCGAGCCTGGCGAAGAATGTTGAAGACCTGAGTGGGGAGATCGATCGCTTAC
This sequence comes from Ramalina intermedia, assembly GCA_003073195.1. NCBI lineage: Eukaryota > Fungi > Ascomycota > Lecanoromycetes > Lecanorales > Ramalinaceae > Ramalina > Ramalina intermedia. The sequence continues at coordinate 168,723 of PEKF01000040.1, read as the reverse complement.
AAGGTCAACTCGGACAGCTTGACTTTGCCGGGGCGTATGCTGCTGCCTCGCCTGGTATTCCTTCTTCACGATGATCTTAAGCGAGGCGTTTTGGGAACACGAGAAGCATTTCTTCGGCGATCGATTGCATGAAGCGTCATTAGCGGAACCAGCATGATATGTAATGGCATCTAGGAGCATGAAAGGTCGATCCATTCACGATCATATGAAATTATCAAGACTGCTATATAATGATCTTCAAGAAAATCCAGTCCTCGTCATGGCCGTCTGCGGCTCTTTCCTTCACTAAACCTGTGCGTTGACCGTCACTGCCGAGTGATGATGGAAAAAAAGGCATGACGACTTTTCCTATACTACAGCATTCTTCTTTCTTGAGCATCAATATTAGTCCATCAATGTGTCTTTCTGATCTCACGTATTCAATCGATCATCTGCGCTACCGCGATGCTCGCACATGTCTTCCCTCTCCTGCTTCTCGCATTCACCACCTCAACATCCGGCATCCGCATCGGACGCGTGATGCCAACACCATCGAATAACCCGGCGCTCATGCATCGGCATGACGCATACATAAACCAGAAGGTGTACAATGATCCACATAACATCTTGAATCACGATGCATGGTACCTGCGTCATGCGCAAGTCAACCAAACCTTGGTAGATCCGCTTGTCCCTGCAAACGAGACAAGAGCTATTGAGGTCTTCGGCACAGCAAGTTCCAGAAGTCAAAACACCATACAGGAGTCTGCGACCTCCGTCTCGTCCCCGAAAGTATCAGCTATAATGAAGACGGCTGCCTCATCTACCACAGAGGCATCTAACATGATCGACTCTGTCAAAGCCATTGGCATGACTAAAGCTTTGGCGGCGGTTGACACGAACGAGGGCGACTGGGATGAGGAGACGGACGAAGCATGTATTGCGGCATTGCAAGCCTCTCAGGCCGCAGCGAAAACTTCATCGGGTATGGCGGCATGCTACAACGTCAAGAGCCTGAACGGCACGACGGGATCTTTTGAAGCAGAAGTGAAGCTGTATCAAGTCTCTGAACCTAGTGCGCGGTGGGATCAAGGACAGTCGGAAGGACTCAATCTGGGATTGAACTATGCGAGAGCTACTGTCACGGGCAACACGGCCAGAAAGGACAAGCGTGAGATCATGGACCGGCGGCCAACAAAAGCATCTGAGATGGAGAAGCGGAGCCTGAACGCGCGCTCCCCACGGCTCAAACCTCGCCAGCTGGAAACGCTCGAGCTGGTAGGGCAAGTGGACAAAGATGCGGTCCCTGAACTTGCGGACATGTAAGGACCAACGGGAACTTGGTCGCCAATGCTGACAGCTCTGTCCAGGCGAGTCGCTCTCTCGATTCTCAGCCCTAAGATCATGCTATCAATAAAGTCATCTGAGGGATCGCCCGTCTCGACAGCTCTCTCCTTGGAAGACGGATCCTTCGTCAATGGGCTGTTCACAAATAGAACTGCACCAAAGGAGATCACGAAAGAGCCTGCTGGAATCGATGAAGACAATACCTGGGCCTACATATCCGCTACCAACAGCTTGGCAACATCCCCCACCGGCCTCATCCTCACGGGCCTTTGGACCCTAGTAGTGTCCATCATCTGGTGCTCTGAAATGTTGGTCCGCATGAGGATCAGGAACAGATACCGACAGGCGGTCAACGAAGACCGAGCCTGTGGACCCAGCATCATTAGCTGGAATTGACAGACTATTCAGCATACGATATGTCATTCGAACATGAAAGGCGCAAGAGAGTTTTGAGACCGAAAGGATATCTGATACACATGAATGCATCAAGGCGAGGACGAAACATTTGATAGGATAAGAAGCGATCCTGAGAATCTAGATCTTGTACCCTCTCAGAGCCTCACAGACGGGGGCAAGCACAGACCCTGGAGGCCCCTGTCTTATATCGTGTCCATATCTAAGCGAACGGATCTATGGATGGTGGAGATGATGCCGCTTCGATATCCACTTTCGAGCGGGAATGCCCGTGAGAGGCTTGGTGGCGAACGGCCTTCTCCACAATTGTCCAAAGTCAGAGTACGGATTGATCATGTAGACGCTGAGCTCACACACACATTGTTGCAACGATTGTACACCGACAGTGTTGCTAGCATTATCTGTGCTCCTCCTCTGCATCCTGGTGGCACATTATTGAGGCGGTGAAGCCAAAGCCACCCGATCCCCCAACGTTTCATAATCAAGCCCGGGATTGGCGGGTCGAGCTTATCATCGAGGTCACGCTAACCATTTTCGGCCTTTAGCCCCGAAAGAAAAAAAATTTCCAGCTGCCACAAATTTTTCTTAAATCGCACAACCAAAAGTCGGTCTTCTTCCTTTTCCATCTCACTCACACCAACTCCTCACTCTCCACTCTCTTCTCTTTCGACCTCATTCAATAGATCTCTATCGTTAGACTGCTGTCCTTGTGTACAGGAGGATAGACCGAAGAGTCGTTTCATAGAGTGCAAATAAGATCCTTTTGCGTGGGCTCTTTGTTGCACGGAGATACCCAATTCAGTGTGTGTCAGCTCGATCTCGAGTCAGACAATTCAACGACTGTTATACATCACATCTGATCCCATCCTCTAATCAGCCACCGAAATGCCTTCCATCATGGAGGCCGCACCCACCAACACCGCTACTACCAAAAGCGAAAACCAGAAATCCACTCAGGTACTCGACGAACTCCTCAACAAACTCACCATCTCAAAGACCGCCGACGAGACTAGCGAGGCTGCTGGCAACCTCTCTACCTTTATAAATGGGGATATCGAAGGGAAGGATGCACCCACAAAGTGAGTTTCTCCTCAAGATTCCGCGCCAGAGGACTCGGCATTTGCCACTGGCCCACAATCACCTCAATCCACATCCAGTAGCAATGTAGTCGCTGACAGCATTCTTCCAGAGCCGTAGACGTTTTGAAGAAGCAACTCGCCAACAAGAAAGATGCAGGGGCGAGAGAGCGAGCCCTGATCGCCATACGCGACATCGCCCAGCACTCCTCAGTCTCTCCTCATGTCGAACCCTATCTCATCGTGCTCATGGCGCCAACTCTTACCGCAGTCGGCGATAAGATGAACCCAGTCAAGACTGCCGCACAAGCAGCAGCCCTCGCAATCACAAAAGCCATCAACCCTAATGCCGTCAAGGCCCTCCTACCTGCTATCATCAACTCGATACGAACGGCCCAGAAATGGCCCGAGAAGATGACTTGCCTCCAATGTATTGAGGCTCTCGTCGACTCCGCACCAGCCCAATTAGCTTTCCGCGTCCCAGACCTGATTCCAGTCGTTTCAGAAGCCATGTGGGATACAAAAGCCGAAGTCAAGAAGGCCGCATACGGCACCATGGAGAAAGTCTGCAATCTGATCGTCAACAAGGATATCGACCGCTTCATTCCCGAGCTCATCAAGTGCATAGCCAAACCAGAGAATGTACCGGAGACGGTCCACTTGTTGGGTGCTACCACTTTTGTCACAGATGTTCATGAGCCGACTTTGGCCATCATGGTGCCCCTACTTGACCGTGGCCTGAACGAGCGAGAAACTGCCATCAAGCGAAAGTCGGCCGTCATTGTTGACAACATGTGCAAGCTGGTCGAAGATCCGAACATTGTGGCTTCTTTCTTGCCCAAGCTCATGCCAGCACTCCAAAAGAACTACGAGAACATGGCCGATCCTGAAGCCCGTGAGAAGACCAAGCAAGGCCTTGAAACCCTGGTTCGTGTAGGAGATGTGAAAGACGGCAAACTTCCCGAAGTCTCGCACGCAGGCGATATCTCGACCGTCTCTGCCATCTTGAAGCAGATCCTGGAACCCAAATACAAAGATGCAAGCAACAAATTCGGACCTGTCATCGACTACGTTTCCGCCATCGCTGGTCAGCTGATCGACGAGAAAGAGATTGACTCGACGAGCTGGGTCGAAAACACTTCCTCATATCTTACTGCCATTGTGGGTGAGAAGGATTCGAAAGACACTGCAGACGGGCTCAGAAAACGTGCTTCGCCAGGTGCAGCAGATGAGGCCGACTCCGAGGAGGATGACGAACAGGGCGAGGATCTCTGCAATTGCACATTCAATCTGGCATATGGGGCCAAGATCCTGCTGAATCAGACCCATCTCCGACTCAAGCGCGGTCAGCGTTATGGTCTGCTTGGTCCCAACGGTTCCGGGAAGTCGACCCTCATGCGGGCAATCAACAACGAGCAGGTTGAAGGTTTCCCAAAGAAGGACGAGGTCAAGACTGTGTTCGTCGAGCATGACCTTGATTCTGCAGATACTGAGCAGACAGTCATTGGCTGGACGATGAAGAAGCTTGCGGATGTCGGAATCACCACAGGTCAGTCCGACGTAGAGACCAAGCTTCAAGAGTTCGGTTTCTTCAGGGAGCAATTTGAAGGACCAATCACTGCTTTGTCCGGTGGATGGAAGATGAAGTTGGCTCTGGCGCGTGCTGTATTTGAGGACCCCGACATTCTACTTCTTGACGAGCCCACGAATCATTTGGACGTCAAGAACGTCAAGTGGCTTGAGGAGTATCTCACTAACTCACCCTGCACATCGATCATCGTTTCCCACGACAGCAAGTTCCTGAACAATGTCATCCAACACGTCATCCACTACGAGCGATACAAGCTGCATAGATATCGTGGCAACCTGGAGCAGTTCGTAAAGAAGGTTCCTTCAGCCAAGTCATACTACGAGCTCAGTGCTTCGGAAATGGAGTTCAGCTTTCCCGAACCAGGTTTCCTCGAGGGTGTCAAGACCAAGGCTAAGGCTATTGTTCGCGTTAACAACATGACCTTCCAATATCCAGGCACGTCGAAGCCTCAAATTTCTGACATCACTTTCCAGTGCTCACTCGGCTCTCGCATTGCTGTCATCGGCCCCAACGGTGCCGGCAAGTCTACACTCATCAATGTCCTCACCGGTGAATTGATCCCAACGACTGGTGATGTCTACACCCACGAAAACATCCGTATCGCCTACATCAAGCAGCACGCTTTCGCACACATTGACCACCATCTCGACAAAACGCCGTCCGAGTACATCCAATGGCGTTTCCAGACCGGAGAGGACCGTGAAACCATGGACCGCGCCAACAAGATCGTCACTGATGAGGACGAGAAAGCCATGGACAAGATCTACAAAATCGACGGCACGCAACGACGAGTTATTGGAATCCATTCACGGAGAAAGTTCAAGAACTCGTACGAGTATGAGTGCTCTTTTGTCTTGGGTGACAACGTAGGCCAAAAGAACGAGAAATGGACTCCGATGATGACTGCAGATAACGCCTGGATTCCAAGAACCGAGATCCTGGTTTCGCACGGCAAGATGGTTGCGGATGTCGATCAGAAGGAGGCCCTTGCAAGTGGACAATTCCGTCCATTGGTCCGGAAAGAAATCGAGCAGCACTGCTCAAACTTTGGTCTTGATGCTGAATTGGTTTCGCATTCGCGGATGCGTGGTCTTTCTGGTGGTCAGCGTGTCAAGGTCGTCCTTGCCGCTTGCTCGTGGCAGCGCCCGCATCTGATCGTCTTGGACGAGCCGACCAACTATCTCGATCGCGACTCGCTGGGAGCTCTCTCCAAAGCTCTGAAGAGCTTCGCTGGTGGTGTCATTATCATAACGCACTCTGCTGAGTTCACTGAGAACCTGACTGAAGAAGTAAGCTCTCCCCCAACATCTTGCGCTTTTCTTTGCATCAGCTGCTGACAATGTTGTTTCACAGGTCTGGGCTGTCATGGACGGCAAAATGACGCCTTCCGGCCACAATTGGGTGACTGGTCAAGGCACGGGCCCTCGTCTGAAGGAAGACGGCGAGGAGGAGGAGCGTTTCGATGCGATGGGCAACAAGATCGACTCAACTAAGAAGAAGGCCAAGCTCTCATCGGCGGAGCTCCGAAAGAAGAAGAAGGAGCGCATGGCCAAGCGGAAGGCCGGGATCGAAGTCTTTTCGGATGAGGATTGAATGGACCTTTCTGCCACGAAGTAAATGAAATCGTGTCCGGATGGTAAAGGCATAGGGATTCAGGATTAGCGGGCAAGGGGCTCACTCATCACGAAAATGCACGCCACGGTGGGAGAGAAGCGACGCCAATTGACGAGGGGCTGGTAATGATGGTCAGTCCACGAGGCGTTTTTCCTGAATGGAGGATATCCAAGAGGCTAGAACTTGTTATGCACGTCTTGCGAGTATGTTTTCCTTCCGCCAAACCTGCGGCATCATCATCTATGCGTGCTAGCGGCTTAGAGAAAAGGGGTTCCTACATAGAGTGATAAAATATCGATATTCTTATTGAGCAGTGGAACAAACATCCCACATTCCTTCCTTTCACTTCGCGCTCGGTGGCTGTAGAACCACGTATCTCTACGACGCAGCAACATTCCGCTACATCAAGACCAGCCAACAAAATGCTGACTGCATATCTCACACACAGTCTCCCATTGGTCCCACCCATCTTCCCCCCTCCGTCAGGCAGCGTATTCGGGTCCAACCCCAGTGAAAAAGAAGGCTCTGCGCACGGTGATGTCAGCAGCCCTGCGATATGCGTGCACAAGGCTGGCGATGTGACGTAAGCTCCACAGCCCACCCTCTTGCATGGAGGTCAGCGAAAATCTAGGGAGTCGTGCAGAAATATGCGGTTTCTCTGCTAGAAGAAATGTCGTGCAACGTCACCAGAAGAGGAGGCGACGTTGCCTCTTCAATCTCCATTGACGTTGTCATTGCCAGCCATGATGGTGGGGGGCGAGGCTGGCGTAGGTGAGCTGACCCACTAACGGTGAGAGGTACCAACTTCCTTGAATGAACGGCCGCCCTAATTCGTCTGCCACAGAAAGAAGTTTAACCATCCGGCGCGACAATTTGTTTGGCTTCTCCCGGAAGGGCGTCTCAAGAAGAATACATTCTCCTACATTTGATCCTGAGCCCAATAAAAATCATCTCCACTACAATGCACCTCCAGCCCCGTGACTCCCTCAGCACCGGCAGCGAGGTCGGGTCCATCATCGGAGGCGTCTTCGGCGGGCTGGCCTTGCTGGTATCTGTCGTCGTGTGCGTGTTGATGATCATATGGAGGCGCGAGGACAAGAAAAGTCGTCTCAAAAAGCTGTGGCCGTGGCGAAGGGGGTAGAAGACCCCAGGAGCTTGGTCACGAGAGTAATATCATCGACGTGTTTCTCCAACGTGGGCAAAGGAGGGATGTGGTCACAGTCAGCCAGTCAGTCGCGGCAACTCGAAAATCGGCGTGGAGAAAGGTTCAGCGGGCAACGCTCGAAATTCCGGGACAGGGGGCATAAGTGAAGGCAGAGACGGCCGCTTGCAAGCCTTTGCAGCATCCTGATGGCTTCGAGTTGTCCATCAACGAGCTGGTGATAGCGTTCCCTCGGGCTCAAGCCTCCAGGGGTGGGAAAAGCACGCCATCTGCTGATAACGATCCATTGTGGTGGCATGCATGCCTTCTAGGTGCATTTTTGGAAGTCGGTTCACCTTATTGTTGGGATCAACGTAATTCTAATTCTGTTTGATACTGACCTGGTGGTGATTGACGAGGTCGAAGATGCGCGCAACATCACTGGGAGGTCAGTGGGCAAAGAGATCCAGATTCCTAGTGTATGAGCCAGAAAGCTCACATACGAAAATGGTGCTTTTTATTGGCAGCCCTCATTTATACCTGGCCTTTCTAATAGCAGTTTAGCGATGGGTGGCTCTCGCTAGTGTCTCGGATAAATGTTGAAACGCCCCGAGCACTCGCAAAGCAAGTGTTGGACCCCTCGGATCAAACACAACACAACGACCATGGCGTAACGAATGTCACGCATTTTTAGGAAGAGTGCGAGGCCTGTTTGCTCCGCTTGAGTGATAATGGCGATGAGCTCGTCTCACATGCTTTGCTGCTGCAGACGCCCCAAATGAACGCCTATCATTATGTGTAGAGACATCTTGCATACGCTGCTGACTGTGAGATGAAAAGAGAGACGGTGATCACGTGAAGAAGAAAATATGCGCCTAATCAACACATCCAGCCATGAGCTTCAAGATTTTGCCCAGGATGAAGTCCCTCGATACGCTATCCTATCTCATACATGGGGAAACAATGAGGTCTCATTCGCAGATATGGAAAATGGCACCGCTCATAAGAAGGTAGCATATGAAAAAATCCTTGGGGCTTGTAGACAAGCACGCGTTGACGAACACCAATGGATGTGGATTGACACCTGCTGTATCGACAAGAAGAGTAGCGCTGAATTGTCTGAGGCCATCAATTCCATGTATGCTTGGTACGAGAATGCCGCAGTATGCTATGCGTATCTTTCCGACGTTCAGATCAATAGCTTTGTCATGAACAGTAGGTGGTTCATTCGGGGTTGGACCCTACAAGAGCTCCTTGCGCCTCAGCATGTGCGCTTCTACTCACGCGAATGGCTCATGATCGGGACTAAACACGGACTTGCTCACACAATTGCAAAAATCACAGGCATTGATGAGCAGATTCTCACCGGTTCTATGAGTATACATGCTGCAAGCACTGCAAGAAAGATGTCCTGGGCTTCAGAGAGAGCTACAACCAGGATAGAAGACATTGCCTACTGTCTGATGGGTATCTTCGACGTTAACATGCCACTTCTTTACGGAGAAGGAGATAAAGCCTTCGAAAGGCTTCAGGGGGAGATATTGAAGTCTTCTGATGATCAGTCCATCTTCGCCTGGAAGGAACCGAGCTATGATAATCCAAATATCATGGAGCACCACCGCGGCCTGCTTGCCAAATCTCCGGCTTGGTTCATGGCCACAGGCTCTGTTTTTCCATATCGTAGATGGAGAAGGAGTACGTCCTTTTCAGTAAGCAATAGGGGAATCTCCATGGAGGTGCCCCTGACGTTTCTTGCGGATACCGGATTGTATGCTGCAGCACTCGATTGCCCACCGTCACCGAACCAGGATGGATTCATTGGAATCTACCTAACACCGCTCAGTGATGAGGACGGATTTGCTCGAGTGAGAATCCACGAGTTGTGCTCGATCACATTTCCTGGCCAACTGTGCACAATCCACGTACGCCAAGACGTGTTACAAGTCTTACGCCAACAAAGCATGAAACCCAACATTTATCCATACCATATTTTCCAAGTTCGAAAATTACCCTCGATCGATTCAGGTTACACTCTGGATCATGTCATGTGCCCAGAGAGCTCGCGCATCCCAGCGCACTGGCCAGATCTTAGGGAGCTACCTCCTAGGGTCAATTTAATGCCTACAGAGGTTTCAAACAATTATAGGATAAGCAAAGCTGACAATCAATTGGCAGTAGCACTCGTATTCATGCGCTTTGACGGTACAAGGCTTTTCGTGCTGATGGGCTCTGTAACCGACTATTGGGTCGGCTTCGACGTTGTTGAAGAAAATCAATTGAAAACTCTCGGAGATAGCCATGGAGAACTGGAGCATCTTCAAAAAATATTCAAGCCTCGGAGGTATTCTACCGAAGTCCTGACTGAGATGTCAGTCGATGCCCACCGAGTTGAAGTTCGCCTATTCACTCGGGTACAGCAGGGAGTCAAATATTTCCTGATTCACCTTGATATTGTACCGGCGATGGAAGGGCGTCGCTCAGAGGAGACCCTGGTTGATCGTTGAAGCTATCAGAGAGCTATTAGGACATGGGCAATGTGTTTTACTACTCAGCAAGCATTTCCCCTGACTGATGGGCCCACGAGGCGTCCGCTCTTTCGCGTTCCGAAGTTTAAAGCTGCCGTGATGCCGTACAAGTTTAGCCTTGGTGTTCTGCTACTGATGAAACCACGAGCCAGCATTATCACACCTTTCCACCCTGTCCGAGTAGGACATGGCACTCCGTCTTCGAAATCGTACTTTGAAACCCTGACTAGTCTGACTAATCTGCGGATAATCTTATGAACGACTAATCGCTCGTTCTAGTATGGCAGACATGTGTCTGAGGGTGGCGAGATCCGCGCAACACCGAAGCTGTTCACTGTAGGGCATTCGTTCGAAAGATCCATATCTTCAGACTCACGCTTGACTCGCGAAATAATCCAGCCTCAGTCTTCTGCAGCATGCAAAAGGTCATGGACTGACCAGACTCAGAGACATTCCAAACTACCACAGCGAGATACAGGACCATTGAAGTATCCCTTTTCAGAGACAATGCATACAGAAATGGATACTGTTCGTCCAAATAATTTCTTTCATACACGTTCTGATATCGTACATTCCAAGAATTTCACCTCCAACGCCCCAATAACGCCGTATACGCCCGGAGGTTGATGCACAGATTTCAATCTTTTTGCTCCCTTCTGCCTCCGCTCGATTTGCGATCTCAATCGCTGTGATGTCCGTTCGTGCTCCTATCCTACGTCTCGCATCAACCGACTTTCGGTCCCCTCCACTTCTGCCCCCAGCCACAAAACAGGCATCCTACATATAAAACTTCATCATCTCCTCCTGCCCCCACCCCTTCAGATCCTTGGCAAACACCTCCCCCACCAGCAACACCTGCAAGAAATGCCGCATCCCCAACCTCTCCCCCTCGATCAACGCCACGCTCTGCGCCGTTCTCACCGCATTCTTGATCTCCCGTCCATTCAACTCGAACCCGGCCAACCTCTTCATCTCCTCCTCCCCCAACTCCTCCACCTCGACCCCTTGATCCCGCAAATCCCGCACCTTCTGGATGAACAACCGCCACACGCTCTTCCGCGCCGGCAAGTCCAACGCCCCGTAGCGCAAGCCGATGTGGATCCGGCTCGCGAACGCCGGGTCGAACACCTCGACCCGATTCGTCGTCAGGAAGAGGATCCCCTGGAAATACTCGAGCATGCGCAAGAAAATGGAGACGAGCGCGTTGCGCGCCACATCCGTCGCCGTGCGTTGCTCCAGAAAGACATCCGCCTCGTCCAGCAGCAGCAGCGCGCCCCACGTATGCGCCATGTCCAAGATCTGCGTGAGCGAGCGCTCGACGTCGCCGCCCTTGATGCCCAGTTCCCCGACCGACACCGAGTACAGCGGTTTCTGCAGGAACTCGGCGATCCCCTCCGCGGTGAGGGTTTTGCCTGTTCCGGGGGGGCCGTGCAGCACGGCGACGAGACCGCGCCCTTTGCCCTGGATGACGTCGTCGATGTTCTTGGGGGCGGTGCGCGAGTGCGATTCCACCAGCGCTTTGACCACGCGTTTTTGGTCCGGGGGGATGATCAGGGAGGAGAAGGCGTGGGTGTTGAAGGCGATGGCGTGGATGGAGGAGACGGTGAATTCGAGCCAGAGCTTGTCCGGGAAGGCGAAGCCGAGGGCGAGGGGGGAGGCGAGCAGGTGGTGGGTTGTGGTGATGAGGGGGTTGTTGGTGGGTGGTTGACCTGCGGCCGCTGCTGCTGCTGCTGCTGGTGGTTGGTCCTCGTCGTCGTTGGGGGTGTTGTCCTTGGTGGCGAGATCGGTGGGTTCCAAGGGCTCGAGATGCTCCGGCTCGACATCTGCAGCAGGATCGCGATAGACGGGCGTGAATTTGACTTTTCCGTCGTTGTCGGAGTCGTCGGAGTCCTATGCAAAACGCGGGGTCAGCACCGCCTCATACGAGAGAGATTTCCTGAGACATGTGGGATTGGAGGAACGGCCCTTTCCAAACCGGCAGAAGAGGTCAATCGTGGAGGCAGCGGATGATTCATTTCCGGGGCAAGACACAGCGTTCCCACCGCATCTACAGTGTTTTCAAAGGGAAAAACTTCCGAGAGCTGCTTACCAGATACGCCTTCCGTTTCCAATTCTTCTTTTCCTTTCGGTATCTCCTCCTTTCCTTCTTTGCGCTGGCCGGTTTGTCGGAGCCAGACTGCGATGCGTCATCGCTCGACGAGTCTGTTGATTCATCGATGTCCGATGCAGATGCGTCTGACTCGGACACGTAATCGATGAGATCCTTTTCTGGGGGCTTGATGTAGGAGAATTGATAGTTTGGTCTGATGCGGCGGAATGTGGCAGGGTCAATCATGACGCCTAGGAAGAGTGGGAAGTCAGCATGGGTCCAAGGTGGATTCAACTTTGCTGGATACAATGAAAGATTTACGCGGCATCGACAACTTGGATGATTTACTTACGGCCATCGACATTGACTTTGATCACTTTGTTGTCTCGCTATGCGCTTTGTCAGAAAGTCTTCACTCGTCGAACGAGAATAGGGAGGTTGATACCTTATGAAAAGCCAGGCCTTTGACAAACTTGTACTGCATTCCCGCGAGCTCCACAAACTTCTTGCCTCGCTCAATCAGCCTTGCAGTCATCTTTTCAGGCTCGTCGTGGTATTTCAGCGGATAGAGTTTGAGAGAAGAGATCTTGATGGCCCCATGGAACTTCTTGATCTCAAAAACGGCGTTGGCCATGCCAAATTGCTGCCCGTCATAGTCGAAATATTCGGTCTCAATCTGGTAGAATTTGCCCTCCATGATGCTGGTCTCCTGCAAAGGTGTCAGAAGGGCACAAGGCGAGAGGGGGAATGTGGATTGCTACTGACTAGGCTCACAAGTTTGACCTTCACCGCCCGTGGCTGCTCCGCAACATCATATGTGCTCGTGTAGACAATCTCGTTGCTCTTGAACAGCGCCCAGACAAGATCGAATGTGATCTTCCTGCTGGCCAGAAGCGGATACAGTGACTTCTTCGTTTCGGCATAGTCTTCATCAAGGTACTTGATCAGGACCTTCAGGTGTGACCTCTCGGTCTTCAGCTGCTCGATCTTGCTCTTGCGTTTCGTAGCCTTGATCTCGGCCTTGAGCTTCTTTGAACAGGTGCGGAGCTCTTCAAGATAGAGAAAAACGTCGTCCGGGTTGAGCTTGGCAGGATCTTCTTCCAGCGAGATACCCTGGACTTGACCCATGACTCCCATCATCACCTTCTTGAGGGCAGTGCTGATGATATTCAGTTGCGTGTATTGATACTCACCCTTGTAGTTGAAGTGGCGGACGGCGTTGAACGCACTGCCAGAGTATCTGTCTACATCCTGCTCCTTGGAGGATGGCTTCGATTTGTATCGGCGGGCGTGGTCATCCCAGACATGATCGAGCCTCATGAACTCGGCCTTTGATCCCTTCTCGACCTTTTCAGTGCTGGTTGATGGATCGTTCGCAGCGGTCTCGCTTTTGTCGTCATCTGACGCTTCGTTTGTGGCGTGGTCTGTCATCATAGTCAAGGCTTGTTTGGCAAATAAAGCGTTGAAGGTGAGGTGGGCCAAAGGCTCTCCAGCTGTGGGCTCAGAAGCCGATATGGGAAGCTTCTCACGTTGTCCAGTCGTGTCTGTTGATGTATCGCCGGAGTCGACAGAGCCGATGTTTAAAGAATCCACCAGCTTGCTGAATTGGCTCTTTGCTTCGCTCTTGATATTTGCTAACTTCTTGGAGACCAGCAAGTGTTGTTCTTTAGTGAGAATTCCTTCATTAGATGAGGTTGAAAGGTCGTCCTCCGTTCTTGTCTGCCTTTTCCTCGCATTTTTGGTCCACCGTTTCCTGGATGCACGATGAGGTGCAGACTTTTCAGGCTTGACGTCGTCCTCCGTCGTAGCATCGTCAGCGCTGTCGTCGAGCTCCTGGATCTCAGCATTCTCTGCGTTTTGTTGCTTTGCTCTACGTTGACATTTTGAGTCGGGAGACTTGGAGATAGCAGCATTGTTGCCCTCTTTCCCTTCATGCTTGTCAGGAGCAGACGATCCGGGCTGCTCTGGTAAAGGCGCTCGAAGTTCGTGTTGCGTCTCCTGACTGTCATGGATTTCAGGTGTCACAGTCGTCCCTGACTTGGTACCTGAGACTTTGTCATCGGTGGCGGCTGGAGCATGTTGTACGGCATCACTCTTGGGTTCCTCTTCAGTACCCATGACCTGACTTCAGTCAGCTTCGAGCCATATGCTAGAAAGCCGGGCCTAGTGAAGTCACTACTGCGTTCTAGCAATTCAAACTTCTAGTCAAGCGAGGTAAGTGTTGTCCAAACACTCCCTCTTCTCTACTGATCCAATACCAGGAGTACGCGAGATTCAGGAAAAGTTGGAAGCGATGAAGATATGAGTGACAAGGTGCAAAGCCTTGTCAACTTGGCTGGTGGTCAGGCTGAAACATAAATCGTGGAAGATTAAGAAAGAGGAACGGCATCTGGAGACTGCTTTTCAATGAATTTGACCGGGCTGTGAAAGATGAAACTTCAGGCCCACAAAGTTCGTTAGAAAAGTTATCGTTTATAGCATGGGTCCCATGTTGGTCAGTGACGTGTGCACGGATCTTCCGCACCTGTAGACAGGGATTGCAGGCATCCTTTCATGCAAGGAGCCATCGCGTCTGCGGTATTGCTTTGTACTCCCCCAACACTGCATCACGGCAATCATGAATCGTCCAGCAGCCAAGGCTGCAGGAAAAAGGCACATACGAAACAAATGCAGGCTCGGATTGGGGGCCAGGGCGACCCAGTAAAAGGCAGTTGAGAGATATGCGGGCGCCAATGGTGATAGGTGTCTATTCGATATTTATAGAGATCCGGCCGCGTTTGAGAATGGGCGATTCGGGACGGTGGGCAAAGTCCAAATTTGACAAGAATCAGGCCAGGTAGCACAAACAATATCACGTGCTAGGCTTCCCACCGGTGACGCTGGTTTCCTTCGGCAAGCCCAATTGTGCCCGTAATTCTGCCTTCTTGTCTGCTGCCCCCATGCCCAATGTTTTGATGTCCAAGGCTTGCAGAATTTGGATGACTTGTGATTGTCCCAGGGTTGTGATGTCCTTCTCGTGCTTGGGAAACTGCCTTATTGCCCTGTTTGTGCCTACATCATGCAGGACGGTAAGGGTTGTATGGTTTGGGTTTGCAGATTGGGCGATGTGAGAGTTCGTGACCCGGGCCTTCGCATTGTGTTCACTGAATATTACGCTTATCAGCACGGGCTTGGTTGAAAGAAGGCTACAAGCACAAGGCAATGGAGCGGCGAACGGATTGCCTAGACGGGTTGCCTATGAATGATAGGATTGGAACCTACTTGGCCTTGACGCGCAGCTCAAGCTGCTCATTCTTCTTGACAAGTGCTTCATTGGCAGTGGTGAGATTCTTCAGCTTCTCCTCGTGAAGTCCCTTGATTCTGGTGAGCTCATTTGCCGTGCTCTGTAATTGCTTTACGCTCGAAGTCAGGCTTTCCAATATATGAGCTTCTTGGTAGGCGCGCGCCATGATGAAGCTGTAGAGAAGGGGGCACGTTTCGCAGGAAACAGAGCGACGCTGAGGGCCAACTGAACTAGGTTGCAAGATGAACGCTTGAGCAGAATGCAGTAGTAGCGCAACTTCAGAGGTTCCAATATTGCATCTATACAGACAGAAGACAGACTGAATGATCTGAAAGATGCAACGTGGAACAAAAAGTTGGCATTGACTTTTCTGACGTCAGTGATCGATGAAACATTGTACCTGCAGCCACAGGGCCAAGACGGCCTAAGTCCAGATACTTCCAGCGGTCTATCGATAAGCCCGCAATAACTAATGACGTCTCTCAAGGCCCAAGGCTCCAAACTCAATTGAATAGATTGTTCTGATCCCTCGAATCCTCATCTTAATCCTGCATATGCTAGTCCGTCCATATCTGAGCTTGTCACGCGATATCGGCCATTCCACCGTGAATAACCGCTTAAGCTTTTCCTCTTTTTCTAAGATAGGAAGTCAGCTCGGACAGTCGGCATTGGCCAATGTCCATCTTGTGAGTCACTGGCAAAGACACGATCCTGCTGCTCCATGTATATATCTGCCATTGACTTTCTCCATACTGCTGAGAGAGAGCATGCACTATTGCTTTTGCAATCCCCAATCGACTTGACTCATTTCAGCCGCAATTGGGTCCGCTGAGTCTCCAATCACTTCCAAACTCCAGAATAGCCATCCCACTTCTCTGAGTACTCATTACTCGCATTCTTATCCAAGATGTCTTCATCTCCCTTTGATACACCTCTCCCCAATCCCCCCTCCTCTCTCCTTGACCCCGTCCCTTTTGGCCGCCCGATGCGGGATACCCACTTTCTCATTCACCCCTCTTACAAGCCCCTGAACCACGGCGCCTATGGTACTTACCCACGATACGTCCAGCATCACCTCCACCACTATCAATCCCTGGCCGAGTCTCGCCCCGATGCCTTCACCAATTTCCTCTATCCGCCCTTGCTCAATACCTCTCGCTCCGCTATCGCGGACTTCTTTGGAGTGCCTCCGGAGGAGATCGTATTCGTTCCCAACGCTACTAACGCCACGACTGTGGTGCTATCCAATTTGGTATATGAGCCCAAGGATTGCATCTTGCATTTGAGTACGGTGTACGGCGCCGTGGAGAAACTGGTGGAGTATCTCAAGGAGACGAGGTCGGGGTTGTTGAGTATTAACGTTCCGGTGGAGTACCCCTGCGGGGATGATGAGCTGGTGCAAAAGGTTCGAACGGCAATGCGAAAAGCGAAAGCGGATGGCCTGAGAGTAAGGGTTGCTGTGTTTGATAACATCAGCAGTATGCCCGCCGTGCGGCAACCGTGGGAAAGGCTAGTGAAGCTGTGTGAGGAGGAAGGGGTTTTTAGTCTGATAGACGCTGCGCATGGGGCTGGGCAGACTGAATTGAGTATCAAGGCAGCAGACCCAGATTTCTTGGTGACGAATTTGCACAAGTAGGTCTGACCTCCTTGACACCTTGTACACTCCTCCCCTATCTACGCCTCTGGTGGGGAGTATACCAAATCCTTGACTGCTGCTGACGCGGCATTATCATCAGATGGCTCTTCGTCCCCCGCCCCGTTGCAGCCTTCTACGTTCCCCTCCGCAACCAACATCTCATCCGCACCGCCATTCCCACCTCCCACGGCTTCAAACCACTTCCTCCCCCTGACACCCAGTCCAATAAAACCCCGATCTTCAACCCTTTGCCCGCATCCGAGCAATCGCCCTTCGTCTCCTTGTTCGAGTTCGTTGCCGTAAGTGAAACCCACCCTCAAAGGACTTCCCACGACTCTCCAAGGCCGACTGCTGATGCTGAGCCGGTATCGTCAAGACATCCAACAATTCAGCCTACTGCTGCATCCCTGCCGCCCTCCGTTTCCGACGCGATGTCTGTGGGGGCGAGGAGGCGATCACGGCGTATTGCGTCGAAATGGCCGGGAAAGCGGGCAAGTTGTGTCAGGAAGCGTTTCGTGCGGTAAGTTGGCATCTTAACCCCCAACCCCCCCAACCCCACCCCAACGTCCCGAGTTTCTTCGGTCAAAAACGACAGACACAAAAGGGCCAAAACCAGTATTGACCCCCACCCCTTCCCCCGACCTAGCAAAACCTACACGTCGAGATCCTGGACAACCCCTCCGGCGAATCCAGCGACAGCAGCGGTGCGAGGACCTGCGCAATCACCCAGGTCTCGCTTCCTCTCTCCATCGTCCCGGACGATCATCCCGCTGCTTCTCCGTCCGAACCAGCGGTGGTGCGGCACGCGGATATCAAGAAGACTATCGATTGGTTGCAACGCCGTTTGCTCGAGGAGTATGACACGTATGCGCCCTTCTTCTTCCATGCGGATAAACTGTGGGTGAGGTTCTCGGGGATGATCTATGTGGAGGTGGGGGATTATGAGACGGGGATTGAGGGGATCGTGGAGTTGGTGAAGAGGGTGAGGAGGGGGGAGGTTGAGGAGCTGGGGAAAGGGAAGGGGGCGAAGCTGTGAAGGTTTGAGGGGATAATCGAGATGGAGCTGAGATGGGTGCAGATGAGAAGGTGAAAAAGCAACATTTTCAGTCTTGATGATTGGTACTGTGGATAAGTACAACGTGACTATCCTAGGCTATGCTATGATAGGATTTTTCCGGTCATCGTTGAAGAAGATTAAAGACAACGTTTTGAGTATTACGCAAAGAGATCATCACCGCCACCATGGATGGCGGGAACGCTGTTCATGCCCTCCTATCACCTTCGCAGATTCTTCCGCCTCTTTTCGCCGCTTCGCTTTCAGAAAAGAAAAGTCCTCCACATCAACCATTTCGTTGTCAGTCAGCAATCCGAATCCCATCTCAAAGCCTTTGTCCGTCTTGCAGAGGAAAGAAGGGGAACCCCCCTCAAACAGCCACTACCTCCATCTCCTCATCCCCCTCCCCCTCCTCATCATCACCACCCTCACTCTTGCCCACCCCAACCTCATCGCCCTCACCTTCCCCTTCCTCATCTCCATCCTCCCCACCATCAGCCTTCCCCACCATCTCCCCGGCGGCCTTCTCGTCCTCACTCAACCCCGCCATCCCGCCCTTGGCCTCCAACTCCTTAACCTGCTTCTTCAGGAACTCGGTGCTGTAGTTCTCGTCGGTCTCGGTGCGCAGGGACGTGGCGATCTGGGTCCACTTGTGGGACTCGAAGTCGTGCTCGATGCGGGCGATTGTGGAAAGGAGGAGGGATGCCTGTGATGGGGTTAGGGCTGCGGAGGAGAAGGGGGGGGGGCTTGGGGACAAGGAAAGGGGAAGGGGGGAAGATGGGTTGGAAGGGGGGAGGAAAGGGTGAGGGGGGGGGGGGGGGGAAGGGGGGGGGGGGAAGAAAGGGGGGGGGGGGTGGGGGGGGGGATGGGAAAGATGGCAATGACAGCGCAAACAGCAAGAACGTATCTACGACGCAGNGGGGGGGGGGGGGGAGGGGGAGGTGAGGGGGGGGGAGGTGGGGGGGGGGGTGGGGGGGGGGGGGGGGGGGGGGGGGGGGGGGTGGGGGGGGGGGGGGGGGGGGGGGGGGGGGGGGGGGGGGGGGGGGGGGGGGGGGGGGGGGGGGGGGGGGGGGGTGGGGGGGGGGGGGGGGGGAAGAGGAGGAGAGGGAAGGACTTACGTGGCCGGGCTTCAAGCGCATCATGTTGGCTTTCATGCGGGTGTAGCGGGAGCCTAGGGATCTGGTGGCAGACAGTCAGTTTAGTTCCACATCATGCTATTGTGGGTCGACTCATTTCGATCCCAGATATAACTCCTTCGATAAAGTATCCAAGGCGGGGGAACCAAGAAGAAATTTGAAGGAAGGAGAAAGACCATGTGGAGAAACCAGACTCACTTCATCCCGACCTCCTGCCCTGTCATCTTCTCATACTTGGCACAGATGGTCTTCCAATCTTTGCCGGCCTCCTTGAGATCATAGAGCATCCGATCGACTTCGCTCGCCTCATCGTAGGACTTTGGGATCATAGCTTTGGTACGAGTGTCGTTCTTCGGGGCCTGACGCTTGCGGGGCTTGCCGTTGGCAAGGGTGTCTTCGTTGCTGACCTTGGTAGGGGAGCCGGAGGGGGAGGCGGTGTTGGAAGCAGAGCCGGCGTCGTTGTCGTACTGTTCGGGGGTGACTTCCTTTTTGATGGCTTTTGCAGCTGGGGCTTTCTTGGCAGCTTTGGGCTTGGGAGGCTTCTTCGTTGGGGTGGGAGTGGGTTCGGTGCCGGAGCCCGCGAGTTCGTTGGCGTCGTTGTTTTCGGTTTCACATTTGATGGCCTTAGTGGCGGTTCCTTTCTTAGCCGCCCTAGCTTTGGTGGCAGGCTTCTTGGCGGGAATTATTGCATCTTCGACATCGGCAGCACCGTCGCTCTGGTCGGACGGCTTGGGAGCGAGCTTCTTGGATTTGGGTGCAGCGCGTTTCTTGGTGGGGGAGGTTTTCGCTCCAGTAGGTGCGTTGGAAGCTGCACGCTTCTTGGGTGAGGTCTTGTTGACGTCCAGATTCGCAGTCTCCTACATCTGGTCAGCTTCGGTGGCAATTTTATGTTTGGGAAGCATGGGGTAATGGGAGCGATTCAAATGACTCACCTTCTCGAGTCCAGCCTCACCCTCGTCGAGAGTTGGAACGGCATCCTCTTGGCCGTTGATTGCAGTGAAAGTGCTCACCTCACCGGGAGCGACTGAGGATGGCTCAGAATTTTGCATGGGCACATCACCACAGATCTCATCATCTGACACAGGATTTTGCGATGCCATAGTGCTAGTCATTTTGAACGATGCGTCTGATAAGAGAAGCAGGGATCGATTGAACGAGGAAGTATGCAAGCTTTTGAAGCTGGATGGCTGGGAGAACGAGTTGAAGGCAGGAAGGTGGAAGTTGAAGAGAGCTTTGGGTAGGTGTAAGGAAGAGAGAGAAGATGGAGAGGGAAAGCAGATTTATGAGCAAGTTGGTCACCCGCTCAACGGCGAAGAAGTGTGGGTCCAATCATCAATGACAAGGAGCACTACCCTCACTTGATTGGTGGAGACCCGGCGTACAAGTGAGGGTTTGCATTCAGTTCTACATCTAATCACTTCTTTCCGGGGCGTTTGCCCGAAAGACGCACCCCAACCATGGAACCTTTCAGGCCAATAGGCTAGAGAGGGGTGGAAGTGACTTCGATCTGAATGAAGATTCTTGTATCTGAGATAATTCGAAGGAAACGGAAAGCGATCACTCTTTGTGATTGATCTTTTGTGTAGACTATCTTGACGAAAAAGAGCTCCAAGAGAGATACAGAGACGCGATTGCACTTTGACTCTTGTCACCATTGAGCTCATGAGGATGGGCTAGTTGCCAACACGAATGAAAATGCGACTTCTTCTCCGGTCATAGATCAGCTATCACAGACTCAGTGCTATTGAGAAGTTGCAAGGTACAAGGTGATGCGTGAATGAACAGGATTTTTCCACTTGAAACAACAACAATGTTAGAGGCCAGAGGTCGGCAGAGAATGCCACTAAAACCAACGCTAAAATCTGCAGGTACACGGAGCTGTAAAATTGAGTCAGATAGATTACAGAGCGGGGTGCCGTACATGGGAGCGGGCATTGAAAGCGCCTTCGGGCTCTCCAGTCCCACGAGCGCCAGGGACATCCCACAGGGGGCACCGCCTGAGCAGCCGAGTAGATTACCGGTAGACCAATAAAATACGAAGCCAGCAGGATAAGCGAAAAGCCAGAATTAGCGTTGTTCACTTCCAGTGTCATCTCTTTCTGGCTGAAAACTACATCACGTCTCAATAGATTAATTTGGCGAAGACAAATAAATATTTGAGGGTTCAGAGTCACTGATTGAATGAGTGAGTGCTAGACCTGAACGGAAGTAGCCGGAGATTCGGTGCTTGAGTAGTCAGGTGCGGGACTGTCAAATTCCAGTGCTGCTATTCTGATCCTGGAAGCTCTTCAAGTGGATGCAGTCACGCGTTGAGATTTTGTTATACTGTATCATCTCACGTGCCTATGCGTGTGAGTCTGGCATTGCCATTTTGAAAAATTCATTCAAGCTTGGCGAGTGATTTTGTTCTCATATCATGCGCCAAGCGGAGATTCTATGACAATGGAAAGACCTCAAGACCTGAAAAATAGGAAAGGAGGAGGGGAAAGGAATACTCAGAGGGCATTGAATCAGTTTAAGCAGTGACAAGGTGTGAATACTATTACCCTTGGAGAGCATTGGTGGCAAGGCTTCGGTAAGAGCAGATGAAGAACACTTGTTTATTGGACGTCGAGAATCGCAAAGTATGTGCAAAGTATTCTGCTACACTCCAGAGGATGAATGCCGGGGGAACAGAATTGGTGAATGTCCTGGGGTGACGATCATCGCAATCGTAATATGATTCATATCACACAGCTTGCTTCAATGACACTTCAATTGCGCGGACCCTACAACATTCCTGCTCTTCTCGAACAGGCTACATAGTTACGGGAAAATCATGTAGATGATCCTTGAGCCGGAATCAATTTGCTCAGAACACGCCAGTGCAACACGCTTCACAAGCGTTGATGAACAAAACAAATCCCTTTCACGTTCTTGGCGAATCTACTCGACACTATATATTTGGGGTTGGTTCCCATCTTCCTCCTTCACTCTACCATCCATCTCAAATCCTGCGTTGCTTGACCGGTCTTCCCGATATCTATCACAAGCATTTACATCTCCTAAATCAACTTGAACAAGCTGGTCTTGCTCGTTCGGCACATCATCTTTACAAACCATCGTCTACATTTTCAGCTTGTTCCCTCCAAGCAATCTGCGTAAATATATAACTTGGGCGACTTTCTCCGTCTGAAGCAAGCCGGTCATCTCTGAGCCCTTCAAGTATGATGAGCTGCCTAACGATATCGAGCTCATCAAAGAGAATATCGTCACTTTGGCATATGTGAAGAATGGCGTCATCGGAGCCCGCGACAATCATGTCGCGGATCTGCTCGCCAAGGTTTTGCGGCTGAAGGATTGTCTGAAATGAGCCGAAGACTGGCGACGACGGTTCGAAGAAGAAGGGCTCCAGTCGCGGCTGTCAGAGTTCGAGCGCTGATCGCAGAAGACCGAGAACAACTGGGTCGAGGCGAAGAGGTACATCCAGAAGGCGGAGGAAGAGAGGCATTCCCTGCGAAGCCGAGTCCAGGATCTCACAGCATTGTCTCCGCACATGGAGCCCAATCTCCTCTGGACTTGAATCCAACAAGGGCAAGTCGTTGCCACACATCTCAAGCAACGGAGTAAGAATGTTTTGTTGGGTGGGTGATCATCATGGAGCTTTGATACGAGCAGAGCTGTGTCGCAGTCAATAAGACAGTATAGCCCAAGAGAGGTTCGAGACCGTCAAGGCGAAGCAGACAATCCAAATCCTATCTCCTGGTAAGGTCCGGCAGCTCACAGAGCAAAAGAAGAGATTTCGGGCCATGATTGACAAGCACGAAGAGACCCCCCCAAGCTTGGCTGGCCGAGATCAAGCAGCAGGCCGAAGCAGAACACTCCAGAGTGATGGCGCAGGAGAAAGCGGAACACGCCAAAGCCATCACAAATAAGAGAGCGAGGACGACGGAGGCAAGGAGAATCAGCCAAGCCCGGTCTAAGCAGATCACCAAGATGGAGCAGGTCGGGAGCAAACTTCGTGCGGAGATCAAAACCCACGAAGAAGCTAAGGGCACCCAAGTCCAGAGCTTGAGGAAGAGCCTGGCAGAGAAAGATTTGGAGCTGCCAAAGAATAGCAGCAGCAACACCGAGCTCCAGCAGAAGCTGGCAAGGTCGCAGACCGAGGTAGTGAGCTGTTGTCTGTGGGGAATTCCCAAGAACGTAGACATTGCGGTCTTGAAACAGGACAAGGACACCCTCATCCTGCAAGGGCATAGCGCCATTGCAGCAAAGAATGCGACAATCAAGGACCGGAAGGACGTAGAGATTCCAACCCTTGGAACTCGATAACCCCCTATCAACAGCAAAAAGCGGAACGACGTCCTGCAGAGTGCGATGTATCTATACATAATCCTTCTCCACGAGAAAAAGGCGGAGTACTGGTGGAGCAAGAAGAAGGCATGGATGCTGGGCGGCGACCTGCCCGAGGAAAGAGTAAGATATCTTAACTGGAAGGCGTGGAACAAACTTCCATAGGACGAGGTAGCTGTGGGGCCAGATTGAGCAAACTCCATCGCAATGATCCACGGTCATGACGTAGAGGAGAGTCTAACCATGCAATTCGCCACGCCACTGCCGCCACCGGGGTTCGACGATGTCGAGGCTGAATGAGAATGCAGCTGGCAAATCTCATCTTGCGAGGCCTACCAACCGCACAATGGCTTGACCTTAAATATATATTCAGAAATCCTTCCGCCAGTACTGACCAACGGTACGATAATAGATTGGAGAAAGTGCAGGGAAGCAGAGCTGGAGTGGCAGAGCTTTTGTGGGATTCGATATTGGGCACCAAAACGAGAACCGCGAACACAGAAGACTTGTCACACGACAAACGGCCTGCAGGGAAAGCGATTCGATCCTTGGAAGCAAAGCGAGACCGGCGAATTCAGAAGACTTGGCGCATGAGAAACGACCGCTGGAAAAACTGAAGAAGTTGTTGAAAACCCTCCCTGACGTGGATGACGGCTGGTGTCCAGGTCCTCGTCAAAGCCTTGACTTTTTACCGCCGTGAGTTCACATTGACTGCGCACGATCTGCTAAGAATCAGCAACAATGTGTACCGCCTACTGGAGGCAGGCCAACTAACGAAGGAACCATCATTGCAGAGGAATTGGGCTGGTGTATACATGGTAAAGAGATTAGCGGCAGCTTTGATAAGAGACGCTATTATAAATGGAACCCGCGATTTGGACATCACCATGTACAGGATTACGTCGATTGTGCTGGTCGCGTCGTTAGGGTCCAGGTGGGGGAATCTGGCTCAACGCGCGACACGAACTACAGAGGTCACACGTCTATGCGACAAGGACGTGACTGTGAGGCTAGTCGGAGGGACTGAGTTGGGAAATCTGGTTGCGAGAGTGGTCATTCGGGGAGAAAAGGGCCACAAGCGAGTATATGTAAAAGCACTTTTGAGGCCGTTGCTGACGTCGAATTCAATCCTGACAACGACGCTTCCGACAAAAGGAACTACATCTCTGAAGGACCAGCGCTTAAGAAAGAGGTCGACGTGCGCTGCAAGTCCGGACGTGCATTCTCATTCGCCGGCGGACCATTGGCGGAGAGGTGTGTGACAGTATTGTCACGATGAAGGAGAGCTCTTACGCCTCTTCAAGCACGTCAGAGGACCTCGCAGAAATCGAGCAAGGACCAGAGATGCGCTTCTCCCGTCATCGTCTCTTCCACCCATCACCAACCGCCCTCATTCGAATCCGCCTATCGATCACCGACTCCCCACGTCTGCCCTAGGCTCCACCTTTGAAGAAGCTGGGGAGCCGTTCCTTGAAGATACTGCATTCCCTCTCGAAGAAGAGACCGCTCAGCCTTCCTCGGGCAAAGGCAAGGGAAAAGAGATTGCACCGGAACCTGAGGAAGCACCTAAGGAGATACCTGAGGTAGGGACAGCAGCGACACTACTTGAGAACCTTGGGGAGCTGGGGCTCGATCTTCAAATGCACAGGAGGGGTACGTTCGCAAGTGGCTTAGTCAGTAGCACCGACATATTATTCCGTAGCTTTTGAGATAGAAACAACAACACTCTACCCACCCACGAACCCCTAGCTACTGTGTCTTTGGTTGCAGGTATTCGCTCGACGTGTCGGCGACAGATAGATATCGTGGAGAGCGCTGGAGCTCGATGGTGGGTGAATCTGCATGTGACTGTCCCTGCTCATCCATACATATATACCCTAATGAAAAGTCATGATCACGCTTTGAAGCAAGTCTGCTCTAGGCCAGATAGCTTCCCACGCGCGCTCGAACATCGACGTGAGATAGAAACTTTTAAAGGAGTGAAGATATTCGACTCTGCCAGTCCCTTGAAATATCATCATCAAACGCAGTATTCACGGATCCAAAATCTCGAAATAGAGCAAAAGTCGTCAACCCTTGTCGCGCCAACCTTCAGTCGAATAGCTGCTTACGCTGTGCACCTGCATCCACAATCCTCTCTTCCAGTCCACCCACAAGTCCTTCCGCCCTTATCCACCCACACTGGGACCCCCTTCTCTCTCTCAAGCTATCATCCACCACCACCACCACCACCCCTATCTCCTCCCCCCATGCCCATGCCCATATCCATGATAATGATGCTGCTGCACCACCTGATTCCCCATCCCCATCCCCATCCCCCACCCCCCCTGCGCCGTCGCAGCCTCCACCTGCATCCCCCGCGGACCCCCCACCACCTCCCCCATCCTCACCGGCTGCTGGTGGTGGTGGTCAAAGTACCGCTGAACGGGCCGCGCAGCCCCCGCGCCCCCGAAATCGATATTCAAATTCCCCTTCATCCTGGGGGCCAGGTTGATGTGGTTGACGTTGTGGATGCAGCTCGTGCCCTGCTGGGGCTGGTGGTCGTGGTGGGGGTGACCGCAATTCAACGTGCCTGCGCCGCTGTTGAAGGTGCCGCAGGCGATGCGGTTGCCCCGGCGGCGGCGGCGGTGGTGGTGTTGGCGGTGGACGCGGTATTCGTCGTAGATGTCTTCGTCGTCATCATCATCGGAGGAGGATGAGGACGACGAGGAAGACGAGGAAGAAGAGGAGGAGGAACAGGAGGAGGAGTAGTAATAGTCATCGTGGAAGTGGAGCGTCGGGTCGAACGTGACGTGCTGCTGCTGCTGGATCATGTCGCCGCCGCCGCCGCCGCCGGCATGGCGGTTGTAATGGATGTGCTGGTTGCGGTAGGGTCGGTCGGCGAGGTCCCGAGCTTCGATCTCGCGTTTTTTGATCCGCCGGTCCAGGCGGTGGGATTCCTCGTGCCGGGCCAGGGCCCGCTCGTCCTCTTTTCGTTCCTTTTTGATGCGCGAGGTGCTTGCGGCGGGGAAGGGTTGGTAGCTGCTGCTGGTGGATTTGCGGTCGGGTTTCGGTGGTTGGTGCGAATTGGTGTGGATGTAGTAATTGGGGCCGTGGCTGTGGTAGCTGGGTGGTGGGGAGGGGAAGAGTTCGCCCATCCTGGAGGAGGAGGATGTGCCGCCGGTGAAGATGGAGGGGATGGGGGCGGGCATGTTCGAAATGGTGGTGTGGTGGTTGAAGGGGTTCAAGGGGGAGAGGTCGAGATTGTGATGGATGTATGGGGAAGAAGGAGGTGTGTATGAGTGAGAGTAGGGAAGGAGAAGGAAAGGACAGCAGGAGGGAGAGGAAGAGAAGGGAAGAGAACGAATCCCGGAGAGGAACGGTTACGTGAGCTGCTTGTCGCTGCGGGCATTATTGAGCTTTGCATGCTGGCAGACTCGGTGAGTCTGGTTGATAGGATTGGAGTAATGTTGCAGGCAATGACGTCTAGGCGAGAATGTCAGCCGTTGCAATTGGGTGGACAAAGCGTCTCCTCCCTCACACATGTCGGGAGCCGTCAAGAGAACACAGGGTTGCAGAAAAGCAGGCAAACAATATGTCCTCGAGACGCATGACTTGGCGTTGGGCGTCACCGCTATTGCAAGAAAACAAGGGATTTCATTCTTCTAATTCAACGCAAGAATATCGTAAGCTCTATGCGTACTGATGTAATGCTCGTGTGTAAGTCTTCAATGAGAGAAAAATCGGAGCGTTTCGCTCTCATGTGCGTACATCTTCTGTCCGAACAATCTCGTGCCTCTTCTGATCCGGTGTGATAATGCAGAGCCTCCAATGAAAATGCAATGCTGCAAGCAAATATTTCATGCTCCCATGTCCGAACTTGAAGATTCCCCAGCGCAATGCATGGATACAAATGAAAACAAGGTACAAATGAAACCTTACAAGAGAGCAATCGATCAAACGACTTGTCCGGGGCTCGGTCCTTGAAGACCATCATCATCCTCGGCACCAGCATCCTCGTGTTTGAACTCTTGGATATTGCCGCTCGAGGTGGCTGGTGGGTCGACGTAGGGGCTGAAGTCATAGCCACCAGCACCCATGGAGCCGCCAGTAGACGCATTCATGCCAGAGGTCACTTGACCGTCGGACACGCCCGTGAAGCGCGACTCCGTTGATGGCAAAACATACGATTCGGCTAAGCTTGGTAATCGTGCATGGCCTCCGCTACCGTGGTCGCTGTAGCTTCGGCTCATCGCGCCCAAAAGATTGGCGGCCTCGTGCTGGCTGTAGAGCGTTGCGTTGCTCGTATTGGCTCGTGGTCGCTTGTAGACCCGAGGCGCATCGTACGGTTCGGTAGCACTGCCGGCCCGCACATGACGATACGTCGCGTTCTGAGGAGCCAGGTAGGGGCTGTCGGTGTAATTGCTGTAGTCCGATGCAAGACTAGGAAGCGACCCACCCGAAAGCGGAACGTTGTCATTCAGGTTCGGAGTGAAGTGCGACGTGTGAATGGCATGTGGGGACATGGAAGATTTCAGGGCCTGGGGGCCATAGCTGCCTGAAGCGGTCGAGTCGGAAGCGGAGCGGGAGGAGAGATTGCTGTAGTGACTGGGGGAGTCATATTGGTACGACATGGAGGTCCGGGGGGTGCCTCCAAGGGCGCCGACGGTAGATGAGTAGCTTGCAGACTAGGGTTGATGCGTCAGTGGTGCGGCTAAATGGCAATTTGTCACGGCGGAACTTACGTATTTGGAGATGATCTTCTTGAGCGCATGGCTGAGAATCTTCCAGGGGAAGACCTTGACGTCCTTCTCGATGTTGCGAGGCTTGGGATTGGGGAAGCCCATGATGATCTTGAAGAACTCTTCACTGTCGGCCTTGCCTTTGGATACTGTCTCCGGGTGGAATCCCTCAAGATTGCGGCGGATGCGGTTCTTCTCTTCGACAGTGAAGCGCATCGCGATCAGTGACTCTAGCAGAAAGATGGTGTCTACACTCGTCGCGAAGCATTCTTGCCGTTCCTCCCACCAGATGCAACTGATGCAGATGCTTTGCGGTTGACGATCTTCAGGAGCGACGGGTGCAAACTCCACATTGACCGTGCTCTTGTTCTGCGACCTCGAAAACTGAACCAGACGACGATTCGAGGCCCATTCCTCCGGTGTCCAGTCTTCCGTCATGCTGTTGAGATCCCCATGGATCTTCAGGACGGCCTTTTGTGGATATGAGTATGGGTTGAATCCCCCAGTAGAATTTCCCGACGGAGTAGAGCTAGGGCTGCCCGTTTGCTGCAGCGTTGTCGTGCGGACCAGAATGGGGTTCGAGTCTGAGGAAGAAAGTGCTTGCGTTGCGCCTCCGAAGCTAGGAGTCCGGCCACTCAGAGAGGTGAAGTTTGGGCTCCAAGTTGATGCATGGTTGAGGGAAGGCTGCATGAACGATTGAGAGGGCAGCATTGCGGGCATCGACTCCCGATACCTTTGTTGGTGCTGCGCCCTCCCGTACGGTGTGAACCTTCGGTGCATGCTGTTGAGGTCCACCGATTGCAGGTTGTTCGTATAAGCCGAAGACATGTTGGAAGTATATGGGTAGGAGCGATACGAATTGATTGGGGTTGAGGCAGCTGATTCGTCGGATAGCTTGCGCTTGCGTGTTATCGTTGGGGGCGTCGATTGGAGCTGGCCGGCCAGATACTCGAAGCGACCAATGTCAACGAGTCCAGCCTCTTGACCGGTCTCCTCCTGCAGCTGAAGGCGTAATTGCACTTGAGATGTCGAGGCTCCCGTCTCGGAAAACTGAGGGGCAGTGGCCAGGATCACGTATTCGAACGAGGGTCCACTCGTCTCGAGTCTGGTGATATCGACCAACACCCTCTTGCTGGCGAATAGCAGGCTGAGGACCACTGCGGGGCGAGCCTGTAAATCGTAGTCACATCGAACATAGATGTGAATATGCGTTCCGCCAGTGCCCCGGTCTGGATTGTAGGACTTGATCTCGGGTGCTTGCCTGAAGGAGTCGTCGGTCAGCTGCGATCGGCCGGAGTCGTACGAGTTGCGAGCCTGATATGGGCCCGATGAGCCGTAACCTGTCTGATCCGTGCTGCGTTCTGAGAGGCCTGATTGAGCGTACATCATGTCAATCGACGACTGTGAAGGACGACCGCCACTGTACTGGCTGTTGTTTGACCAGCCATAGCCAGATCTGCCGACGTTGAGATCTGTTGCACCATAGTCAGAATTGACCCTGGGGACGAGCAAGAACCGTAAGGATCGCTCAGGACAAAG
Source organism: Ramalina intermedia (assembly GCA_003073195.1). Lineage (NCBI taxonomy): Eukaryota > Fungi > Ascomycota > Lecanoromycetes > Lecanorales > Ramalinaceae > Ramalina > Ramalina intermedia. The sequence continues at coordinate 139,246 of PEKF01000040.1, read as the reverse complement.
GCTTCGCATACCGTCCAGAGTTGCCCCAGCGTTCTTGCCATCATAGCCCGACATAGACAGCAATGCTGTCTGATAGTCGGGCTTGGGCAACAAGCCACCGCTGTCGCCACTATACTTCAACGCCAGAGTTTCCGCCAGATCGTACCGCTCGCCTACTATGATGGGCGAGTGACGATTCTGTATCAAAATATCAGCTTAGAATTCTTGTTGGGTAGATGCATCAAGGTTTTTCGTGATCAGATGAGAAAATAATGAAGTTGCGAGATAGAAGAGATGCCCCGCAACGCCCTTGTGTTAAAGGTTGCCTAGCAGCCCTCGCTTGGTGCATTCCACGGCAAGGTAACGACAAGGGGAAGGCTGAAGTGGCTTACCTCTAAGTCGGGGGGGCTTGGAGAATCCAGCTTGACTGCTGTGAGTTTCTTCCGGAGAAGAAGAGATGCACCTCAGTGCAAGGCTGACGATGAAAGCGCCCAGAGACTTGAGGGGGGAGGTCCTCAAATGTAAGGGATGCGGACTTGGGCGATTGCTCCTTGCCGGTGGATTGTCCCGCCAGTATCTTTGGCTGGTGACCGGAGAGAAACAAAGGATGCCAAATCCCAGCGGGAGTCTCGGATGGGTCAAAGATGGTGACGAGGGGTTTGCTGCCCGAAATGGTGATGTCTAGACCTGATGTGAGCATCATGGCGGCGCAAAGGGGGGATTGACAAATTGTAGGACAATGGAATGAGGCTACTCACGCGTAATATATAGTCCTTGCGGTTTGCTCGAAGTGGAGATGAAGGAGCAAATGATCGTTGACCTGGTGGCGAAGCTGAACAAATGTGACCTGGTGGTGAGTTTGGTGATGAATGAAGAGGGCGATGCTCATGCAAGGGAGGTGGAAGTGCAGCGGATGCTGTACCTTTTGTGACCTGATCCACTATCCCACGTAATTGATAAGTTCAACCCCACATGCAAGAATGATCCAGCTAGCCGACAATTCCCTGTCGGTTTTTTGGGTAACCCGGTCGCGCGAGTAATATCGTCAGGTCGCAAAAAGGGACTCCGCCACGCCGAATTAGACGACCGATAGTGCGTAATTACCTCCGGAGGATTTTGCTGGAGTGGTCGCTGGAATCAGAAGCGACGAGAGTTCCCAAAGTCAAAAGTCACAATCAAGCGCGCAAAGAGAGAGGTGGGTAATGCGCGATCCAAGTCGAGTGGTGGGGTGGGCGCGGCTATATGCCACAGACCAGGCTACTAGGCTTTCGGTATCTCGGTCGACGGGACAGACGCTGCTGGGCTGTGGAGACGGGACAGATCGAAGGGTGAAGACGGCAGCAGCAGAAAGTGGAGCATAAATATAGAACTGGTCGATCGATATAGGGCACGGGTTGAAGTCATGAAGAGCAGCTGCGGCTTGTGTTTGAGGGTGAAGAAAAGTCGTCGATAGAATGGTCCTTCATTTGAAGCCTTGACACTGATGAGATATCACGAGGGAACAACGCGTATGACCATCCAAGCTCACCCTGGACGCCAGAGTAGCAGAAGCTGGAGGCGCAAAGCTAGTGATAAGCAGTGGGGGAAGGATCTGGCATCCTTCCTTTTTTTCACCATCGCATACAGCATCATCATGGAGAGTCCTTGATCAGCTAATTCTACGGTGTCTGCTGTGGTGGCATGTCTGTTGCTGACGCATGCATCATGTATGCCTCAGAGATTTTCTCCCTGTTGTTCCTGGTGCATCTTTTCTCGGACGCGTATGAGGTTTGTTTCGAAGAGTGACCCATTGGTCAAGCCGCCTCAAAACTGCTGACCAGGGCGTTCACAATCGATAAGCATCCTCCGGACTAGCAGTAGCTCAAACCATACCATCGGTGAAGGAGAGGCAGACCTGACCTGATTTTGACTGGACGGGAAGAAGATGATCTGAGGCAAGGGGTTGGTGTTTTGCTGTCAAACGGCTATTCCGTTAGCAAGATAAAAATAGCAGCCGGAGGATCGCCGTAACCTTACAGAAAAATCAGCGGGGTGATGTATGATTCGTGGGGGCCAGCCGGTCTTACCGTATTTTCCTTAGGCCGTGCGTCTTAGTGTTTCACCTGATCTGGGTGGCTTCCAAATCCCTATCTAATCGCGCCTATGAGGCTCTCGCTTCTTTCCAGACCGGAGATCGAGATACAGAGAGTCCACTTGCCTTAGTTCCTCCAGTCCCACTCCACCGTCTATCGCTTAGAACTATTTGTAATCCCACAATCCATCACCAATCCTCCACCGCATGCCAGGGTCAAAATGTTGTCATCGTCAAGCATCCCACTTCCGAATTGATAAGTTCGCATAAGCGAACTGATGTGGACGAAAAATGGCCTAAAGTAATGCGAAAGCTGGGATAGCTGGTCATTGCATCTTCTGTGCATACGTCCGTATCGTCCACGGGATACATCCTTGTATACCCGCTCGACCCGTCAAGGAAAAATTTTCATCAAAAGCTGTCCCTGGTTTCTTGACGGTCTGGTTGCTATCTTTAAACAAGGCTCAAGAACCACTGAAGGAGGTGTGACAGCCGCCCTGTGCTCTGTCCGCTCCCGGGAATGATCAAAGGGATATGGCATCCGAGCCCGTGGACAGCTGATTTAGAATCGATAGAATCCACACCCAGCAATCGCAATCAACAAGCGCAAGTAAGATGTGAAAGTACAGAGTCTGGATTATTCTTTCGCTCCTCATCCGTGTATCGTACGAGATGCGCGTCTCTTGCCTTTGGCCACTCACGACAGGCCTACCTTCTTCCTAAAGCTTGTTCACTTTTCCTTTTGCCTACAGAATTTTGATGTAAATGCGACTGGCACTGCGGTGAGCGGAGAAAGCCACCAATCAGCATCGCGTTTCAGATTGAGCACTAGCTTCCGGAAATTCCTGCTCCAGCTGTCGGCTACTGTTTCCATCATCCCTCCTTCCCTTCTCGGGAAAGCGCTCTGAATAGCAGAATGCGATACAGCTTCACAATGCCACGGCAACAAGAGACCCTTCAATCGTAAAATTCAATTTGAAGCTTCATCTTGGGATAGATGACCTATTCCAGTCACGAAACATCAAGTGTGTTTGAGGATCCCTCCACATTTCATCCAGAACGAATTGAAATTGAGGGGCAATGAATGCTTGCAATATTCTCCTTGTCGCATGTGTATTTAAATAATACCATCTGGGCAAGGAAAATGGAATATAGCCTTCATGATTATGCCAAGTTGATCCTGGTATCGCCGGCCATCTGTGCGTCGCCGCCAGCAATGCGCTCCAGGAAGTCGTATTCCAGTCTCTCGCCGGCCTTGCTGATCCCTCAAAACGCTTACTTGAACATTCGCGGCAATGTGCCAGCAGGGGAGCCAGATCTTCTACAAGTCGTAAGGTTCGTTAGAGTATCGAGGGAGAATCGACTTGCGTTTGTGCGCATTGCACAAATCAGTCGCTTGTTCGAAGCCAAGAAATGAGGTGATGCGAGTATTCTCACGGAACCTACCTCCAGATGTTTAATTAGTGTCTCGTGCGTAGCGATTTCAGGTCTCGACGGGGGGTGCGAGGCCTTTTTCAAAGAGCTACCATAGGCTCTGGTGGCCATTGCGGAGGCTTGGGTCTGAAACATCCTTAGTTCCATCTATGGGCCTATGATGACGCGCCCAGCTTGACCGTATCGCCACCGTCCACAAGGCCCAAAGGAGCCCTCTCATGCACGAAACTAAACTTCCGAATGGTCTCAGAGCACTGCCCTGACAATTGTCCTATTCTCCGCCTATCTTTCCTCCAGCTTAATCTTACATTGACTCAAATATTCCACTGTTCCACTTCGAAGTTGACTACAAGTCTGAAGGGACTCAGAAAGGCGGGGTCGCTGGTAAGCCAGCCTCGTGATGGTCGATGGCATCGTCACGAGGGCCTGGATTGCACAGCCCGTCGCCTGTATCGCAGGACCCTAAGTTCCATCCTCAGGTGGGGTCGATGCTCAAGCGCTGAGAATTGATAGTGAGGCGACGATGGATGCTCACTCTTGTCCGAGGTTGGACCTGGCCGTTGCATCAAGGTAGGTGTGCAGTACAAGGGGCTAAAACACCTCATCCGCCAGATCTAGACAACACAGAACTGCTGGCTGGCTTCCAAAGTAGAGATTTTTTATCTATCTCCGTGCGCATAGGCTGCCCTCCTCGATGCTCTACTAGTGGTCGGCACTGAGTAGCGTATGGGGCGCTGTAATGTTTTTGAAGAGGATTGTGACCCAGGGCATTCCGGCGCCGATATCGTGACCTCGAATTGAGGAATCGACTACCATGGCTGCCAAAGAAGCTCAATTGCCAATTTCTCTTCATCCCGCTCCCTTTGCCTTGCCTGACCTTCTTGATGCGTCTCAATCGACCGATTCCTTTCCTAAAAGAAGAAATCCGAAAGCACAATCGAGATTACTGCGAGACTCCCGGCACATCCCCATAAGGACACCCAGAAAGAATCTGCAACCTCGGATTCTACCTGCTGCGTATGCAGCATGACCCAGCCATTGTGGACCATTAGATCCAAATCCGCAGTCAGCTGGCGATGACACAAGAGAAGATGATTGCAAAGCTGGCAAAATCCCCATTCTGTCTGAAACCCGGCTTTGAAGGGCTACGGCAATACTCCTTGATGCAAAGGGCGTATTACAAGTCCTCAAAAAGCTCAGAACCTCTTGCAAGACTGGCTTTGAACGAGCTGGATCATAATGATCTCTATGCTGTCTTCAATCCAATTAGCCACCCATATATATCGCATGACAACATGAACGATGTCCCCCTCCCCGTCGGCCATCATCGACCGGCAGAATAACAGCCTAGATTAAACAAAGCTGTTCTCTGTCACAAGATCACTCGACATAGAAAGATGCACGTTAGGTCGCATGGCTCTGGAAAAAACGGTATTGCACAAGGGATGCCCAAAGGAGGACCCAAGTTGGAGCATTCCATACATCCAAGGACTGAAGTGCTGTTAGCTAACATTTTCAGTTTTCAGAGCCGGTTGAAGTGAACATGCGGAAGAACCATCTCCTTATCTACAGCAGCACAACGGCAAAGACATCCCCTCTCCCAGGTAACGTCCAAAGTAAGGATGTGCGCTACCCAAGACATCAGACTCATCACTGACTTGGGCGTAGTATAGTCACCCATTCAGTAAGCATGCAAAGCCATGCACAACACCTCTGTACACCATCTGACGGCAAAGCTGTGACACTGCCAACTACCCGACCCCGGCTCCTTGAACCATGGTCAATTTTGTTCCACCGGCGGCTCGGTCCGTATCCCAACGCTGACCAGCTCTCAGCTCGATTCTCTCCCTTCACTGGACGTATCGAATGATGCCGCTGCTCCAAAGAGTCAGGCTTTGGGTTACACATCTGTAAAGAAAGCCTCATGGGGCTGGATTGTGGCAAGCGATCGCGGTGTCCGTTATTTCATGCGTGAACGATGATCGCATAGCACAATAATTCGTTGTCTTCCACAGGCAGTCAGCGTGTCACTGCCCATCCGCGCTGTGTTTCACACCGGCTATACCTCATTGCGATGATTGACCATGACCAACCCTGAAGGGAATTGGCGCCGCTTGTACCAACTAATGGCGTGTGTGACGGCGGTAGTCCAGACGCGTGAATGGTACAATTAGACAAGTATCCCTAAAATCTATTCGCTGACATCACTAAAGCATCCGATGTATTGTTGCTGCATCAAGTCAATCATCAATGCTTTCGATTTCCGTTCCCAGCCTGCCTCCACACATTCGTAATCGCTCAAAAAGATAACATTTTCCACACAATGCCTTGATCACCTTTTCAGCATACTGCGACGTCGTTTCATGAGAAACATCCCAAGAGACATTCTTGTTCACATTATTTTCCTCTTTATCGTCGATGCCAAGTCGTCGAAAGGAGCACGCCTTGACCACGTTCCGCTGTGCATTCAAAGACATCAAATAAAAATCATCCTGACAGCTTGAGATCGGAAAAGCTCTACATCGTCCTAGGAGACTTTCGTTTAGCACAATTCTCATGCTACAGGCGATGAGGTGCCCCCAACCAAAGTTCTAGTCGTGTGATTTATCGTGGGCTCAATATTTTACGACGTTAACCCTCGTGTACTTCATTTGAGACAAGGGGTCTGAGAAATTGTTCACTCCCTGGGTGTCCGGATGTGATGTAACGATTCCAGCGAGTTGTGACCGATCGTCGAGGCTGCATGCAAGAAGATGAGGTTGACAATGAGCATGTCCACGATTGCATAGTACAGTTTCTGGCGTCGGCTTGGGTCTCCGAGGGCCGTACGCTTCTTGAAATTGCAACTGTTCTGACTCAGGACCTTTGCTGTACGTGAGTATTGTCTTCGAAAATCATGCACATGATGCAGCAGTCTTCCAGCTTCAGCAGGAATGATACACTCTGCGCATCTCTCCGGTCAAGTGAACCACGGTGTCGGCTTGCTCCTAACACCATACAGCAGGGTTTCCAGGCTTGAATTGAACCTGACCAGGGTCATGTTATCCAGGATGGACAAAGTTGTGTCGTCGCTGATGTGTGTTAGCATCATTCGCTTTCAACACGCCCTCATACGATAAGGCTTTGTAGAATCTTTCGAAGCAAGTCGAGCACTACTCAGTACGCAACACTTTCTCATTGTTCTCGATATCATCACAACTTATCTGATATCAAAGATGGCTCTGACTGCTTTGTGTTAGCTGTTCCCATTGTTACACTTTTTTCTTTTACCCTCTCCCTTATATTCCTCTGCCATTCTTTCTCTTCTCTTACAATCACATTGTCTTCCATCCTCTTCATTCTCAACAACCAGTCTTGAACCTTCACAACTACGCTCAACCTTCACAACCACTCTCTGACCTTGACAACCACTCCCAAACCATGGTCAAGAAAGCAGTCATCCACAAAAGCAGTCGCCCAAGAACATTTATTGGCGTCATTCAGGGCGTGACGCGCGACCTGCAGGCTCAACGAGAAGCACGCGAGCAGCAACGTCGCGAGGACCGCCTTTGCGAATCACTAAGACGGACCGATATCACCCCACGCCCACTATCAGGTCCTCGCTATGACGAGGATTTGTTTACATCCGGCCGTGACCGGCGCGACTCCCTCACTCGAGGGCGCGGACCGTCCTACGATTATGATCGAAACTATCTACCACCTTCACGGCCGCGACCGAACTATTCTTCGAGGCCGTACCGATCGCCTTCTCCACCACCACGCTACTCTGCCTCAAATCCCCGGTCCGCAGGTCTACAACGCAGCGCCACACTGAGGGAAGATACCCGCCCCCGCACGAGAGATTTCCACGATCGCGATCGTTCATCCCGCCTCTCATCCGTCCCGGAGGACCGGCAGCATCATTACCGGGACCTCGAGGTCCGCGCCATCGAACCTGGTGATAGGCCTCGCCAGGTCCAGCTTGGCCGCCGCTCAACCGTGACGGGGAGACAGGATCCTCGGGGCTCGCCGGCGGAGTTGCGGGGGGACTATCCGCCACCGTCGTATGAGCGGACCAGGAATACGACGCGGGATTCGGGGAGGGCCCGTGAGCGATATGATGACCGGGAGCCTTGGAGACGTTACCGCTAAGTCAAAGGTGTTTGGCAATGTGAATCTTGAGGCGCATGCCACGCCCCAAACGATCTATTCTTGAGAGTGGGGGAAGTCATGTCAACTTGAGTGCCTGGAGTTCTGTTACGGAATAAGGGGGATGAGAGACATGCTGGAGACATGCTGGTTTTGAGAGCAGTGGTGTGGTTCTGTGCGGTCTTTTCGAGGTGATCGTGTGTATGTATGGTGGATTGGAGAGTAGCAGGCATAGAGCAGGCTTGGCAGGAGTCTGTGGCAGGCAGATGTTGCAAATACTCTTTAATCCCACTTCCTGAGAAAACCTCCCATCATGAGTCCTCGTTTGATGTCTTCCAAGATGTTGTTCTATTGGTGTTTGTATGTAAGACCCACGAAGTTTTAGACTTAGAAGTCACCATAGGGAAATTTCTTTCTAGGCCGGGTGCTAACAATGCGTATTGAGACAAAGAGTGAGAACCATTGGGGGTAAAGCGAGCAAAAAAAAGGGGTCTTTTGCGGTCAACGGAGAAATTTTTTCCCGGGGCTTCGACTTTTCAATGAATGATTTCAAACTTTGCTACGTTACATTCCTACTCCTTGATCGATGCCAGCCATTCAAGAGGGTTTCAAGACATTCCGAGAGTCGAAATGAGACTATATCTCCCGTCGAACTCCCTGTGGTGGCTGCTGTAAGTGAATTACAACCATCGTGTGCCGACTGGAGTTCCCACGTGTCGCGCATGCCCAAAGCGCGGCAGATCAGACTGTATCTGTGCACAGGCCTACATCGTGACATGAATCTACGAGTGCACAAGAAAATGCGATTTCATGACAGCATCGTGTTGGAGTGAAATGCCTGGAGAGGTCTCTCATTTCCAGCTATGCCTCCTATGCTGATGTCGACGCCATACGCCTTCTACTTCCCGAGCCTGGTTTTCCTTTTTGGCTGCCACGTTTGCCTGATCAGCCCCACTTTCGTTGGCATGTGTGAGGCCAGGTCCAGGCCGCCATCCATTAGGGCAGATCAAAGAGTAGGATGTGGTGAATACCAGGATGCGATCGAGGTCAAGAGCAAGGGAAGCCTACATTTTCAAGCTCCTGCACGCCCTGTGGATACGCAACCGCGACTCTGAAGACGGCCGTTCCCGCCTTGCCAATCTGTGTCGAGAGGCTGAATTACAAGAGGCTCATATAATGGCAGTTCTTTTGGGGTGACCTCAAATATGATGGGTGCCATATTTTGTACTGCTTTGTTCAGCTACTTGTCGCCTCAACAAGAATGATATTGAATTTGCTAATGTATCGTGCTATTCACCAACTATTATTCACACACCACAAGACATACGCAGCCGCGTATGATGATACGAAACAGAGTAAGCATTTTGCTCGTAATCAACCAACATCCAGCTACCTGCATCGCTTTCAGTCTCCTTCTTGCCCAAGTCTGAGGCCCTCTTCACTTGTTGAAGTCCACAGCTTGCTGAGCCAACCACTGGACATCGTCAACCTCATCCTTGTGAACGCACACATATTGCACCCGGGCTTTTTCTGGGCCCAAACCCCTCCCTGTCAATGAATTCTCCTCTTTGACAGCGTCTCTGATCAGATCGATGTTCCCGGTATTGCCGGGCTCCAAGATAGCGCGACTGTCGGTCATGGTCCTCGCCAAATCCAGCGAGCTTGTCATGATGGTAATAACGAAGGTTGGAGCATTTTCCATCGCATCTTGTCGCTGCTTGGCTATCTTCAGAGCGTTGATCAGAGCAAATAGTTCAATTCGATAAGGGTCTGCATGTGCACAATTCACGGCGAGTGGGTTTGAAGTGTCCTTCACTGGGTTCGGGGGAATCTCTATCGAGATTGCCCAAGCGCCGCATGCCGAGCTGTGTCTCTTGTCTTTATTGTAGGCGCTGCCGATCCTGATGTTCATGAAATACATGGCAAGACGAATGGTGTCTGCTGGCGGAAGATCGGTTCTGGATGATGAGGGTAAGAGAGCTGTTGACTGTTTGCTGGTGTCCTACTGCCTAATGAGGATAACGAACCGTTCGTATGTGGAAGATTAGGATGGGAAGGCCAGGGTTCTTAAGGTAATTGCATTTCTGGCTAGAAGGCACCAGTATCTGACTGAAGACTACAGAACTGGCCAGTAAACAATCATACAGGCAAGGCAATCATCCAGGCGTTGCAACGACCAGCTGTGACACACAAAGGCGACAATTTGCTACAAGAACAAAGACAAAGGCAATTCATCAATTACGCATGGCGGCAGCGTATTCAATCCTTGTTGAATTCAAAATTGCCTCGCCTCTGACCCAAAATTTAGCAGCCAGGCACATGAAGCTTCTACAGGGAAGCCCATGTAGCTCTTGTAGCGTAGAGTGTCTTGTAGAAAGAGAGCGAAGATCTAGAAAGGAACTGCGCAGTCATCCCGGTGGCTGTTGCTCCTAAATCTATCTAGATTTTTGTGACTCAAGATGGCTGATTGCCGCAATCCCTTCTCACCCTCAACACGTTGAAGCACTAAGGTACTCAAAGTTGAGGGATGTCACAAAAGTTTAGCAGAATCTGCCTCATCGGGATCAACAGAAATTCCATTGTCTGAAGGTTCGATGGGCCTGCTCAGTACACCTCCTGCGGAGACGGCAAAGCCGTGTAGCCTCACACGCTGACCTATCAAATTCTTTCACAGCTCTTGCCTTCACACAGCTCGCCCCCTTGCACGCCACTATCGATTCCTCTACTCCAAAGCATCGCGCGCCGACGCCGCTCACCTTCCTTGAGCCTCCGTTCCCTCAATTTACTGACCTCTTACTTGAAATGCGACTCTCCAAGCCAACATCAGCATCAAGGCCAGAACATCCAGGACCAAGAGAATTTTGAGGATCAAGAGGGCAATAGCGTCTATCCTGAGTCGTCGCTCCATCTTCTTCATCCTCACAGCTCGATGATTGTCCTGAATGCCGGATAGGACATCCTGTGTCAACATCAAGGCGTCGGCTTCATCGCGTGGGAAGTGCATATGCTGTCTTCTTCCGCGTTTTCCTTCGTCGTCGTATGGCGGAGCGGTGGTTCTGTCCTTATAAGTCGGCAGATAACCCATTTCTAGATCGGTAGAGGCCGTCCCAGGAGCGTCGATCTTGAGTTGCACATTCAAATTCGCAGATCGATGATTTCTCTGGATATCGGATAGGACGTCCCGTGTCAAGGCGTCGACGTGGTGGCGTGGGATGTAGTTGTATACTCTTCCTCGGATGGATTCCCCTTCCACGTCGTGGCGTGAAGTGGTGGCTTTGTCCTTGTGAGCCGGCAAAGAAACCTTTTCCGGATCGATGGAGGCCACCATGTACGAATGGATGCGCTGGACAAGTTCCTCAAGTTTGCACCGGTGACCATTGACAGCAAGGCTCTCCATCTGATGCGCATTTTCGCTCATAAAGACCATGTGAGCGATGTCAGTCTTCACGGGAAGATCATTTGAGGTGAGGAAGCGGTGACGATGGTCAAGAACCATCACACGCTTTTGGGAGCCTGGGAAGTACAGGCTTGGGGTCGTGCACGGCATGATTAGTTGTATTAAGGTCTTTCCCAAAAACAATTGTTTAGATAATTGAGAAGGGTGAGGCAGTTGTCGAATTTCGATGTGGTCAGAAGTTGAAACGAAACGAAGGCATTTGAGATGAGGTGGTACACTTCCTATCATGTGTTCTGAAGTGGAGGCAACGAAACACTGCCGGAAAGGGACATGGTTGTGTCGTATGCAGGAGCAACGCGCTTGTCGGACCATGCACCACTCACATCGATATTTCAGCGGACTCTGTCAGCCGCAATGTCAATTCTGCAACACGATGGCCTTCCAACAGCGTGTCAACATCTGGTGGTGCGAATCAGCTGCACACCGAGGCTTGCGTCATTCGGGCAGAAGGGACGTGTCTACCGGATTCGTGCCTTGGAAAAGTTCTGGGATTTGCGCTGTCATACCTGGCCTTTGAATGATTTATTCGGGCCTTGGCTGATTCCGAGGATGCTCCGTCGGCACCGAGCCTGAAGTGACTCATGGTGCGGAGCGTAAGGGTTCTCTTCGTGTGATTTCCTCACCCTTCAGGACCAGTCTGTGATGTGTGGAATTGAGAACCGGCAAATACTACAGGCCATGGTTGTGACCAGGTACAGCTACTTTGTTCACACAAGCTCATGCTGAAGGCGTTGGCAGCGGCTCAGGTGCATGTTCTAGCATGTCTCTTGCCGAGAGCAATCACGTTCGACAAACAAAATGATCAAGCATGTGAACATATGAGTCATTCAACGAGACCAATCTTCATAGTGTGTGGGGGGTTCTGTGAACTTCGAGGTTCTCTCCCTATGCTATCCATCAATTTTCATATTCAACAACGCACGTCCTGGTCCAGATAATCCCGCTTTTGACTTCAGGCACCACTGCACGAGCTTGACTCGACTGCAACTGCATTAAAAAGTGTGAGTTGCTCAGAGGAATTCCGTCCCTAGGAGCAGAGGCGACAAAGTGCCAAATTCAATAAATATCATAACCCCTGTCTTTGCTTCATTGAGTCCATCGCCAGGCTTTCAATTCAGATGTCTTGAGATCGTAGGAATCACATGATGATACACACTGTACTACTCACAGATTCTTACTACCGGCACTTAATCATTCCAGGATCGACGTTCCCATCAGATGTGTTGGATTGTATTCAACACACGTATTGTTCGCGAGCCTAGGACACTTGGAAAGACTAGTGAACAATACTCTCGAAGAACGACGAACTGACACAGAGAATGCTTGACACTGGAATCCAGCATTTCACACATCTGAGAACCTTGAGCTAAGATCCTCTCCTCCCGCCAGGATCTAGCATGATCTTTACACTGTTGCACCTATCTTTAAGACCAGGATCTTCACGCAAAGAGAATCTACATCGCCATGCCATCTCGAACGTTGACAATCTTCTATCCTGATGACCAGACAACGGTTATAATGATTGACCATGATCACCGTTTCCTCACCGCGTTCGACCGCCCTACTGGGGCAGAAGTCGCTCACGTCCTCGTCACTGACAGCAGACGCAATCCTCTGTCCTTCCTGACCTTCAGCTGCCATGCATGCGACCTCGCAGCAGAAGCCGGACGTCCCCGTACCAATATCACTATCTCACCAAATTTTGGCCCACCGCCGGCTTATGAGGTCGACAGGACGTTGCCCGATTATCATGAGCAGGACCAAGAGCGCACGCCCACGGATCGCCCGAGGAGCCGCCGGACATCAAGACAGCAACCTCCAGTGGTTGTGAGATTACCAGTCACTCAGCCGAGACGTCCAACATCCGGCTCACCGGTAAGGCGAAGGTTCACAGGGAGAGAAGCTCTGGAGGGTGCAATAAGAAGGCCAGAAGAACGGGCGGAGATCATCGGCAGAGATTTTCAGCCTCTCGTACCCGAGGCGCCACCAGCAGCACTGGTCATAGCGAGAGACTTTGAACCAGATACTCTCATGGTGCAGCCTGAACGTGGACCTGAACCAGCAGCACCACCAACGGCAAGGGACTTTCAGCGGGATGATCTCGAGGTACAGCCTGAAAGCGAAGCACCAGCCGGGAATCTCCCGCGGAGCTCTCCTGCCCGTACATCCCGTGTACAAGAGGAAGAATTGGAGATCATCAGCAGGGACTTCCAGCCCCCCACACCTGAGGCGCCGCCAGCAGCTCAGGTGATAGCCAGGGACTTCCAGCCTGATGATGCGACGGTGCAGCCGGAAGGCGAGCTGATTACAAGGAGTCTTCCGCCCAACGCTCCGGTTCGAACGCCCAGGTTCTCCGAAGTCTTCGACGAAAGACATTATGAGGCTCTCGCCAGATTCATAGAAGAAGCAAGGGAAAACAGTGGCCGCCAGGGCTGAGATATCTTCGGGGTTTGTTTTGGATTCGACCATACATACTATGCACTTGGACCTTAGAGAGAGGCCGATTACAGATCTGAGAGTGCTTTGACAGAGGGCGACAACGTTAGCGATTTCAAAAACCTTGCGTTAATTGATGAAATATTCTGGAGCACGTTCCTAGCTGTCATTACATCCTTGTATAAATATATAACCTGTGATTCGAGATCTGTATAGGCATCTAACGCTCTCTTCGGCTGGAAATCTGGTCCGAGGAAGCGCAAACGCGATGACAGAACGATAGAGCTCAGACATGGCTGAGGCTTTAGACATTTCGAGGGTTTACAAATCTGTACAATGCGATTCTGGTCAAAATCGACGACCTACAAAGTGACCAGGGCGCACTGCACAAGACAGAACCTGACCTTGCCGAGAATTTACGAGTTGTCAGTCGAATGGAGGTTGCGATAAGTCGAGTCTGGCTCGCAGAGCTCCATTCGAAGCTTCACGCGAAGGGTGATAATGCTTTATACGTCTTTGCCTTGACCACCCTATACAGTGCTACGATCTCCACGTGGGCCCTTCTCCGTCTGATATTCCGCATCATAAGGACGCTGAGGAAGTCTTCTATCCGCATACTAGATACTCTGATCGATTCTCTGGGCCTGAGGCTTCGCACGCCACTGTTCCTTATTCGAGGTCTTGCCCACATGCAACACTTCCCACCCAATACTCCGGCCTTCAAATGAGGGTCTTTCGTTCGGGAAGGAACCTGAGCGTATCAGCAATCACCGGCTCAACCGCAACATATGCAATAGCCGCTAGAAATATTGCAGGCGATGAAGAAAATCGCGAAGCTCGCCCTCATCTCCGTCAACCAGATCCAGGATCTATCGGAAAATGCCTGTAATGGCAGTTACTTACATGTGCGAAGTCATGACAAGTCATGCGATATCTGTTCTACTTCAAGAGAAGCCTTGAGGCACCTACAGTAAGGCACCGAGGACACAGGACAGGCTATGCATAGTCTGATATCTCTGTGGACCACGAGATGAACGTCTCTCAATGGGTGACTCGGTACATAGGGGGAGGAGTTCAAAGAACTCCAACGAGGCTTTCTGCGTGCGTGGAAGCCTGCAAATCATGGGGAAGCTGCACCCTCACTGGGCGATAGGGATCTCGGTGATGGTACTCCTCGTCTCTATACCCCTTTGAGAATTGAGCATCTTGTTCCCGTTAGGCGTTATGCTTCTTCAACTTAACGGCTGCTTCATCATTATAAGTTCTCGCTGGATATGTTTGAGTTGTCAACACAGCTCATTGTTCCAAAATGTGGCAGAAGTGGATAGGCCGAGGAACAATGACCTCGGCATAGTAAGGTTTGATCACAGGAAAGCTCGACATTTGCATCTCTGTCGTCACATGGGTGCTGCTATTTAATGGGGACAAATTGTCCGGCTCCCTCTCAGCTCAGACTTCCTATTCATAGTCGACTACCTCTCTCAGAATCAGAACTTTGATCCTTCGACATCCAATGGAGATTCAAACCTTCTTCGCTGGCATCCCAACCCATATCTGCGTCCTCAACCTCAGTCACAAATTTATCTCCGCACTGGACCAGCCAGAAGCAGACGACATCTCCCACATGATAATCTTCGATTCTCACTGTCGCCCTATATCACTACTCAACATCAACTGCGACTCCTGTATCCTCGCACAGGAGGATCAGGAGATCCGAAGGTTGTTCGCAGAGTCCTTGGATGCAGGTGACATGCCATTCAGAGGGCCACCACCGAAATACGAGGTCGACAAGATTTTGCCGGACTACCACGAGCAAGATCAGGAGCAGGGCCGGAGAGACCGTCCAAGACAGAACATGGATGAGCCACATGACAGGAGGGAGCAACAGAACCCACGAAGGGAGACCATCTTTCGCGAAATCTTCGATGAGGCTCCAACTCAACAGACGGTAGAAGAGCCTCTGATTGACTTGGCCGAGAGCGAGTCGTCTGATGATACACTGATCGAAAGGGCAGAAACCCATACTTCCGACGAAGACCTCATTGATTTGGCGGGGCCGGATGAGAGAGAGTCAGCTGGGACTTCGGGAGACTTCGCGTACAGCTCAATGAACGAGACTACAGCTCTCGCCATGCTGGATCGCAGCTGGCCCGCTCTCACAGCTGAGGGATAATGCTTCAAAAGCCAAAACACTTCGGCGAGTCGCGAAACTTGTGGTGATAGTGTCGTTGGTATCGCTCCTCTTGTCACGTCTTTGGTCATTGTTTTCATCTACGAATGGACACTAGTGCTATAGAGAAAGTTTGTGGAAGATGTCTCATCATTTGGAACTGAAACTCATGGGCAGTTTGATAGAATATGGAAGCGACGAGACTGAGATTTGGACGACGATAGTCTTGATATTAATACATTCTTGAAGTATGCATGCGTTGCAAAGAACACTGATTGCAGGCTAAAGCGCAAAAGTTGCCACAGTCTTGGTGGTGACACCACGCTAGTACAACATTCACTACTAGCATGAATGAGTGAATGAAAACATCCATTTCTCTTAGTTTCTTAGCAGCATATCTTTGCGAAATTTTCTTTTTCTTTCTTCCTTCCAATATCCTCTTTCTGCTTGAGTCTTCTGCATTTACTTCATCCTTTCCATTCTACTCATCGATTCAAGCAAGCTGGTATTGCTTTGTTCAATTAATCTTCATCCCTCAATTGGCTCTGTGAGCAGGTCTCGCTTCTCAGACTTACCGCATTGCTTCGATCCTTGCCATTGCGCCCCTTTGACTACACACCTTTTTGGCTATACACAGATTGGACGACATGCCCTTTCAAAAGAAAATATCTGCCTGAGCCGAAACCACAGTATCCACTCGGATCAGTCTCAAAACATCTCAACCACTTTTCGAAGCAAGCTGGCCTTGCATCTCCCAGATTCAGCATCTCTTCGACCTCGCCCAGGCCACTCAACGACCCATATCACCAGCATTCACCACCTCATCACCACTAGCCAAGAACCTCGGAGATGCCTCCCATCAAAGAACCAATCAATTTCGACACCCTGCCAAACGACGTTGGCCAACTCAAGGCCATCATCTGGCGCCTGGCCTTCCAGAAGAACGCCATAATCAAAGCCCGAGACGACCACGTTAAGACGCTTCTCGAGCAGAACCAATCCCTGGAATGCAGCTTGCAGCTGTGCAGGGAATCCTTGGCCGCCGCCGATGCTGCGTCTTCGTTCGCATCCGGCAGCGAGCGCCCAGAGTCTGATAATGGTGGGTCTACGGAACCGTCGTCTCCTAATAGCTCTGCGGATGCTTCGTCGTCGTCTGGTAGTGATTCAGCCTCGTTGCCGGATCTCGACGATGTTGAATCGGACGGTGAAACGGGGCTAGGAGGATCACTCGACCAGGAAAACGTTGAAATGGCTAGTGATATCGGGTCTGAAACCTCGGCCATTTTTGAAAATGAAGAGCCCACCAGTGGCCTGGAGAGCAAAGCCTTACGCGATCTTGACAACGACGATTCTACGAGCGACCAAGAGGAGAGAACTTCATCTACCCCTTCGATTTGCTCGCGAACAAGCGGATCATCCCGCATTTCGAAGACGCAGAAGCGTGGAGGAGGGTCGGGCAAGGCTCCGGCTCAGACAATCAGAGCGGCTGGACGTCGTCGTGTATGGAGTTATTCAGGTGGAGAGGTCGATTTGACTGACGTGTTAGGGGGCTTTTAGACTCGGATATATTTGCTGTTAGCGCTTTGTGGGAATTGTGCAGAATGCTTTTCTATCTTACGTCGGCTTTAGAGCGAGGGCGTTCAGGGGTTCGTTAGTGGCAAATAACGCTGTCTAGTGAGGGAATCGTGTCACAGAATAACGGTACTCGAAGAAAAAGTAGATAGAGATTAAGACCGACTAACACATTTGAAGAAATATCAAAGTACATGTCTATTCGAACTCACCCGTCGTAATTGGTTGATATTGTAATGCAACAATCTCGAATCGTCGTGATATGTCCAAAATACCGTCCTACACTTTGAGTTAAAAAAGGAGTCTGATAGCAGCCGGCCGAATTTGAACCAAGTGCCTTCTCTCAATCAAATCGACAAAAGGCTAAGGCCCCCCAGCCGAAGCTGAAGGACCCCCCTCACGGACTTGATACCGGTGCCCCTGTACTCCCCCCGAATAATGCCCTGGCCCTTGAGCCAGAACATCACCAAAGTTTTTCCTAAGGCGTTCACGAAGAAAGGACGTTTAACCACTTTGACCATGCGGAACCTCTCATCTGGGGGCGTTCACCAAATCTTAGATATATACACTAGATCTTCGCGACAGCACCAGACTGGTTCGCGCGCTAGTTCTAGAGCAGCTGCGTCAAAACATCACAAATAACGGAGCAACCTAACTTTTACATCTTTCATCTTGATGGCGCTATATTCGAACTCATCCTTCGTATTCCATTGCCGTATCAATACCAATCCCAAATGGCTCTCACCCCTCGTTTAAGTACCTGCACTCATTCTGCCTTAGCGATCATCAATGTCAAGATGCCAGATTCAGCTGTCCACTGTTCCTCTGGGCATATCGATCGTATTTGAATGGTGCGTACCTGAATTCTAATGGATTCAGCATCCGAATGATATTATCCCTAGCTTTTCGACGTTCACAGCAATTCCATGGTCCATGTGTCGAGCCATGCGATGCTAAGTCTAGTTTCAATCTTATCCACCTTATATTTTCAGACAGCACGCGTGTCCGTGACATAGAAGCGCTTCTTCAGATCAGAATACTCCTCGATCGATATTGTGCTCTCGCCTAACCATTTAGGCATTGTGCCCCTAACCCGCACTCTCCCTGCCACACCAATCCCATCCCTCTCCAACCCTCCAAACTTCACAACCAATCCTTCGCCTCCACAGAGTCCTCCCCCCTCTCCACCCCCCTCATCGCCCTCTCCACCACTGCATCCCCCGTCCTCCCCTCCAACACCCCCAGAAATCCATCCACAACTCTCACGTACTGCCCAACCCCCACCTCCCCAAAAAACCTCCCTTCGACCCACTTCTCCACCACACACCCCCTCTCCATATCCAACCCTTTCATCAACCTATCAAGATACTTACTCCTCACCCCCTCAAACCAACATCCCTCCCCACTGCTCTCCGCAGCCGTGGACGCGCTCCCATCCCCTTCGCAGCGCGGATCCAGCAAACACAGAAACGCATCGAGATCCCGCATGAAGTCGATCTCATCGGCTTCGGTCACGGTGCCGCGGGGTCCCGTGCCGTAGCCAGCATGAGCGAGGATGTTGGACGCGGCGTGCATGAGTGGCGGGGTGAGGAGGAGGACGAGCGTGCGAAGGTAGCGGTTGTGGAGGTGGTATGAGCGGTTGGTTTCAGGGGGAGGGGTTAGCGGGGAGATGGGGGTGTGGAGGGGGGAGTAGTCTGGCAGGACGGAGGAGTCGGGGGGGAAGGGGGCGTTGTGGATGAGGGGGGAGTTGGAGGTGGAGCTGAGGGATGTGGATGATGAGGTGGTGGTTACTTTGATGGTGGGGAGGGATGGGCGGTCTTTGAAAGGCGGTTGGAAGGCTGGGCCCGCCGATGGCTCCGCTGTCTTGGTGTTGATGCGCGCGAGAGCTTTGAGGAGAGGGTTTCGGCGGGGCATGTTGGGAGATGGTAATGCGACGTACTGGGCTTGAAGTGAGGGGGATCGTGTGTAGGGAGGCAACCTGAGATGGCTGTGAGGAGAACCACGATGTCCTGGGGTTGGTGGTGAAGGGTGAGGAACCGACGAATACACGATAGGATGTTAATGTTGCCTGTGTAGGACCGTTTATATAGGCATCCATATCATGCTGAATAAATGAAATGGTGGTCCAAAAAAACCAAAAAAGAACAATGGCGATTGTGGCTGGAATAAACAAAGACAGCTAACCTAGGAAGATATTCATGTTGCAATTCGGAACAACCCTGAACAATGCAATTATCCGAGATTCAATTCCCGAGGATCCCTCGTAAAGACTGATATTGATGTATTACCGACCTCTGTCTGCAACAAGACTCGTGATGTATGAGAATCCCAAAACTATCTGAATGCATGCAGGACGAAAATCGTAGACGTTTGTGCGAGAATACCTCTGTCTTGCTTCTCAGGTGGCTCGCTGAGCTGGTCTCAGGTCAGCGCAAATTTTCATGAGCTTCATCGGCCTAAGGGCCAGAGCTTTTCCATTGTAAGACTTCCTGTGAAATTCTGCAGGTGTGATAGGTACAGTCTTTCAGCGACGTCGTCCTTTTCCATCGATCATTGGACGTCAATCTCGCACTGTAGTCATTTCAAATCCATCCTGCCAGCTGACCAAGCTTTTCGATCTCGTCCAAGACAAGATCCACCTCCTGGTCGGTGAGACCCTGATCTATTGCCTCTTGGATGTACGAGAGCCCAATACGTGCTCTCGTAAGCGCCGACGAATTCGCAACGTGGTGACCCTTGTTTCTGCTGGATCGGCTCTTCTTCACCCCATCCACTGAAGAATGGCGGCGAGCCGAAGCGCGAGAGGGAGAATGACGGGTCGAGGTGATCGAGGGCGTAGCGCGGCGTACCTGCTTCGACGAAATCGCCACACCTCCGCCGGCTCGATGCTTCCAATCGAACAGAGATTGGTCGCGTTCCCTACATGAATTGAGGTCATGTACTTCGATCTGAGAACGGCGAAGCAGTCCAGTGCCTGTGTCAGCTGCTAGCTTTGGGCTCTGATAGCTTATAGTCCGTGAAGATTGAATGTCGTTCGCTGTAGGAATGCTTGGTACAAAACCGATATCTGCAATCTGAGATTCAAGATGCTGATAGCTATCTTGAATTTGAGCCTGTAAAGCCTGGTCGACGTCATTCAGACGATCGTATGAGTAGTCGAATCGCCGTTCCGACAGAACTTCAAGCTCTTGTAGCCGTTCATCAATGCTGCGGACGGTCGCATGTAGATCACCAAACCGACCAGACCTTGGCATAGAGAGGCTAAGTAGTGGCAGCGTTCTTTGTGCTTGGTGGTCAGGTTGGTAGCGCAATGCCTGAGAATCATCGCTGAAGGGGCGACGATCACGAGGCGGCTGCAGGACTCACGGCGAGTCTCATTAGCTTGGAATGCTCCGTGAATCAGATAACGAAGAAATGGTCTCACTGGACCAAAGCCTGCTGGGCCGCTCTGGGACGGTGCGTCGATACTTGTGAGTAACAAGAAGCCTAAGGTCTGGTAGAGGCTTCTAGGAAAGACCCAGCAGAACAACCAGACTCGTACATATATATTTAGAAAGACATTTTTGGGGGCTATACTATTGAACATGGGAAGTAAACGATAAGTAAGATGTGAGCCGAATGGAATAGAGATCGATGCAGAAGCCACGGACGAGGAATGATTCTATCGGATCATAGGGTCACAATACCTGTGTTTTGTCATGCACAAATTTCGGGTGTAAAAAATGGCAATCTCGGCGTTCACTTCTCCCCATACTTGCTCGAGGGCCATGACAACCTTTTGTAATCTGATTGAGTTGAGAAGCATCATCCTTGTGATGCTGTGAGATCCAACCACGGATCACTCACGCTCTCTTCCACTGGTACTCATTGATCTTTGCCGTCATCTCAGCAGGTCCGCGCCCCACCTTCAACTCAGCGACAAACAAAGATCCATCTAGTCCACAAGTGACGCCACCAGCGGTGACGACATGAACCCCATCTTTGTTCAAGCCACCATCGACATACCTCGCCGCTTGATCCTTATCATCAACACTGCTGATTACATTGACAGTCCCATCGATTTTGCGCAAGTCCTCTAAGCGAAGATGATGAGTCGTTGCTGGAATGCCGGTCAGAGCTCCTGCAGCTGCCAAGAGAAGGCTCCCAGTGCAGACTGAGAACAGTATCGGCGGATCTTCGACCTTCTCTCGTCTCAGTGTACAGAATGATTTGACGAAACTAAGGACTGAGCTGCCGGGTTCATCAATGACTCTACGAATCACACGCGCAGGACCTCCCGGCACGACCAGAATGTCAAAGGAGGTGAGGCATTCCAGAGCCTCCTGATAACTCATCTCGACCTTCAGATTTAGAGGAATAGCACCGATTCCCACATTGGGTTCATCGCCTATCAGATGGATCTTGAAAGCCGGCTCCGGATTGTTGATGTCGGAATTGTACAGTGTGTCGGATAAGAAGCATAAGGGCCCACAGATGTCGAGAATATCTGCTCCATTGAAGACTATGGCTGCTACTTGAAAAACCTTCCTTGGTGAGTCTGCCATTCAAAGATATCTGAAGAGGATTCCAAAGGCCAATCTGTGATGGGCTAGGAGGCACAGTATGGTTCTTGCCGTCGCTAGAGCTTAGATGGGTGGCAAGAATTGCGATGATCTTCCGTTGGAGCAACGCCTTGAAAGACGTGAGTAGTCCAAAATACAGAAGTTCACCAGGCACTTGACTGTCACGTCCTAGGTATAGATATGATGCATTGCTTGGATAACGGCCGAGTTCTGTAGTCAGCCATCTATTACAGAGCACGCATAGCGTAACTGCAGCTGGTTTATGAATCAGACATGACACCTGCGGGCGGTGAGAGAACCGGAGTTTATCGGCTCAACAGCGAACACTAGTATCTAAAGAGGTATGGTGTCCACCGGCTTGACGCGGACAATGGGGAGACTTGGCACCCAACTCGCCCGGATTCCTGCACCCCTCGACCGACAAGACTTCCACTTCTCCGTGCAGGTTTTGATCATCAATCCACGTATTCGTGTATTCATCACCTAATCCGCTTCACACTTTCACCTAGCACTTCGAAGGTAAGGCAAATGTAAAGGATTGGTCGTTATCGTGGCTGCGGCCGCAATCCTCACATTGGCACTGTTTCTGGCCAGAGCGATTCCCCCGGTCGTAAGATGAGGCCGCACCCATCTCGTACTTCTATCGCACTTGCACATGCCGTGGATCCAGCCTACAGTAAAATCCTCATCAATCAATGGGTCATACCGACGCAGCATCTGACTCCCTTCATGGTCCATATAAATTTCCACGTGATGGCGACTTTCAGTGCGATGGAATGAAGGGATGAACAAATCGGCAAACTAGATGACGGGACCGGGCTCAAGACTTCCCAGTTATTCTATCCACCCGATGAAGCCAGCTAGTGTATTATTCAAGCAGTAGCCAGGAGGGATCAGACCAGGTTATCACGAGCTGAGTGCGTGCATCTAGTCCCAGTTCTACTAGAAAGTCAATGTATCCTTCATTCGAAAGACGAGATGAGCGATTTCTGAGTGAGACTTCGCAGGCTGTCTACTCTTTGGCACCGATACCAGGGGTTCGCAGATCTTCAGGTCAAATCTCCTTCCTCTCGCTTCTCGACCATGTTCGTTGATACGACACATGCATACCCAATGGACGTGCGCACTGGACTTTTCCGCCGAGAGTCGAGATCCGGAAGCGCAGTAATCCTGTGCCAGCAAGCGGACGCAAAATTGTCTCGGCGCCCAGTCAGGTCAGATACCCGCGCTTAGAACAAAGCCGGAGGTAGCATCTGTTGAACATGACCACACATGCGGGGGAAACTACAGCAGCTTCAGCAATAAGGCTTGCAAAGTCTTCAAGAAAATTCTGCAATCTCTACAACCCAGAATTGACAGAAAGCATATTTTGCTTAGTCTACGTTCACAGGAGCTGCTAACGCGTGAATGTCAAGCCCAAAGCAACGTGTATAAAGGGAAAAGGTCTGAACGCCTCATTCTTTCTAAGTAGGCATCGCATCTTCTTCCAGCATGGCTCTCAGCCTTTCCACCTCCTCTTTGATGGCCGCTTCTCTCTCCGCGCCTTCCTCGTCCCCATGCATAGAGCTCCAATGCGCAAAAGTTTCCCGCGATCGAACGTCTGCCATGAGAGTAGCACACGCAGTTGTAGCCTCGAGGCTTGTGCCCGTCCGCAGCTCCGACATGATTTGTAGTGGAGGTGGCCGTGCCATTTGAAGACAGATTCCCACAATTTTTTTGCTGCTTTCGGCAGTACCGCTAAAGCGCTCGCAGTACGCACCCTTCAGAACCATTTCTCCCCAGATCTCTTTGTCTTGGCGCAGCAGCGTCTCCCTGGCTTCAAATTCCTGGTATTTCGAATCGGGAGCTGTATCCCATAGCGATGTTGCAAACACAATATTGGGGTAATACTCCTGTCCGCAAATATCTTTCAGCAGCTGGAGATGCTGTCTGGCCGCCCTCGTGAATCGTATCTCGACGATGGGGTGCAAATACACTACCCCGATGACATGGATTGCAGCGTTAGACTTGAGGTACTGGGTCACGCATCGAAGAACCTCTATCTCTTCGAGACCACTGTCACTCAGGCCCGGGGTATCAATCAAGGTGATCAGACGGCCATGTTCATCGTGCAGGCCCTCTGCGCCACACTTCTTCGTGCCTATGATTCTCAAGGTCATTACGATGTATGTAGCACCAGATAAGCCGTGAAGCTTACAGATTTCGGGGCCGTGCCCAATCGGAACATCAGCACCTGTAGCTGTTGCAATGAATGATGACTTCCCTGCACCCGCACAGCCTAGGACAAGAATCGCTTCTGGTCCAGGAGCTTCATTTTTTGGGGCAGATACCAATGCCATGGTCACAGCTATGCGTGCGAGACGTCGCGTCAGCTCCCTGGTTGGAATTTTGATAATTCCCACAATTATTGAGCTGGACGATCTCAGATTGACTCCCGGACTTTTGATCTATCTAGACAGTAAGGCGACTGTGAATATCAACCCTGAATTACTGCAAGATGATACATTTTCAGTCATCCGGAGCGAAGTGCTTTCGAGTCTACCCTTCCATTGACAATAGCAACGAAAATTGTGTAAGAAAGGTATGTTAGTGCTGAACAGCTTCACAGAGGCCCGGGCACGAGCGATCCCGAATGCAATACGATAATCCTGCCTACTTCTTACATCTGCACGAGAACGTGAGGTTAGTAGTAACAATGTCTGTAGCCGATCGAGATGTGAGGCCTTCTCATTCGATTGGGCCAGCGATTGCCCGTCATCCGAACCTCAACAAGCACTTTTCGTGCAACTTCGTCAACATCGTCAAAAGAGCTAATCATAGACTTCATCTTCTCGTACGAATATTATCACGATATCGGATACCTAGTCAGTTGAAGCCAGCTAGATATTGTGGAGTTATCCTCCACTCATATCGCTTTGATTAGCAGCCTCAGGCTGTTTCCGACTGCAGTACGCGCGCAATGCTTTCGTGCAACTTGGAGCATAAATCTCACAACATCCTTCACACTTTCAGGTCGCTGCTCCAAAGACTCCTTCCCTATTCAATCTCAGCAATGAACGAGAGACGTATTCTGATTATGGTGATTGGACCTACAGGGGCAGGGAAAACGATTTTCGTCAACCAGGCGACTGGGTACATGCTACCGGTTAGTCGTGGCACTGATTTATGTAAGTGGAGTGTGGCTTGAGATTGCTTCTACTGAGATTGAGCTTCACCAAGGTACAACATGTATCGCTGGTGTGAGATACACATCAGGCCGCAAAGAGGTCTCCGTGATCGACACCCCCGGTTTCGGCAGCTATTCCAAATCTGATACGGAAATGCTCGGATACATTGCGTGGAACCTGGGAGGGATGTATAAGGAACGAAAGCTCTTGACGGGCATTGTATTCCTTCAACCAATCTATACGGACAGAGTATGGGAGCAAGAGACCAAGCTCGTGCAACTCATCAAAAGTATCTGCGGTCAACATGCTTACCCGAACATCATCATTGCAACGAGCACGCCGAACCATTGTCCGGACGGGAAATTTGCTCGAGATCAAATCAGATCTCGAAAGCAAATTCTCTGGAGAGATTTGATCGACGGCGGCGCTCGGGTACGGCAGCACCGCAACTCTCGTCAGTCCGCAAAGCGCATTGTGGATGAATTGGTAGATGGTCGAATAGTCGTCCTGGATCTTCAGTATGAGCTCGAGATGAACGATGGACGCCTAATGGCCACTACAGCTGCAAGAGAAGCGCATCAGGTCGCTTATGGCCTCTATCTTTCCGAACAACAACGGCTTTACGCCGAGATATGGCAGCTGAAACATCAGTTCAGTATGTCAAAATATGACAACAGTTATCTGCAGCGCAGATGTGCAGCTCTGGAGTTGGAAAGATCCACTAAGAAGATTGACGAGCAAGAAGTGCAAAGAAAGAAGGTCAGTCTTGCCTACAACAATAAGCACTGCGGAACAGCATTGACTAATACCATTCGCCAGGTTTATTGGTCCGACGAAGCGCGCGAATGGATCATAAGGATTGTGACTGCTGGCGGAGTAGCAGCTGCCACCGAGATCGGCAAGGACATGTGTGCGTGTCAATGAGGACCGTATGTCTTCGCGAACACACACAAGGTCTTATCCTGTGCAAATCAGTTTCGTTGCCCCGACGCCTTGCCTCATCACGTCTCGAAATATTTCTTGAGTAATGTCAGAGCTGAATGGCTAAGCGTTGGGGACCAAAAGCAATGATCATTTCGACACCATTCGGGTCCGTCATGTTAGTCCAAATAGCAACTGGGGCAATGCGTCACGAAGATGAAGGCTCACTATGAGAAAGAGTCTGATAGAGTGGACAAAGTTCATGAGATCGCCGTCTCAAAGATCACCGTGAGAGCCGCCGTTGAAGATGCCCCTGACGGAAGGGATCTTGAGCAACCAGCTTCTCCCGGAGATTGCCAATCAATCAAATTACCAATCTGTACTCTCAAGGACGGTATGGATGCGTAACAATTTTTTCGCTGTTCACGGGACACTACAAATCAGCAAAGCCCGCCCAACCAATCGTCACGTAAAAGGGTGTTGAACACGATTTTCGACTGTCCTCCCATTGTAGATTGCGACTATTGATTCCTATTCATTTCGATTGCAAAAGAGGGCCAGATCAAACAACCACGAGCTCAGAGCAAACATACAGTCCCACATCGCCTTGAACGCCAATGGATATTTCATCTAAAAGACGAGAGGAGCAATCCCTGAATGAGAGTTGTCTGTCCCTTGTTGGGCGCGAGTCTCAGGGGTTCAGAGATCTTTTGGGTCAAACCGCTTCGTCTCTCTTCTCGTCCCTTTTCGTTCACATGACACATAGCCAACCAAAGCACTGACTGTTTTATACCGCATACAGATTGAAAACGTAATTCCAGATGCACCACCGCTGATGCGCCATCAAGCAAACGGAAAGTTATTCGCCCCTTGCAAGCTCGATTCCCTGCATTTGTGACGAAGCCGGAAATAAGCTCTCTGGACTATCAATACACATGCAATGTCTGCTACTTGGTAGTAGTGTCAACGTCTGCCGTCCAGAAGTCGAGGGTTGTTCCGCTGCTTAGGCAGTTGCGGACCTCGTCAGGAAGTCAGATGTGACTCTTTGGTCATGGCCTTGCATGATTCTCCCGCAACTGCAAGGCTATGATTAAACTTTAAAAGCTTCTTCGATTCTGGACATTCTCATCTGCCAACCTTTTTTTGACCGTTGAAGATTCTTCAGAACGTGTGATATGGACGCTCCCCTATTGGCGGGTGGATTTGGCCGCAGATAAAGACGGGTGTGCATCGGGTTGCATGCATGCCACCCAGCATGAAAAGGCTACGTAAGCTTTCGGCATTGCCAGCATGGGCGCCTCACCGCTGATGCTTGGTGATCCTTCGTGCGATCCCTCCACGACGATGCTCCCTGAACCCATCGACCCGGGCTTACTGAGGATGACCACCATCACATACAGAGCTACCACTTGATTTTTAAAGGGTTTTTCCGGTTCGAACGCTTCATCTTGGCAAGAATTCTGTCAATTTCGCATTCTTATCTAATTTTTCGACAGCCACGGTGGGATTCCCTTCGCAATCGGCAAGCCTCTGGCTGGCTTGTCAATCACGAGTCGAAAAGATGATGACCCAGCAATTTGACTCGTCCATCCCCAAAATTGAATCGACGATATCGGGCACCTGTAAGACCTGAATTCTGAAGATGTGGAGAATGCGTATACCGCATTGCGTTGTGCAGTGGGCTTGACACCTGGATTATAGGCCCTGCCTCTCATGCACAAGCATTTGCAAGAATTCGCCACCATATCGTACGGTATGTTCTCCTGAGAGGGTTGGCAATCCAAAAGGATCCTCGCTCTCCGCTTCGAGATATAAAGACCTAGATCCTTCGCTCCGAAAATACTCTCACAGCATTCATCTTCCCTCATCAACAAACAAGACCACCAGAATTACCTTCACCCTTCGGTCAAATCCAAATCATCAACGAGAATGCAATTTACCTACAAAGCCCTCGCCTTTGCGGCTTGTGCAGTCACGGTAGCTGCTGACGCAACAATCCTGTTCTGCAACACACAGAGCTGTACTGGCAGCTGCTCCACCCAGACCGTTCCGGGAGACGGAGCATGCCGTGAGCTCAGCGGCATCAGCAGTGCCCAGACTCAGAGTTTGGACCCTGGCTGTAGCGGTATGTGGACCTGTTCATGATCATGGAGAAATTTTTTATTCGCTGATACATTGGCACACTATAGTCACGGTGTACACCGATTCCAGCTGCTCAAATGACGCGACTACGGCTGGCCAGGGAGCCTGCGTCGCAGGTCCGAGTATCTCTTCGTTCTCTTATGATTGTTAGAGACCTTACGGAAAACAAATTTGGACACCTGATTTGAAAGAGTCGCTGTCGTCATTGGAGGTGGACGAAGCCGGTGCTGATGAATGGTGTGAAAGATGTCGAGGTTGGCTGCAATGCTCATTCTTCAGCTAGAGTCATTCATTAGACAAGTCAAACATACAGCAAGAAATTACAAGACGTCATCGGCGCCAATTGGAAGTGTTCTGTCTCGTGCTTCCCTCATCTCCAGGCTATCGTTCCATCATGAGTAGCAGATAGTGTCAAGGAGCACAGCCGAGGGTCCAGACGTCAGATTGCTATTCACCAGGGTTCGCTTTGTGGAGCAGGACCCCTAGCATTCACGGTACCAAATTTTAGAAGCCGTGATCTTGGCCAAAATCAACAGTATGAGGCTGACCTGCGATGCACCGACCAACGAGAGCCAGAGTTCAGTGAAGCTGAAGATAACGGCTGCTAGTAGAAGAACCAGCGGAGAGAACTTGCCACGGCCATGCCAGGGGAATGTACTGGTGACAGGGACTACAAGATCGATACCGCTGCGATACAAAAGATCGCCATCAGAGCCTCGATATACAGAAACAGCTCCGTTTAAATGAGACTTCAAGCAAGTATCTGTACTAAAGAAATACCAATAGTTCCAAATTGTCACCTAGTAGAAATGCACTATCCCAGGTTGGCGCAGGGGTGTGATCGGTTCCTCTCTGCTAAAGAAGAACGATTGTTGAGTCCTCCATATGCACTGTATTTGCCACCCCGTCTGCATGGACCAAGATCTGAAGCTTTCAAGCTCAAAAATACCAGCAAAGAATGAGTATCCCACGTCTTCCCAATCCAACTGAATCATGAGCGTAGCCAGGCCGATCATATCAATTGTTCGATAACAGCGCCGCAAGCCCAGAAAATCACGGGCACTTCATTTTCCACCTTTCAATACCAACATCTCAAAATACGCAATCAGATCTCCACACCAAGAACCAACTGCTGATGTTCCAAATGCCTCTGCGAAGCACCGGTAGTGCTGCTCGCGGAGATCCAACAATCCTCTGGGAAGTAACCCCGGGTGTCATCCAGCTGCGACCGAGTCGAACAGGGCAGACCGGGTCCTTAAGGCTCCCTGCAGAGGCTTACCTTTGAGGTCCACAACTGCGCTGGAGAGAGCAGCGTGGAAAGATCAGGGGAAGGGGAGGGGAAAGGGAAGGGTTGGTGCGTAGAGAGGAATCCCGCTCGAGGTTGAGTGCGGCAATCCCCTTCTTTCCCTTTTTTTCGGCCAATGCAGAGCGTTTTTGGGCATGTCGAGAATGGGGTGAGAAGACTCAGTCCAGGAGCGTTTCACTTGACGGATGTATTGTACGTACATGTCGAACAAGCAAAATGTGAAAGCATAACGTCATCAGGCTGAGGTGGAATGAAAGAGCTAATACGCGCTCTACAGCATGCCGTTGGTTGGAAATTGTACTGTTCGATCAAGATGTAAGAGCACAATAAGGTTCACAAGTCAGAACAAAAAGACTAAACACTATCCCGTGGAAGCATGATGGTAATAACTTTCTTGATAAGCATGCAGGAGGGATCCCCACAAAGTACCCTTTCAACTCGCAGTCCACTCCAACCATCGGCCTTGCTCTCCGACAGTGGTACAAAAACTTCCACTAAACACCACGCAGTCCACCAATTGCCCTCCTAACGGCTATCTGCACGTCCTCTTACTCCCGAATCTCTCCTTTTCATAAAAATTTGGCAAAATACACGACCGTGGCTGTACAATCCACCGAGCAGATATGTGGCGACATCGAGTCTTCAGCCGTGGACGATGTACTCATAACCTTCACCACCAAGCAAGTCGTGCTCCCAGTTTCCAAGATTGGCGAGGCCTTCACCCAGGTCTTCCACAGTGTAACTGGGGTATGTTGGGTGTTCATTCGGGTCCTTGGTTTCGTCCTTGGGTGTGGTGTACGCGGAGCTATTGCGCGGAGATAGATCTTCCTTGTGAGTGCCAGCCGCGTTTGGGATGTCCTTGGGGGCATCAGTAGTGATGGCTGCGTCTTTTGACGCGGATGAAGCGGAGACCATGTTGCCATTCTTGGATTCTTCACGCAGCGAAGGTGTCAAGGCTCTATCACGGCTTGAGAGGTTCACCGTGTGGTTTGACGTTTCGACGCGAAGCCCGGATGTTTCGAGCTTTTTGAGGTGGCGCGGTCTCATAAGGAGGGAATACGGGCGGTTCTCAGCGACATCTCTCACAGTAGGAGCGGTGCTTGAAGCCGTGGCTTTAGTTTTGGCTTTGGAAGGCGATCTGTCGTATTTGGAAGGTGTTGTGTTCATGTTCGTAGCTTGATGCCGCAGGGTCTCTTCCGCGAGCGTGGGTGGCAACCGTTCACGGATGAATTGAGGCCAACTATACAGAAGATGCGGCGGCAATCCAGGGAACAGCTCCATATTCATATCCGCAGACTGATGCGGGGACTGCTGATTGACGAATTGAGGTGACCCTAGCATAGGCGGATATGGCTCACCCATAGAACGAAGCGGGTGTCCAGGACTATTATTGTTCGGTGGGCCTTCAAGCCGCGGGGATCCAGGACTCCAATCCATAGGAGCATGAGGACTTGCCGGGTGGTAAGCAGGACTCAGCGGGCTTGCTGCGCGGTAAGCAGGACTCGGCGGATTTCTCAGGTTGTGGCTTGGACTCGCCGGGTTGTAGGCGGGACTCATCGGGCTATAGGTAGGGTTCGCCGGGCTGAGAGCAGGCAGCGAGCCTGTTGGGCTCAAAGCAGGCAGCGGACTTGTTGGGCTCAAAGTAGGTATCCGGCTGGTTGGGCTGAAAGTAGGACTCCTTGGGTCATAAGCAGGACTGGTCGGGCCATAAAACGGGACCTCCAGGGTATCACCGCGACGACTCAAGGGGTAGCCAAATCTGCTGCTGGGGCTGTAGACCCGACTCCCAGGGTTCCCAGACTGCGAAGAGTAAAAGATCCTGTCTGTTCTCGGAGAATATGTGTTCACAAAAGGTGGCGGACCGTCCGTACCAAGATTGGGCATACTCGAATTGCCGGAGTAGACGGAGCGGACGTGCGGGGATATTCTCACGCCTTGTGGATAGTCCGGGCAATGACGAGCGGAGTCGTTCACCCCGCCAGGTTGACCACTTCGTCGGCTACGTACTATGAAAACACCAGGTGCAATATTCTCGATCTCTGGCTCCAGCCGCCGATGATGATATTGGTTCTCGGTAAGAGGCTGGGGCTTGTCTCCAGTGCTGGGGTTCGGTATGGCACGATCCGCCCGTGGAAAGGATGGGAGGTGATGAATGGGACTGGACAGTCCGTCTGGGTGATCCATGTGAGGGTCGTAATACATGAGGTAATCAGGTCCGGTCTCGATGACTTCTATTCCTGGCTGAGGATTGCGGCTATTGGTAGGAACAGCCCGGGGTTTGTCTCCAGGATTGAGATTTGCTACACCACGATCGCCGTGACGATGTAAATTGTTGAGGTAGTTGTATTGTGGAGAAGACATCTTGATCTATGTCTGTAGGGGTTTGGATGTCGATCAGAATGAGCGTAGTTGGAAGCAGTGAAGTCTCTTGAAATGAGTTTGAATGATGACAGTCGGTTTGGGTGGACGAAGGAAGGTGATGGAGGAAGGCAATGAGGAAGAAAAGAATGCGGGGCAGTTATACATATTTATAATCCGCAGATGTGTCACCCAAGGTTGTCATGTCGGACAGGTGATGTCAGAAAGGGTAAAGGCGCCGGAACAAAAGGCACTTTCCGTGTTGCACAGGCTCCATTGATAATACATTCGAATTCATGCCTAAAGACAGCCGAGGAACTGGGATGCACTGTTGATTTGATAAGTAATAACAAAGAATAGCACGCTGGAAGGGCAGACTCTAGGGAAGCTGCTCTGATTGACCCAAGCCGTAAAGTCTGAGGCTGGGATCCCATTGTATACTCCTTGCCCTCTGCCAAATTGATCCAAGCAAGTCATATAGTCAGTGAGACCGCCAACTACCCTCTATATAATGGTCCGCACGTTCTATGTTCCCACGCCCGTTTTTCAAGAGCAGAACAAATCTGTATCTCATTCGCGGACGATGTACTCGTAACCCTCTCCGTCGAACAAATCCTCTTCCCAGTTTCCAAGGTTGGCTAGGCCTTCTCCCAGGACCTCCCGGGAAAAGCTCGGGTATGTTGGGTGGACATTGGGATCTTTGAGGTCATCGTTCGCTGATTTGGAGTTGGAGTTATGGTCTTTGTGGACATCCTCCTCTTGCGTGGGAGCCAGCTTC
Source organism: Ramalina intermedia (assembly GCA_003073195.1). Lineage (NCBI taxonomy): Eukaryota > Fungi > Ascomycota > Lecanoromycetes > Lecanorales > Ramalinaceae > Ramalina > Ramalina intermedia. The sequence goes on along the minus strand of PEKF01000040.1, from coordinate 106,765 downwards.
GGCATGTGATCAAGAGCAGGCGCGTCTTTAGGCACTGACTGAGCCAAGACCGTATTGCCTTTTATGGGCTCTTCAAGCAACGAATGCGTCAAGGCTTTGTCGCGATTTGAAATGTCCACCATACTGTCAAAGGTGTTCATGCGAAGCCCGGATGTATCGAGCTTCTTCAATTGCCGCGGTCTCACAGGAAGGGAAAACGGGCGGTTCTTGGTAGACACCTCGGACTCCTGCGCGCTCCTCTCAGTAGTGGGTCCAGCAACGGCATCTTCAAAGGGCGAAGCTTCAAATTGCGGGGAACCAGCGCTCCACTCCATGGGAGCAGTAGGGATTGCTGGGCTGTATTGAGGACTCCCCAGGCTATATATGGGACTAGCGGGACTATAAGCAGGGCTTCCTAGGCTGTAAGAAGGACTCGTCGGGCTTGCCGGGCTGTATTGAGGACTTGCTGGGCTGTACTGAGGACTCGTCGGGCTTGCTGGACAGCAAGGACTCGTTGGGCTTGCTGGATAGCAAGGACTCGCCGGGCTTGCTAGACAGCAAGGACTCGTGGGGCTTACCGGGCTGTATTGAGGACTTGCTGGGCTGTATTGAGGACTTGCTGGGCTGTATTGAGGACTTGCTGGGCTGTACTGAGAACTCGTCGGGCTTGTTGGACAGGATGGGCTTGCCGGGCTTGTTGGATAGCAAGGACTCGCCGGGCTCGCTGGATAGCAAGGACTCGTCGGGCATGCTGGATGGCAAGGACTGGTCGGGCTTGGCGGATGGCAAGGACTCGAAGGACTCGAAGGGCTCGCTGGATTCCCATATAGCGAAGAGGAAACGCTCCTATCCGTTCCCGAATCTAGTTGATCCACCAAAGGCTGCGAACATTGAGCTGCAAGACCCGGCATACTCGCGACTTGCTGTGGTTTGGAAGGCGATCAGAGTGAGTGGATTTGAAGTGGGTGAAATCTCCTGTAGTGAATGTGATGATGGAAGACTCTGGTGGTGTTGATGAGGCGAGATGATAGAAGACGAGAACGAGGATCACCAGGAGGTGGGACAATTCATATGTTTAGAAGCAGCAGATGTGTCGACTAATGTCGCTGTGTCGAACAAGATTCGTCAGGCAGGACAAAGACGGCTAAATGGCACTTCCGGTGTTGCGCAGGCTTCAATGACAACGGATTCAGATCTATGCGGAGACACACTAGTTCTCAAGACCAAGATCATGGGGATGATACGTATTTGCACGTTTGGTTTGATGATTGGTGATCAAACAAAGAAGCTGAGAGGGTAGAGTCTAGTGAACCCCTTCTGCAGCACTCAAACCGCAAGACCTGGAGCAAGAATCCTATTCAATTTCCGAGCGCTTTGCCGTCCGCTGAATTGATGCAACCGATCGGGGGTGGTCAATGAGATCGGCAGTCGCCACGATAGGCTCGGTCCTGGTCTTCACCATTCGCTTGCCCACCACTCAAGACTTCGTTTGTCTGCTTTAATTGACCACTCTCTCCCTCTCGGTAGTCTTCATCCTCTTTGCTCAATTCGTTTAACATCTCCTAAAAGGGGGCGTTGTATTCAGCATCCGAAATGGCTTGTTCGACTATGTCTACCGGCTCAACACCCTCTCGCAATTTTGAAACGAATCGTGGAGTGGTAGGATCGGTCTTGTCGAGGCAGGCCTCGATAATGTTTTTGCTGCTTTCAGCGGTATCGTCGTACCGAAGGTAAGATGCGTGGTGCTCAATCATGTCTTCCCAGATGAGTTTCCTTTCGCGCAGAAGTTGCTCACGCGCTTCCCATACTGGTCGTGTCGAATCCGTGACATTATTCCACGATGTAGTGACCAACACAACATTTGGATAATAGTCCTCCCCACAGAGGTGCTGAAAGATATGGAGGAGTCTTCCGCAGATGTTTTTGTTGATTGGATGCAAGTATACCATTGCGATAATCCGAAGGTCGGGGCGAGCCTCTAGGTAATCCATCACCCATTGGAGGACTTCCCAATCGTCCATGCCTTTCTGACCGAACTCAGGTGAGTTGATCAGCGTGACCGAGCGACCATTCTCGCCGATGAAGTTCCTGGCTTCGGATGTTTTGGTAACTAGCAATTTGTCAGTCAGCGTGACTTTTACTCCTGAGTGCGTGAAGCGTACAAGGTTGAATTCCGTGAACAGTAGGGCAATTAGCTTCAGGAGCTCTTGCAATGATTGATGATATTGCTGATTTGGTCATGCCCAAGAAGAGGATGGCCTCTTCTGGTGATGCCATATTGAGTACTTGACGTTTTGGAATGTTGTGAGTGATGTTCACAGAAGACGGAGACGGCTGGGTCACCCGGATCTTTTGTACAGCTTCGGGTAATTGGCGGCGGACACACCAGAGAATCACCCAGCACCATGAAACGCGGAAAGACAGCTGACCCAGCAGGTAAAACGTCACTGCCTGATCCCCGTCGCAGACCCGTTTCACCAGCACGACCTATTTTTCAAGGCACGTAATTCACCAGCTCCTCGCATTTGTACTCCCTGACATCCTTGTGATAATTATCCCAGTATCCTTGATCGACGGGCCATGTTCCAGGTCCTTGCATTCGCCCTCTGTTACCCTTTCTTTCAAAGTATTTCCTTGACCCGGTAGCAAAGTGATGCAAAGCCCAATACTCATGCGTCGCGAAGGCCTTCTCAGTCCACGTCGTTTCCATGTCCAATTCTCTGAAGCGCTTGACGCCTGAGGTGTTGAATTCAACCACGTGGATGCCAGGAATGTTGTCTACCAATTTGGGTCGCACGAAGTTTTTCAGCTCTATGAGTGGCTGAAGTGCTTTGGGGCCTCGTGCGTCGACTGGGGCCACGCTCACACAATTGTCGTAGGAGTGCCGAAACCCGCCGGTGGGGATCTCGACAAGGCCGGCAGAGTTGTGGGGAAGCCATTGAACGCCCAAGGCTCCTACATCGTCATACTTCTCCCATGCTTGCAGCCATTCCTTGAGGACAGGCCAGGCTTTGTTGCGCATCTCGAGATACTCGTCCACATCGAAGAGACCCATCCAATGGTGTTTTGAGCCGTGATCCTTGACACACCGTGTAGCTAATGCCTCTTGCAGATGCTTTCGCTCCTCACTCGCCGGATCGATGGAGTCAGGCTCGATGTAAGCGAATGTTATGGTCGCGTCTGGCACGTTGTTCCTTGCTTCGAAGAATTCAGGGTTTTCTTGGAGCTTGGGAGTGGACCCATCATCGTAGACGTAGAAACGGCGGATGCCATGATGGTAGTAGTGGTGGGTCACGAATTCACCCAGCTCAGGGGCTGCATTTTTCACCATGAGGCCTATCCAATGGTGAGTAGCGTCCGTGAGGGAGAATCATGGCTGGACCTACAAATCGCCAGGTATTCCTCATCATCGGCAGGAGGCGGAGGCGGAGAGATGTCGATACCATTCATGATGTGCTTTGTCGAAGACGATGAAGGGGGTGGGGATGATGAGAGTGATGAGGATGACGAGGCGGGTTCCACATCATCATCGACTGTGAGTTCTACAGGCTCAATAGCACCGGAGTCGGCAGAGCAATTCGAATATTGTCCTAGACCTGTAGGGTCTTCACATCGGTCCGTGGTAACCGTCAAACCAGAGTTTGGAAAGCCGTAATAGCGTCCATAGGAAAGGAGGCCAATTGTGAACACAAAGGCCAGGATGAAGAGACGGAATTTGGAGGAGCCAGGCGAGGTCTTGCTGACAAGGTCCCACGCGCTCGCAGCCATTGCGCGACTGAAGCCGCCCGAAAGATCTCAGAAACGGTACTTCTAACCAATGGTCAAATGAAATCTCAAGCTCTCAAAGCTTCTCAGAGCAAGTCCAGCGTCTGATATGGAATTTCAGGGACTAATTAAAGTAGGAGCTCTTCAAGCGGTTTATACTCGTACCTTCTCCAGAGCAATTGATGGCTTCCATATATTGAACGAGAGAAATCTAAATCATTGGGAAAGGTGGGGGTGCCACTGATAAATTTCATGGCGTCCGGAGAAACACCTGCGGGGAGACGACGATGCATTGAGCAACGGTCATTCCTGTGAAAGATAAGCTAAGACGCTTGAGGTGCAAGTCCCTTCGGTCGTGGTTCTTTTGATGCGATCGATTGGAAGACGTGAATAAACCCTGCATGGGTTCCTCGCTGATGGTGGGAACAGAAGCGAAGGCGACGCAGGGTCAACCAATTGAGATTGCGCGCCATTTTGTATATTTCCGTATCCGGGCTGATTCAGCTCGCTTGTGCCGCGCCCCCTCGCATTTGGGGATGTTGAGGCCTTTATGTGTCAGCTGCAGCGGTAACAGTCGGCGTTGATAAGACAGCGCATTGCGAAAGCAAGCATACTCACCAATGCACGATCGGAAGCATTGACTCGAAGAATGAAAGCGACCATGATGCGTCAGATATTGACTGGACAGGGACGCAGCAGGAAGGATGTCACTGTCTTGGCATGATCTTCTGATCAGCCGCCGACAGCTCGACTACCCCTCGGCCCCTTTCTTTAGCAGCGGGAGCGCCCCTTAATTCTAAAACTCAACAACTCTGCAGCAACTTCCCCTGATCCTTATCATTGTCAATATTGTGAGATCAAGTTCCAAAAGCATCGGCAGAAGTCATTCTTGAAGCAACGCAAGCAATCAAAGCTGGAGCAAGATTCCTTCTCGAAACTTAATGCTGGGCGAGGTGCAGCCATTCGATAGATTCGCATGAGGCAATCGTTTTGGTGACGCTCATTTCTGACCCTTCTGATGAAATTCGCAACGCTTGAGAATCGGTTGGATGTTGCTTTGTGGTTACATCCAAGATGCTGAAGTCATCATATGAAGTAATGCTCTTCCCATTGTCCAGGCAAAGGAAATCCTGCGCTTCACTCAAGCCTTGTACAAGGAGCTGGACACTGCAATGTTAAACAAGCTCTGTGTATTTTAAACAGTGAAACTGACAAGAGCAGATACATATTGTATTCTGACTTGTTTGATCATGTTCAAAGGTGCAAATCTTTCCCACATCCATTCTTTATCAATCTGCGGATCTCCATTCAAAGGCCACGGACGCGGTAAATGCTTAATGTCCGATGCCCACGCGAGCCACGGTCTTCATACCGGTCTTCTTCCTCTTCACCATAGCCATCATTGCGACGCGATGACCCACGCTCTCGACCATCATCGAAAGACTCGTCCCCATATGGAATCGTAGCCGTATCCATCCCTTCGACCATCTGAGCTACGGTAGTCCCTATCGTAATCATCGTTACGGTAAGTGGAGGACCTTCCGCCATAGTCATTGGCTGTGAGGTTTCGACGCGATGGATAGTCTTGGTCGTAGGTGCTTCCTCGATTGCTACGGCCACGGTTGTATTCGTTCTGGTACGAAACCCGAGAAGATGGCGCAGGGCGCAAGTAGTCGTCAGGGTCATCGTCGTAATATCGCGGTCGTGGGGGGAGCTCAACACCCGGCGGGACCCATCCCTCATCGGCGGGTCCACGCGGCGTCCTCTATCGATCTTCTGGTGTCGGGCTCCTCTGACGGCTTGAACGTTGGGCTTGGCCGCCTCGAGGGGCTGGCTCGTGGCGACGCGTGGTTGCTGAAGCCGTGTTTCTTAGCTCGTCGCTGATGGGCCATCCATCACGCGCATAAGTTTGACCTCCGACCCGATACGTCCTCCCGGGTTCCATCCGGATCGACGCATTTCGTCCTGAGGCGTCCCAGCCCCGAGCGTCCCAATTTGACTCTAGCGGGTATTGGTCGATTCTGGGTGCGGACTCGTCGATGGGCCATCCGTCGTGGGCGTACCATTGCCCGTTGGCACCACGGTAACGTTGGCCTCGTTCCAGCTCGACATAACTATAGGCGCCGGAGGCGTCCCAGTCTGAGGGGCGGTTGTAAGACATGATGAAATGAAAAGGGCTGTTGTGATGCTTGAAGGTAGATGTGGTGAGATATGTGGAGATGGTAACTGCTTTGGCAAGTCGAAAGGCTGAGTTTCCAGTAAAGCGATGGTTGTTAGGGAATATGTAGAAAGAAACAGAGAGGACCGAATGCTTGCACTTTATATAAACTCGGCCGTGTCGAGGCACGAGCAATGCGTCCTTCCTTATACTCGACACGAACAGTACGTCCATACTGCTGCTCGACAGCAAGATGATTTTGAAGCACTTGTGACACAGTCGCATTGTAATGAACACAACGGTTGGCGGTGACAGATGGCCACCCTGACACATACGATGTTTCACGGACGCTGTGCTTGTGTATATATTTAGCAGAGGTAATAGACGAATCCGATCTGCAAAAAGATGTTGAGTACACACTGGCAGCGAGATATGTAGTCTAAAGGGAGAGGGTGTTTGGTTTGCGCAACGTTCAAGACTGATTGTCAAGCTGCGAACAATGACATCCACGTCTTATTTGGAATCCAAGAGAATGCAGGAAGGAAAACATTCGATCATCTTGCAGTAGTTGAGATTGGCAATGTACTGGTCGTGCGAGCATCATGATTTAAGAGCTTTTCATGGGGAAACCAGTGTAGATGCTTGCAGGTCCTTGATGCGACTTCCCTGTTGCCATCCCTCAGATCTCGATAAAGGAATCACTTCTTTCGTCCAGCAAGATCTAGATCACACCATTCTCTCATTCCTCATGGCTTCCATGATGCCTTCCTCCCCCATTCGAAAGTACATCCCGGAATCCTTGTAGAGGCGATTGTGAGTGGTGAACGCTCTAACGGCGACCGTGACGGTATTCCTCTTCACCATCGTAGCACCGATCATAAGACTCCCTTCTCGAAGAGCGACGACCACTTGGCGTATCATCGTAACCCTTTTCTGAGTGCTGGGGACTATATCGATACACGTAGCGATTCTCATCCCCTCGATGTTCTTCGAAAGCAATGCGGTTCCGTGACCCTGAGCGGCGATAGTCATTTTTGGAATAGTCAGTGTTCAAGTAAGATGGACGAATTGGTGAAGGTGACCGTCTACGAGGTCGGAAGCTCTCGGCATAGCGTTGGCGAGGGCGATCGTTGTCATACGAATTGCGATGAGGCTCGTCAAGCCGATGACGATTCCCTGCAAAACATGATCTCAGTGCAGGTACGTCACGCTGAGCTGCTGATGTCGATGACATGTCATGCTCCCTCTTTGAATCGTGGTCATAGCCTTTTGAATTATCGTAAGCGCGCTTGCCATCGTAGTCGTAATGCTGCCGCTCGAAAGATTGACCTGCTCGGGCGGCGATGTCTCCTGATTTTCGATTGTAGAATCCTGAGTCCGAACTATCCCAAACTGAGTCCCTACGATGAGACATGCTTTGAATAATTTTCTTGGGCGTGATGAATGTTCAGGATAGCGAAACCCGGTTGGTGGCTAATTGACTTTTCCAGTAATGAGGACAGCAGATCCAATATCCTAGTCTTATAGATGAGATCCGTTGAGGAAAGAGTTGGAGAGCAGAGAAGACGAAGAAAGGCAACTGATTTTTATTATGCCACCCTGCTCGTGTTGACGTATGATCACCAGGTGCGCGCTAAACACAACTCAAGAAATACGCAGCATCGTCATTACATTCATCTTGAACACGACTCACCATCTTAGGCTTGGTGTCTCACTTTTCATTCTGCCAACACAATGCTGTTCGACAAATTGAATATCGCTTTTTGGTACTCAAACCATTCTAATGACCTGAGAAATGTCATCTTGCTTCTTCCATCGCGTGCTGGCTTACCCATCGTGTCAAATTTGCCACTGTGACGATGAAGAAAATCAATTCACTTCAGGAAATATACCCTAGAAGTGTTTCACCCGAGCCATCACAGGACGATGTCAGATAGGCTATGTAGAGTATCTCATATTTACCCAGATCCTTGACCCCGAATGTTTGCTCGGGAAAGCCGTATGAGATTTCTTGATGAGCTCATTATCATGAACATCAAGTCCGAGACTAGATACAAGATAGGCAGAATAGCCGCTACATGAGACTTTTGTAGAAGATACGTCGAGCTTTCGACTCTCCTTCCATGTCTATCCAGTCAGTCCAGGGCTGATGTGAGATGCTCCGCTGGATCACCACAGTGTCACATTGTGCAGGTCATCCCACGGGAGGTATAGCTCGTGGCCACGCCCATCACCGTAACGACCTTCACTGCCGTGTAACCGTGTCCTAACATTACCATAGTAGTATACCTCGTCATAACTTCGATAATACTCCAAGCGGGCACTAGAATAGACATGGCCAACGTGACGGAGATCTTCAAGAGTTTGTGACAAACGATGGTGACAATGGTAGATGTTGTCTTTAGCCCAGTCTTCAGAGTATGGACCTTGGCGATAGAGGGAGTTTGGATGAGATAAATAGGGCAGTTGATGGACATTATTATTGTCAGGCATGTAGGAGACGTGCTGGAACCCTGTTTGGGCGTGCGGCGGAATACCATCGTTTTGAGTTTGAGCTGGATAGGCACTCCAGGATGATGGGTAGTCTTGATATTGCTGGCGAGGAGTGGCTTGGCCGCCTAAAACATGCCCAGAATCTGGGTTCTGGGTTTCACTATCGAGTAGGGACTGCAGTCTCATTGAAGCTGCTTGGACAACTTGATAGCTACCGCTGGCTTCGTTGAGAGATCGGGCTGCTGGAGGACCCGGTGTAACGACATCGAACCTGCAGCCATGATATTGCCACCTGTTGTGATCATATTCTGTGCCTCCATATTGGTAGATGCTGTTGGATTTAAAAGTCACCAAGGGACCATTTGCCACGCTGTTCCACCGACTGAAATGTTGAGCTGCCATGTCCAACACTTGATTATCGTCGATTCGATGCAGTATGATGCTCAGTCAGTAGTACAGATAATGCAAACGCGAACAGAAAAGGAATGGAAGAAGGCTTGACGACGTTCATGAAACGTGATTACTAAAGCGAGAGAGCGAATGAGGGTAAGCTGCGAGCATTGATACTTGATTCATATATGTGTCAAGGCCTTCGTCACTTGCCCAAGTATGTTCCAGTACCCATCCTACCTAATCCAAACTTCAACACATGTTCCCTCACCCTGTCTACAACGAGGATTCCCCATTTTCAACACGATATGTAGAGCTCCAGTGAAAAGGAAGCCTAGAGGACAATGACGAATAAGCCAGAATATTGACAGAACAGCGAGTAGGGAACATCTGTCAGTAAGCGCGCGGATGTCATGGCTACCACAAAGGTCTCTGACACAAGTATCATCAATGTTGAAAAGCTTCGATAAAACTTGCTGATTGCTGGGAAGTGTGGCGCTAGCGGAAACACAGCTAGCGCTAGCGGAAACACAGCTAGCGTCATATGCGCACACTACGGAGAGGACGGATTTGTATGACTCAAATTGGATTTATTTGTCTTTTACGCTCAATCATATGTCGTGTTCATTACGAGATCTTGCAAACTCTCTCTACATCGATTTCGTGAAACCGACTTCTCAGCAACTGTCAAGATCGTCTGCCGCAGCGTTGCAGCCTTTGATGGCGATCCTCCGTTATGAACCAAGGCAACCCTCCAAGCCTGGGGCTGTCCGCATTCCGATCAAACCTTCCGAAGGATCCTCTTCATCTCCCCTCTTCCGCCTTCCGCCAGAAATACGCTGTCAAATCTACTTCTACATCTTCCTCTCTTACACTCCACACGCGCACCCTGCACCCTGCCGTCCCGACCAAACCTTGATTCAACCCAGGCCCAATACCATCCTCCTGGGCACCCATCGTCCACGTCTTTCCACCACTACTCTGGACTTTCCACGCCTTGACCGCCTCGCTCCTCTCCTTGCAAGCCGCCAATTGTATCACGAAGCCCTCCCTATCCTCTATGGACATTTTGACTTCCATTTCCCCGAGAATCTCTGGGTTGAAGATGTGCGCAGATGGCTGAACCCTATACCCCTCAGCAGCAGACGAATGATCAAACGGGTTGGGGTAGCAATCAGCGTCTACGCCAATGAAGAGGGCGATGAAAGAAGTCCTGAGCAACAGAGAGAAAATTGGGGTGTCCATAACGGATGGCGGGATCCGGAGAACAAGGCCTATAGGCATCTGAAAAGGTCGTTACCAAGGTTGAGAAGGGTGGATTTGAGTATCATCGATAAGAGTAACGATGAATGTATCCTGGGCACATTCTGGTATCTCAGGGACGTGTTGGTAAATGCGGTCAGGGTCTTCAAGGGGGTGCCCGAGGTGGTCGTGGGGAGGTCTACCTTGGATCAAGGCGTTAAAGACCCTTCCAGCTGGGGTGCAAATATTGTTGAGAACGCAAAAACGCGACTGGAGAGGGAAGGAGGGGGCGGATTGATGACTGATGAAGAAGATCCCAAGCAGTGGGCAAGATGGGTGGATGTGTGTCGAGTGTGAGCCATGGGCGAAACTCCGTCAACCTTCCTAGCCATACCGCTACATCAATCATGCCCACCAGAATCATACTCGATTCGAGGCGAACACAATCATCACGGCCTTCCTTTCCTTCCTCTCATCTCTTTCCCTCTCTGGAGTAACACCACAGCATTCGCGTTTGGCATCCGACAATCGGCATCGCCAGGATCATACACTTCGAAGTATTCTTCCTGGATAGAAACCATAGCCATTTCAGAGGTCGCCTTTGTTACTAATTCCGTGTAAATGTTGGGCAGCTTCTTGATATCACGACAAAGCTGCTCTGCGAGACGCGGCCAATGGCATTCCTGGATATGTTCTCGAGACTGATTATAGGCAATACAGTTCCGATCCGCCCATACCTGGATAGCTGAGGAACGAAATCGTTCTTGGGGTCCGGACTCTTTTGAGCGTCTGGCGAATATACTGCAGTCCCCGCTCCAAATGCTCTCGAGTATAGTCTTGCAGACTCGCTTCGCATTTCAGCGGCTCGACGGGAGGCTCTCCTAATTTTTCATAAGGAAGAAGATCATCGGTCCCTGTCCGCGGTCTTGCAGCATGCCATGCATCGTCGATCTCTTCTCTTTTTCGTATAAGCCTACGAACAATTTCTTCGTCTTTGTCGGTAACAACCTCGCGGTATAAATCCATGGCTGCCGTTGTTGTTTTTCCCGTCTAAGGTGTCTTACAATGCCTCTGAGAGGATAGGTCCTTGGACCAAGGATGTTATTGTGATACTTGTACAGCGCGTGAATGTTGGTCATCTTTCGTATACGCCAACTTTTTCCTTTACAGATGAGTCCGATTTCTACCTTTGCAGGTGTAGCGTTAGTAGAGAAACACGTCTATACTCTGCAATATGACTCAGACTTGATTGAAGAGGTGGCATATCGATGACCGAACAGCAGTAAGCATGAATAGGTTGGTGTCTCTCGATTGCGAGTTATGGGGGGTAGTCTGCCAAACTTCCCAGCCACATCGGTATCTCGTACAAGGCCATTAGAACCCTTCATAGTCAGTCAGGGCTTTATGTACTGATCCCGATGCAATGGGATATTCATGCACGATATCTCCAATGCGCAAGGATTTGATTTTTCAGGCGGTAATAGTATTCGCGTTTGGTAATTGTTTCTCGGCATCGTCGGGGTTGTATAATTCGAGGCACAATTGGTTGCTGTTGCCTTGACGCCATGAATCAGCGATGGTTGCTCTTGACAGGATACTCAATCTAGAGAGTTGTAAATGCGAGAGTGTCGAAGTCGATGTAAAACACCGAAAAGCGACATTGTGTTGAAGAGTGTTATAAGCGATCATCGAGCGACAAAGGATACTGGACGCATGTGTCGGACGGTGCTGTGTCATGCTCCGACATGACATTGGAAAACGCATGAACAGATCTTTCCCCCCAGTCGAGTCCCTCATTCTTTACCTTTCAAAACTTCCCTTACAACATTAATACTTTGGCATATACATCAACAAGATTCCAATCCTAGCATGGCATACCGCAACGCCCATGGATGGGACGAATCAGGTAACGATGTCCATGTGCGACTACGACCAGGTGATACATACCGACATGCGGGTATCGAGTATGCGCACGACGGGCTACCCATACATAATACTCGTGATGAATACTCAGAACCCCGATCACATACAAGGCCGGAAGCTCGCGATGGTACAGGTCGTCCGTCAGAGGCACCACGTCGCCAATCTCAAGCAACACGTTGCTCTTCAGAAGCTCCACGTCGCTCCAGATCTGAACGCCAAGTGACCGGGCAAGCCGCGCGAGGACCCCGAGAAGAGCGGCTCGATCACCTTCCGCCTCGTCCTCGGTACACCGAGGAAGACGAGCTGCGCGAGTTCTATGCAGCTCGGTCAGCTCGTAACCGTGCAACAAGTAACACCAGGGGTCGTCAACCCTCCTCCTCCCCTCCTCCACGACGCACGAATGTCTCTAGGCATCGACGACCTTCCTCCCCCACGCCACGGGAGGAAGCTTGGTCCAGACGTCGAGAACCATTCTCCACCCCAGTGCCCCGCCTTTGGTGCGACACTTTGGATAAATTCGACCGCCGATGTGGAAGGAGTCCCCATCGAAAACCATTCTCTTTGGATGAGTTCGACCGCCGATGTGGAAGGAGTCCCCATCGAAAACCATTCTCTTTGGATGAGGTCGACCTCCGATGCGGAACGAGGGATCGTGCGGTGGAGGCACGGAGACGCGATCCCAGAGATCCATGCCCGGACCCTAGCGTGCACATCGGGAGACCCGTTCTTTGTTTCGCTCGGAGGGACGCTGGGTACTACGTCTGACAGACTCGATGGGACAATAATGACGACCGGAGAATGTCATCGTGTGGAGCGGTCGTTGCAAGAGCAATGTCATCTTAGACATGAGCGTGTGACAATAAGTATGGGGTCAAATCGGAGTCTTCGTGGGGACTTGTTTGGATAGGAAAGCGGCTGTCATGAGGTCCAGACGGAAGGCGCGACTGAAAGCATTTCAGAGCTTGACCTGGTTCGTGACTCGCAAGCATAGACCTAGGCTCACAAGAAATCCATCACAATCGCAATCGACTGTCTGCTCTTTAATTGCCTCGCAATGCGTCGCATCCTACTTCTCTTCATGGGTCCGATCGAGTCATATGCGTTTGTCGTAGGTGATAGTATTGTCCATCCTCGTCGCGATTGCCTTTCCTGTCGATCACGCATTTCTTTTGAGAGCGCGCATGGCAGAGCACCTATTGCAATGAATTCTTCGACTTCTCGCCAACAATCGTCCAAGGTAGGCGACGTTGACACTTGATATACGTCTGTGACCTAAAGAACGACTTGAAATGGAGCAAAGTGCGACGCAATGCCAGGAAGTGGAAGAGGGAACTATCAATTTCGAGTGTGGCTGTAAGCTTAAAAGTATGGTTTCAGCCCTCCTCAATTGCTCCAGTTGCACCTGCTGTCAAAACATTCCTACAGAAGCCGCTTTATAGTCTGGAATGGCTCACCACGGAGACCCGACCCCACAATCCTCGTTGAATGACCGCACACTTTAGAATAAGAGAATACTATTCATGCAACAGAATTTAACCACGATCATATCCGTTCCCAAATTTATCGCCCTTGAACCCGCCTCAGCCAGGGTAGCCAGCATCCCTCCTTCTGAAGCATATACCATGCCTCCCACTGTGGGCGCTGGGATGCGGGCATGGGTCTCCATCATCGTATCTCCCATCGGATCTCCTTCCTAGACGATCGCGGGCCGCGAACAGGCCCTGTGCCTCTGCGACCTCCATCGGGCTCGGACCATAAAGGGATGGGCGGTTCGCGAAGAGACCCTGTGCCTCTGCAATCTCCAGTGGGCTCGGTCCATCGAGAGCGGAGAGATTCGAGCGTAGCGGCGGGAGGGGGTTGGAGTATGGTGGCCGACGCGGGGTGTTGAGTGCTGCAGATCGCGGTCCCGCAGCAATATATCGCTCGTGTCGCAGATTGTCTCCGTAATGGCCCTCCCGGCCGTGGATGGGGCTCCGATGTCTGCCAGCGTAATATTGCTCATCGTATTCTCGATACTGGATCAATTCCATAGGTGAGAACAAATTACGGGTCCTGGCAATTGAACCGTCCAGATGAGCCGAGTTATGGTACTCATTGTCTTTCAAGTAATACTGGTATGATCCAGGGCTAGGACCACGGCGATGAGTATGTGGAGCGGGAGGGGGGTTATTCGAACGATTGTTTTGGCCATAGGAACCTCGAGGATTCTCAAAAGCAGAGGGTCCATTTTGCTGGCCTTGATTTCCGGAAGTAGTGGGTCGGTCGCGGGCGTTGCGAATTGCGTGGTATTCTCGCAACTCGTCTTCCTCGGTGTAACGAGGGCGAGGCGGGGGTGGAGTCTCTTCGTAGAAGTCTCGAAGAGTTCGGCGGTTGGCTTGGCTCTCAGCTCTGGGGCGAGCTGCCGGCTGAGATTGGCGATGTGTATCGCCAGATCTTGTCTCTCTTCGAGGCCTTGGTGCCGAAGATTCGTGTTGAGCGTTATTGATGGGCAATCCGTCATGGGCATACTCAATTCCATTGTGTCGGTAAGTGTCTCCTTGGCCTAATCTCACATGAATGTAGGCGCCGGAGTCGTCCCAGCCGGAGGAGTTGCGGTATGCCATGATCCGAAAATTGATCGTTTAAATGGAGTTCTGGTGAATTGTCTGATAAGTATCTGATCCCGATTCAGTTGAAGGGCTTGATGAAGTAATGATAGGTAAGAGCTCTGAGAGTGAATTGATGAAGTGAAAGAAAGAGAGATCCGAGGGGAGAGAAAGACCTACTTGTGCATTTCTCAATGTTGTAGCATGCCACAAAATTGCTCGACACATAGGCGCTGTTTCTGCATGATCATTTACGACAGCCTTCGACACATTCCACTCCGGGAAGAGTCTTTGTCTCGTCGAGATTTCACATTGGCTCGACACTCTTCCCCTGGATATTCCGTGCAAAAACCACCGCATCAAGGCTCTGCGGTGTCAAGGAACGAATAAAGAACAACATTGGCATTGTGATGACCCTATTCGGACAGTGACACGGAACGACAGTGTGTCTCCTTCCTCTCAAGGCTACATCATCGGACGTGGCGACAACTCAGGTCCGAGTGGGTATATGTTTATACAAGTTCCCTGGGGGCAGTTGCTGTTATCGAGGTACTGGAAATCGTCTGAATGATTTCATCTGGTGAAGACAGGTTAACGCCCGATCCATTTCCACTTCTGAAGGGGAAATGATTGCAGATTTCTGGGGGTTGCGGAAACTTGGTGATTTTGGCGCTTTCGTCAAACACAAGAAGGCAAACTGATATCCCAAATGTTGTTTGTTGCTCTTGCAGATCAAAGCCGTTGCCAAGACCTGATGGCATTGCCATAAGGCAGTACAATTGCTGTACCTCCCACCACTGTGGCGCCAGCGCATTGACGGCGCTAGCCGCTAACAGTATCCCGCAGAAACAGAAAACCCCGAATCATGATTGTTCGTCATTCATTCTTTGGGGTTCGTAGTATCGTTTCCTCTATCCAGCCCGAAATCACCCACCAACATGTATGCCGATTGATAGCAGGCCGCGTCTGCCAATATCTGATTCGCGAACGATAGTCAAGTAATCCCATAATTCATGGGCGATGTCCCCCCACACATGGCGGGAAATCGATTCTGCACATCTACTACAGAAGATTATTTTGCTTCAATTGCTCAACGAGGTCCCGGTAAAACCACGCGAAAACGGACTGGCGGGTCTGCAATCACAAGAGGGTGAGTCTTCTACGAGGACTCTCACATTTCGGCGTGAGAGAGAGTTGGCAGAATCATTCGCATTTCTGGCAGCAACAACGGACGATCCGAAGAAGATAGTTGCAGCATGTGTGGAGGAAGACGAAGCCCAAAAAGTTATGACGGTGCGGTTGGCAGTCAACAACGGCGGTCTGGACAATGTGAAGGCAGGCTTTGAAAAGATGGCGGGAATACTCAAACAGGCTACACAATGTGGTAAGCCCGATAATTACAGCTGTCTTCCTTGGCATTAATATGGAGAACAAAGAAACAAGCAGAGCTTCTGAACAGCAGCAAGCGCTCTTGTGTGAGGCTGTAGCCTTGAACCAAAATCGCATCTTGCTTCGCCTGCGGTCTCGTCACGCTACCTCGAAAGCGAAAAATAAGAAAGACAAGATGCAACGCCCGAAGCTTATCCCACAGCTTTGTGAAGCAATCAACAAGCCACTTCTCGAGGGAACAGCAAAAGTCCCTTCTCCAGTGTTGGTTGCATTGAAGCCTGATGTTCAGAGACTGAGCGAGCTCTTTAACAGTCTTGAGAGTCTATCGACACCGGAGGCCAAGTCGCGTCCGGGACTAGAAATTCTGATCGATCTAGTGACGAAGTGTCAGCACGTCCACAACCAAGGTAGCTTGGAGCAGACTTTGATTGAAGCATCACGACTGGAAACAAAGCCAAAAGCAACTATTGTCCGAACCATCACTAAGATTAGTCGTTACTTTTCGATCCCCCAATTCCTTCTGCAAGTTTCACGACGAAACTCTAGATTCAGTCAAGTACGATTTTCCTTTATTCATATCAGAGCGTCAAGATTAGCTGCTGCAGAACTTGACCAAAAGACCATAGACTTCGTCCATGCTCTAATGGACAAGCCTAGGTTCAGAAAACTCGCATCAAAAAAACACGGACCATTAGCATCTGCAATTGAGGATCATATACGTCAGGAGGCAACCATAAATATTCCGGTGCACGCGGAGATTCAGCTACTTTTCCACTACGAATGGAATCCCTGTTGTCTGCCTCCTCGGATCATCTGTTCGAGCAAACAAGCCTGCTTCCTATGTAACTTGTTTCTCCAATTACATGGCAAGTATGCCGTTCCTAGTACGCATGGACGAATTTATGAAAAGTGGGCATTACCAACTGGGATAAAAACCAGCGAAAATGCTAGTGGAAACATCCTAACCACATGTCGAAGGTTCGTCTCGACGATCGAAAACGCCCTTCAGATGGAACTTCAGTCGTTCAGAAAACCCTATCCGGCACCTCATGAGAGCATGATCCTCAACTTAGTAGCTGGTTCGCAGACCAGTTCATCCAAAATTAGTGCTCATGACTTTCACCCCAGCCAAAGTTCGGGACTCTGTGAGCGTCCGCTATCAATCTCGAGCAACAAAACTCTGTCTCCCAAAAGTTCGCGTTTAGTCCACATTGAAGAAGCCGCAGTCACGACAGCTGCAGTAGAGGAAACCCCAATTGATGCAGACTTTCCTCAATCAGAGACGAGCTCTACGCTCACTGTATGTGCTTCCCCTTTACAGGCTACAATACCACAGACAAGCGACCTTCAGGGGACAAAAACAGAGGCGAATAATTCACCTGTGCTCCTCGCAAAGGGTGTGCCAATCTGGTGTGAAATATCTGCTACTAAGCCCTCTTTCAAAGTAAGAACACCACGTATTTATCTCACAATAAACCAAGAGGAAACCATTCAAACTGAGATTAGCCCTGACTGGGATCATTACTGGGTCCTTTTGGAATACCTTCCAGACCAGCGCGCCCAAGAAAGCCAAAACGTCCCTGCTGTAGATCTCTTGGACGTTCCGATTGGGCATAACGTGACATTGGATTACGACAATAGCGAGAGACAACGAAGACTGCGTGTGAACAGTAAGGGCGACGTCATTTCTATCATTTATGCCCTGGAAAAGCCGGTAGATCACTCAGAGCAGAGACCTTGATCTTCAAGAGATTGCCCCCTTGGAAGCCTACGCTGCTGCCAATCTGACACCCAATAAGCATGCGACTGGATGTAAATATAACTCCCTCACCTGTTACTTAGCCAAGTGCAGCCGAGGAAGACCTCCATCACCTACGCTCCTCGACGGAAATGAGTCATGGGGGTGCTGAAGACGTAGACCGAACCAAGCGTTTTCCCGCAGCACAGCTAGGCTCGAGGATCGATGTTCGAGAAGCATCTGGAGCGTATCTGCGTGGAATCCCGCAGCGAAAATGATTACGATGCTGATCGGACTAGACAGATTTCGGTATCGGATGGCTTAGCGCCTGTTCGTGAATGAATGAAATCCCTCTTCTCTGTTTAGTCTACAAGACCTCAGACTGTGAGCTACACGAAACAAAACGGTAATAAGCTTGTCCAGCTGACAAGAAGTATAATAATCGAAGAGAGACCATGGTAAGGGGCTGTGCAAGTGTTTGAGTAATCATTTTCCTTGCATATCCTGCGAGTATTCGCAGAGGGTTCCATCGCGAAATGGATGGGTCCTGCAGGAGCGACGCACTCTTCTCCAAGCGACGACGCAATGTTCATGGACCCTGTATGGCTTAACAGATCACGCATCTCATTCACGTAGCAACCTGATTCATTGAACTCTGTCATGATTCTGTATCCGCCTTCAACATCATTCACTTATATGCAAGCTCCTCACTCATCCACGGTGGATCTCCCTTCCACCAGCTCTCTTCTAGCCCCGCCATCTCGAAAATCACCCCCCTTCCCCCATCCACCTCCGCGCTCTCAATAAGAATAATGCCTCCCCCTGTCATCCCTCCTCCCAATTCCCCCATCCCCGGGGTAGCGGTTATCGGGGTCGTTGTCGGTGTTTTCGTAGCTGGACTTGGGGCGACCGTCGTCGTAGGAGGCGCTACGGCTGTTGTAAAGGTCGCGTTCGGTGTTGTAGTAGCTGGATTTCTTGGGGCGACCGTCGTCGTAGGGATCAATGAGGTCGGGCTTATCGTCAGTGTCATAGTAGCTGGATTTTTTGGGGCGACCGTCGTCGTACGTATCTAAGCTGTCGCGATACGAGTCTCGGGAGTACTTATTATATCCCGTCATATTTGATATTGAGGTTCGACAAATGGTTGGTTTGAAGAAGAATGCTGGAACTTTGACCTGGTTTCAAGAGATACTATAGGACTTATGAGATAAGAAGAGACGAGATCGAATGGGATGAGATGAAAGAATGAAATCAGGAGGATAGAGGAAGATTCCACCCATTATATGACTGCTCGGTGTATCGAAAAGCGTTATGGTGACGATACTCAGGCAGTGTCACAGTCTTTGAATACGATACTTTATGAGAGATGTGTCAATTGCGAAGGAAAGCTTCGCGAATCCGCGTGAGCGAAGACAACACACAATACCAAGAAATGTCTTGTTTTGGTAATCCAACATCAGCAGACTCATGTTCCAGCAATTATCGAGAGACTTGCCTCTCTCATGTAGTATAGACGAGACATTCTCTCACAGTCATTATGTGATGGGTGCAGCTACATGAATGGAATTGAAGGTGATACCTGTGAGACCATGCGTTTCACATTTTTGATGCCCTGTCTCTTCGGATTTGGATTTGGATTCGCATTCTTTCCCGAACAGGGTCACACAATACTTCTGTTGCGGATCTGGTCTTCAGGGGTGCGGATCAGAGAATTCTTTGTTGAGAGAGATAGAAACAATGGGGTTTTACAAACGCTTTGTTCTGCGAAGCCGGCCACATAAGGTCCCACATATATTTCTGCACAATATCGATGAAAAAGTACTTTCTGGACAAGCTTCTCGACCTACCCTCAAGATATTCAAGAATTTCCTCACTGTCCAAACAATATACAGCATCTATCATGACTTCTACCCTGTTCATGTCGAAACGGGGCGAGACTACAGCCTCTGCGGAGGAACCGTCGAATAATGGGACAGGCGTGACTATTCTTTCCGATCCATGTCCGTTCTCACCTAAGCTTGCAGGCATGAGCGTGGATCCTGAGGATCTTTCTCTTAGCGATGGCGAAAGCACTGAAGATGACGGCAGGCAGGATACTCCGAGGAGCTCTTCTCCGAGCACATCCACCCATGCTACACATGGCAACGAAAGCGTAGACGATGACGGGCAGCAGGAGTCTTCCAAAGGTTCCGCTCGAAGCGTATCTTCCTCGGAGTCTCAGGACGTTGGTCCCACTGAATACGAAGGCTGTGGCCTCCGCCGCAACGGCTATGACTTCAAGGTCACCTTCGATTTCATCCGGGAAGCTACCCGCCAGAGAAAGGTCAGACTCAGCAAGTTGGAAGATGCGGACGGCCAAGTTTCTGTGATGAGTGCGAGCCGAGAGTACTTGTCAGAATACTATGGCTGGCGCCCAGCAAGACCACGGAGAGCGATGCCACGTAGCAATTTCTTCCAGAAAGATCTGGCGCATCAGATGATAGCTGCCAGCGACTGCTCGGAGCATGAATCTGACAGGGAAGTGGAGGATGAATGCGAAGGAAGTGGGGATGCGTACTTCCGTCGCGGTAGAGCGAGCAGCACGCGTGGGGAAAGCTCGCACTAGGTAACCAAGGTCAATCATTCAGTGATCTAATTCCTTGTGCCAGACTCTCAGCTTTCCTCCGTACCCACTAGGAGTGTCCGTCTTCGCATTGTGTGCATTGTCGTCTAGCGAGAAAATTGATTTGTGCAGATGAAGCCATATTTTCTAGAGATTGTCGGACAGAGGGACAATCGCTTCCTCTGACCGCCTTCAGAAAGACACTTGTGATAATTTAGAAGAGACTTAACATTTCTCTTCATTCATTCTTCTAGAAACTCTCTTGAAACGCTGATTATCATCAGGTGTTCTCAACGTGGCAGTTCCCATCAAACGCAGCCGCACATAATTAGTCAAAGTATAAACTTTCCCTTTCCACTGCGAAACTTTTTTTGGCATGAGTTACCTCATCAGAATCATTTTCTATATATTGATGTATCCTGCTCTGTTGCACCCTATAAACTATCTGAATACTTTCTGCACTTCTTGCAGAAGCACGAATCGAAGATTCCTCTGAACCATTCTAAATCGGACCCACTATTTGGTACACAGCTCACGTTGACAATGAACTCTCAGATGCTTTCGTCCAAAGGCAGACGACAAGACCTCTCCGACGATTCCACAATGAGTCAAACACTCTCACTACAAGAGGGAATCAGACTGAAAAGTCAAATTACCAGTTATCTTGAGCTCTTGAAATTGTCGGACGTTAGCGAGGAGGGACAAAATTCCCTATCTGAATCTTCAAATCCGACCAACGAAGTTCCTTACGATGCAATCACCTTTCTGAGCAGAGCTCTCTCGCCAACTTCCGTCATCCATATCAGTTCGTCTCTTGCGAAAAGATATCAAACTGCCCTGGAGGCGAACTCGCGACCTGAAGTCTCTGCTCAGCAATATTATTCCATCGGCTCAGGACAATGTGGCAGGGTGTTTGCCCACGTCGATGATTCGTGGGTCGTCAAACGACCGAATTGCTCCCCCGATCCACTATGGAACGACTACATCATGCACTCGAGACTCCGCAGCTCATCGCACAAACACCCCGAAGTCGCCGCATTGTGCGCAATCATTCCAAAAGTCCAATGCTATATATCACATGCGAACAAGACCTGGTGGAATGCCAATCTCGGAAAGTTCCCGGCCGAGTACAGATCCCCCTCCGATCTTCTGGTGACCGAGTACATTCAACCATTACCGGCACCAATCCGCTTCGCATTGATCGACCTATTCTGCCCCCAGGAAATGCAAGAAACGCAAACGGAAAGCCACGGGAACAGAGATTGCCTTGCTAGGATCTACCTGGGCGCGAATTCGAGTGGCCGAACCAACCGGTTCTTTTCATTAAGGAATTTCAGAATGTTCCATGATCGGCTGCGACGTCTCGGGCTGGATCTGCCGCTGTTGGTGAGGAAAATGGCGGGGTCGATGGCGCTGATGCATTTTGGTGCGAAGATCGATGGGAGAGATGTTGAGTTCGTGCTGGGGTCCAAGGCTGAGCCCGCAGAAACGGTTCGCTTGGAAGATATCGAGGCTCTGGAACCATGCACGGATACTTTGTCTCCTACTGCGAGTGTGGAGCCCGGACCATGGAATTATTGTTGGAGAAGAGTTGAGATGTTCGTGCTGGATTTCAATCAATGCCGATCGATTGAAATGAGCAAGGAAGGGATGGAGACTGCCGCCGAAGCGTTTTTGATCAATGATCCGTACTGCCCCAGACCGCACCACGAAGATGAAGGTATACAGAGTCTGTGGGTCTACTTCTGCGAGGTCTATCGTGAGATGGCAGTCAAAGTCGCAGATCCTGAACTGGGGAAGAGAAGGACGGACGAATTGGTGGATTGTTTCCTGGAAAGCGTTGAAGCTCGGGTGCGCGCACGCCAGTCCAGAGGGGTGGGGACTGAATGAATGTTGCTTACACGCGTGTCTCTCTCATTTCAAAACCTTGATTCTTTCACTAAAGGCTATCAGTTATAGATGGCACGAGCAAGGTCCTTTCAAAGGCAATAATATCCAGCAGCATGGGCCACAGCAACTCAGCGCTTGCCTAAACGTGAGCCTCATATATTCCGCTGACTGGGAACACTACCCAGGCTTCCTCCAAGTCACAAGATGGGTAGTGGCCTTTGTCCTCCGCTTCGCCTTCCCAGCTCGACGAGAGAAATGACCATTGGTAAAACGCGCATTCAGCTGCCCAGGGATTGTGGAATTTGGATTTCGTTGTACATATATGGCGACGGAGTGGGTGACCCATCGCCTAGGGATTATGAGTTCCGGAACTTGCTTCACACGCGTGGCGAAGGTCTCATGATCATCAGAGTCTGCTACTCTGTAATGCCGTTGGCATAGGTCATGGATAAGGCAATGGTATGGCGGCAATTAGGAACGATGGGACAGGACCTATTGAAAAGATTTGCCTGGATATTGTGACCTGTGGACATCGTTTCACCCACGTGGCGAAGCTATCGTGATCATTATAGTCTGCTTCTCTGTAGCGCCGTAGGCACGGGTCGGAGGCAAGGCAAACGTCGTGGCGGCAATATAAACTGATGTACGAAGACCTGTTGGAGAGGGGGAACTCAAATCTCAGTCTTGTTCATCCAAATCTTTCTGATCAATCACTGGCATCATCCATTTGATCTCATCTTTAAACATGCAGCTTCGCTACCTCTTGTTTCTGGCAGCATTTTGGTACTTATTGCCATTGCTCGGAGCCACCCCGTTCACGCCCCTGAAATCCGGAGCGCTACATGCAAGAGGCAATAAGAATGCAGGCCTGA
Organism: Ramalina intermedia; assembly: GCA_003073195.1. Lineage (NCBI taxonomy): Eukaryota > Fungi > Ascomycota > Lecanoromycetes > Lecanorales > Ramalinaceae > Ramalina > Ramalina intermedia. The sequence goes on along the minus strand of PEKF01000040.1, from coordinate 83,739 downwards.
GCAAGAGCGCTGGCAAGCAGGTGGCCCTTCCCGCCCGAAAGGCATACATGCTTTTTGAAATGAAGCAAGGAGTTGAAAATCCTTGGCTGACACATTCGATTCTCTGGATTGATGGTAATGAAAAGAATGGGGCGGTCAAACTTCATGTCACCTTTTTTGAACCCAACGTAAACTATCTTGTCTTGAATTATACTGAGTATTCGAGAGAGAAGGACGTGGAAGCGCCGGCAGCACAGGAGCCTGGCGTATTGAAAGAGCCAGCTGGTACGACAGGAGTCTCCAATATCGATTTGTAAGCAGATTAGCGAGCAATTGCTTCACTCACCCCCTTTGCCCCCTTTTCCCCATTCCTCCCATCACTCCATGTATCCCAAGTATTACGGCGGAGAAATAAACGCTGACTCCGCGACGTTCCTAGGATGGATCAAAACATCAAGAGAACCCCTGGTATTCTCAAGAGTGCAATTCTTCAGGACCCCGAGTATCGCACTGGCCCGGCAAATCGCCATAAGTTGAACTCTTGTCACAATGTCCTTGAAAGAATTGTCTTTTTGACGGATGGCCTCACAATGTCCAAAAGGTCCCAAAAATTGATACAGAGCTATAAAGCATGGACCTTCGAGCACGCGGGTGAAAGGTACAACATCAAGTCTCCAATCAGGTATATTTCGAAGCACGCTGGTTGGACAGAAGGCACAGAACACCATTCCAGACTCATAAAGGAATTTGGGACTAGCGATTGCGCTGAACAGCGGCTCAAGCGAGACGTACCCTGCTCCCTGCCGGCCGATGAGTCCACGAATGCCAAAGCGGATGTTCCTGGAGTCGCTGCCTCGAATCGGCTTTCAACGTTGCCAGATGACGCGCTCACTATCGTTTTCACAGAAGATTCCACAGCAAAGCCCAGTCCACCAGCTACTGTGAAAGACTCGAGGAAATATTCGTATCTGAGTGGGTGGCACGTCAAGCTCATGTTCCACATTGGCTAGGCCCACTTTGGATGCATTGGGCTGAGGCCGAGTCCGTATGATTGATGTCAGTGACAGGAACAAACTTGAGTCTCGTCGCAGGTTCTTCCATGTCGAATCTTCAGCGATGGGTCGTTGGGGGTTTATCATCGGCGTTTGTCTTTAGCTTCTTCGCTATCTTGCAGCTCGTATGACACAAATTGATATGCACGAGGTCGCTATTTGCGACCAGTCAATGCCCATCCGCATGGTGATCAGAACTCTTTGCATACTTGATGATCGCAGATCGTGCTCTGAATGTTCAAGCTTTTGCTACTAGCTTCCGTGTCGATATCTTGCCAAAATCATCATAAGGCGCGCAATCTAGAGCGAAGTTGGCTTTTGGTTCTGGAAGCAGAAACTCGGCCACTACCGGATTGCTCCAATGGTAACGCAGCAGATAGGAACAAATGGCTTCGCCTTCGACCGTAGCCCGATGGTCGAGCCACCATGCGGCGTGACGGACCTCGACATACCATGATGCTAATACGAGCAGCGCGACGGGCTCCTTTTCCTGCAACAGACTGACAAAGGACGGCTGCATATGGCCAACAAATCTCATGGCGCTGCCCAGGTTGGCTTGCCCCCGAGGTAACCTCTGAAGCTGCGAGAGGGCATGGACCTGGTTAAAGTATGGATTGTTTGCCGCAGTAGACGATGCATCGAGCTTGCAAAGGCGTACGAGGGCTGAGGGAATGCCTTCGATTCCAGCAATAGGGGGAGGCGTCGAGATTTCGGCGTACTCTTTCGCTAGACTAGAGAACATGCCACCTGGCCGCAGTGGCTCGACTAGTTCCCAGACTACCTTCTTGCCCTTGCTGAGGTGGAGCCACTCCAGGTCGTGACCCCCAGAGTTTGAGGACTTGAGTGGCCACACTTCTTCGGATGACGAAGCATCATCGCCGCAGAGGCTCAATATACTCAATGTGGCCGCCGTGGCCCAAAGCGGGTCTCTATCCTCTGGCTGAATGGGTTGGGATAGCTTCTGATTCAACAAGGCGGCGCTTTGGGTTTTGTGATACGTTTCGGGGACGAAAGCGCTGCGTCGGTGATCTGGCGCACAGAGATATCGTATGTGAGCAGCCGAAGTTGCGAGCATGACATGCATGAGGTGGGGGTGCTACGTTCGATGATTAGCGGTAATACAACATGACGACAGTTGCAGCATCACGCCTGTACGGAGGCTTACTCACCGAGAATCCCAGCCTCAGAATCCCGTTTTGATAGACGTCTGCCATCTTAGGATGAGCGAAAGTATATACTGTACTCGCCCGGAAATGATCGAGCCGCTTCATGGACGCTTTATCCAGCTCGATTGAGGCGTTCGCATCAGCTACCACAAAAGCAGTATCCAGAACCGGAGTGAGCAGAGCCACCGGGCTGGATCTCGGGAAAGTTTTCTTTTGCTTCGGATTCTGGACCCTTCCATGATCTGAGCCTTGCAGCAAGGGTTTCAGATCCGGAGCATGGAAGTCATAGTTGCACCAATACCGGGAAGAGGTGCAAGTGCGACAATGCGGTTTGGTCTCATCACACTGCAGGACATCAATACCCGTAGTTATATTAAGCTACACTCCTCCCAGAATGGCCTACCTTTACCCTTCGAAGCTTGCAGTTGCGACAACCTCGTCTGGACTTTGTATGTGCTTTTCGCTTGGCGGGTTGCGCCGAGACCGAGACTGAGGGAAGGGCCATACTGGTCATGAAAGGGAGGATCTTCAATTGGAAAGGCGGTCTCTTTGGATAGTTTTCCGAGAGAACCGAGAGGACGTTGTCTTCTTATGAAACCTGTCAGCATCCTACGCTAAACCCCAATCGTAATAGCCTGGTAATTACGAATACTGAAAACCCCGCCACCTCGCGCTATTTCGTATTTGAGGCATTTTGATTGGCCACATCTTGGGTTGCGACATCACCTCCTATTTCATGGTCGCCTGGAGAGTATCATTGCTTACATGTACACACAGATCTATCACATCGGATAATGGAGATCGGACATCACTTAAGTCCACGCGTTCGGTCTGATGCAATTGAGTCGGCCTCATTTCTTCCGGTCTGGAGGGATGAGGAAAGCACGCCAAGGGCCACGGATGAGAAGACATAAATAGGCACGATTGCCCCGTTGAGTCGAGAAAAACATCCAGCCTTGTCCCATTCATCCCAGCAACTTGAATCTACCAAGTCAAGCACCATCTCGCGAATCCAACCGCAGGCTCCACTCTCCAATATGCACATCTTCGTCACTGGCGCGACCGGCTTCATCGGCCAGGCCGTCCTCCATGAACTCATCCAGGCCGGCCACACCGTCACCGGCCTCGCCCGCTCCGACGAAAACGTAGAAAAGCTCAAGACCCTTGGCGCGCAAGCCCACCGCGGCACCGTCGAAGACCTGGACGCCCTGAAATCCGCCGCCGCCGCTTCCGACGGCGTCATCCACCTAGCATTCAACCACGACTTCTCCGACTTCGCCGGCAGTTGCGCCAAAGACCGCGCCGCCATCGAAGCCATGGGTTCCGCCCTCGAAGGCACCAACAAACCCTTCATCGCCACATCCGGCACGTTGGGCCTGCACCAATCCCGTCTCGGCGACGAGGACGAAACATTTGATGTTGGCAACCCCTTGGCGGCGTTGCGCGGCGCTTCCGAAACCGCCGCGTTATCCTTTGCGGAACGGGGCGTCAAGGCGAGTGTTATCCGCCTACCGCCCACCAACCACGGCGAGGGCGATCACGGGTTCATCCCCCAGCTCTTCAAGATCGCCAAGGAAAAGGGGAAGTCCGCGTATATTGGCGAGGGGAGCAATGTGTGGCCGGCCAGCCCCCGCCTCGATACCGCTAAGGTGTTTCAATTGGCGATTGAGAAGGCCGCAGCGGGGTCGAGAGCGCATGCCGTTGCCGAGGAGGGTATAACCACCAAGAGCATTGCGGAGGCGATCGCGAAGGCCGCCGGCGTGCCGGCTGTGAGTATTAAGGCCGAGGAAGCGCAGGACTGGTTTGGATTTCTCGGGTTTGCGCTGCAGTTGGATAATCCGTGTTCTAGCGAGAGGACGAGGAATAGGCTGGGTTGGAAACCAACTCAGAGGGGGTTGATTGGAGATATTGAGGGGGGGACCTATACGAAGTAGAGGCTGAGGGGGGGGAAACACGTATGCTAAGACACGGCTAAGAAGTGTTAGGGATTCTGTGAGAGGGTGAGATATGTAGGTGCGGTGACTGAATCTACGATCATTGTATATTCTGTTGTACACAATTTTTCGGGTTTTGGCCTCCCGTGATGGAAGTATGTCTGCCATATATATTTTATGTTCTTCGAATCTCCACAGGATCTGCACAACATGGCCGGCCAAGACCTCTTATTATTGAAACGTGAGGAAAAAACCTACCAGCCACATTGATTGCGAGGCAGGTTCTTTTGATCCATGAAGTTCCAGCGACCTTGTTCAAATGACACACTCTTTCCCTTACTGCTCAATCTCGAAAGCGAGCGGCGGCAGGTCTTATGCAAATTGGTCAAAAGATGGCGAGATCTTCCCCTCCCGCAATATTGAATTCAAACAGCTATAACATCCTTCATTTACACATCCTTCGCATCCTGATATGAATAACACCTTCCTCCTACCCTCATACTGCAAATGAACAAAAGATCTTCCACCATGTTCCCCCCTTGATTGTGTAAAATCTCGTGCATGCGACAGGATACGATCCACGTCCCGTATCCCCGCCCCATACCCACACACATGTACTAAAGTCTCAGAGCCAGAGCTCGGAACAACGAAGGATGCTTCACCCCCGATCAAATTCTCCTCTGCGTACGCACGACCCACCAGGCAAGCGTTGAAGCGGCTAATGGGATAATGACCTTAATTGAGGACCTCAGTGCATTGTATATACCTCTTCGGGCAATCAGACCGATTTTCTCCTTCAAAGCAGCAGCCTCGTTCACCCTTGGGAAGTCAACATCTGGGATTGGTCTGTTCATGAACTCGCAGAGCGGTTCCCAACCCTGGTCGAGGCGGTACTGAAGTAATCGTTCTTTGCGAGTCAATCTTTCGACCAAAGCATAATGTTCTCTGTACTTCTCTCTTGCTTTCTCCTGCATTTCAATCTTTGACTGAGCACCAAACCAGCCTTTCTTCCACCTGCCGGCAGTTGAGTCGAGTTCGCCGATAAAATGCGAATCGTTTCGTGCAATGATCCCAGTGACCGGGTTGAAGACATCTTCAATGATCCCTTCGTTGAAGCTCTTGTACCATTTCTCCATGTCTCGGTTGACCAACACGACTTTCGCATCAAGGTAGCATTTCAAAAGATCCTTAGCGAAGACGATGGCGGGTAGATCAGCCACTACGCTGTAGTCACCAAAGCAAGTTGTCCCGTTGATCAACCGAGTAGAGTGACCCTTTTCCGAAAAGTTTGGCATCCAATGCCTCGTTCCAGAGATCAGTGAGTTTGCCGGATCCTATAGCTCCCGTTGGTCCGGCTCATGCCGGCCGTGGCCACTTGCACTACAACGTCGTGCACAGTGGCAAAGCAAGTCTGACTCGTGCAGGCTTCAGGCGTCCTCTTTTCGTGACAATGCAAGGATCCCAAATGGCAATGATCATTGGGGAGGGTTGTGGCATCAAGGACTTACCAGCCTCCCGCTTCACCTCCCTATGATGAAAAATACCTAACTTTGCCTTGAATTGCCGTGGCTTGGAGACATCATAGTGAGTAGTAAAGCTACTAGCTAATTGGCCGGTTTAAGACCCCCTTTGAGGCCCTTGATGCACGGCCCACGGGTTTTGATTTACGGGTTTGCGGATTTTGCGGAGCTTAGGCCCCCGTCGGCTACAGGAGAACTCGGCTATTTATATGGGCCTTCCTACCCAAATCCGAACATTCTTTATCTCGCATTTGGAGACTTAACAAGAACGATAAAAAAACGTCTTTCCCACCCAACAGCTCTCTTTAAGTGGTAATATGTATAGCTCTATCCAGCGTTAAACAGACCCCGGGACTCTACGGCTATAGGAGGGGTTCTCAGCCTTCGTTTGTGCCGTTGACGTCGTTAACGCGGTGGCCGGGCCACAAACGGGCCCATTGTAGTCCTTGACACTTGGGCAGGGGCCATACCGCCGCCGAGGTCCCTCACAAGCCAGAGGCTCTGAGACAAGCCAATCAAGACACCCGTATGAACTTTGGTGTCCTATGCATGCGTTGAGAGCCGAGCATTCAGTACATCTGGCCAAAGTTTTTCCTTTCCCACGCAAAATAGCTTCCGTGCAACCCCTCACCGAGAAGGATGGCGACTCAATCTGCTCTGGTGACTGGATGCAGCGAAGGCGGGATTGGGTCTGCTCTAGCATTGGCTTTCCAGGAACGCGGCATTCGCGTCTTTGCAACTGCTCGAGACGTCTCAAAAATGACCCACCTTGCCAAAATCCCCAACATCACGCTGCTCAAGCTTGAGCCTACGATACAGACTAGTGTTCAGGCTGTGGCTGAAGAAGTGAAGGGTACGACTGATGGGAGACTGGATTACTTGATTAATAATGCTGGCGAGACAATCATCATGCCCACCTTGGACTTCGATGTGGACAGAGCCAAAGCGATGTACGACATCAATGTCTGGGGTACTGTTCGCGTGACCCAGACCTTGAGCCCAATGGTCATTGCAGCGAAGGGAAACATTATCAACATTTGTTCGATAGCAACCAGCGCTCACACGCCTTGGATGGGTGCGATCCCATGATCACAGTGGCAGTGTATGACCTGCTGATGCGCTTTGCGAAGGTATCTATACGGGATCGAAAGCAGCAGTCACTTCTATCACCGATGCCTTACGGCTTGAGTTGGCTCCCCTGGGAGTGAAAGTTTTCACTATACATACAGGAGCCATCAGCACCAACATACTTTCAAAGGGGCGAGACTTTCGCCTGCCTGAAAATTCCATCTACAAAGAGATAGAAACACAAATCGCTGCAAGAGCAAGAGGAGACGACGGAACTCCGCGCATGAGTCCGTCACAGTTCGCGGAGAAGGTCGTGGCAGATGTCACTAGAGGAAGCAGTTTCCAAATCTGGAGAGGGGGATATGCGTCCATCGTGTACTTCACTTCGTCGTGGTTGCCAGCCTTTCTCACTGTAAGTGATCACCCGGATATGAATAGGGGCAGAACGATTGATGCAATGAACAGGACCTCCTGTCTATCAAAGGAACGGGACTGGAGCAGTGGAAACCATCGAAGGCGTAAGGAGGGTTTCACGCGGCGTCAGTCATGATAGAAACATTGGTATTTCATTTAAGGTGAAGGCCGGGTCAGCATAGATTCTTGATAAGGATACTATTGAAAGCCGACTCAGTGCTCGCAATCATGTAAAGGATTGAGAAACACTCTTGTTCGTTCTGGGATCCCTGACCGTTCCTCATTCATTACCCACGTTTCAGGGAAGTCCTGTTTGATCCTCGTAGTTTGGGTCTAGACTTCAATAACGACGGTGCTTGTCCTTGTTCATCCGGCGTGATATCATTTCGGATGGCATTTGGTCCAGTGATTGACATGTAGGTGGTATTGGCTAGCCCGCTGCATCACGAGTTTACTTTCGAGCACTGAGGACGAGAAGTTTCAAAGCTTCGGAAAGAGCATTTGGCAATCCCTGAGGACCTGAACCGTACTTGAATGCATCCGAGGAAATCGAGAATGTGGCTAAGCTCAGTTGCGAAGGTGGAAGTGGAGTTGATTTACAGAAGACACAAGTAGACGCCTTTGTTCAAATAGATTCCCGCCACAAAGCGCGCACGAAGCGGTTTCGGATTGTTATCGAAATGGAAGGCCATCAGGCCAGGAAGAAGATGGCATGAAGCGCAGCTTGAGCACGACAGCCCTCGCATTGACACAGATCCCTTGCAGCTCCTGAGCATCCCCTACCCGCCTCACACACAATCAATTCAGTATGCTCTGAAAATGCCTCCACAGACGCGATTGACCGACAATTCATGCTGATAGCTTCCCGGCGCATCAACCGGCACATACGAGGAAGTACTGAGGGGCGCATCATAGCCCGAACAATACCACCTCCCCGCATTTCCTCCCTGTGAGGGCGGCAACGGCGTTGTTGGCAGTCCAAAATTCACGTTAAAGCTGACGCACGGGTTGGGGTTTGTGGCGTTGGGCTGGAGAGCGATGCATTGGTCCAAACAGAAGGAGGCGACTTGGGCTTCGGACAGGCTCGCGGTGGCGAGGGTGATGATGAAAAGGGTATGCACCGACCAGAAGGCTGGGTCGATTTGGAATGTCCCGGTGGCGGTCGGAACGGGGACGACGGTATTTTGGAAGCCGGTGGGCGAGGGACAGATGGTTTGGGAGGCGGTGGTAGAGGCATTCTGCGCGGAGGCGAGAAATGTAAGGAGGAGGAGGAGTGCTGATGATAGGAGTCGGGTCATGGTGAAGGGATGGTCTGGTTGGAGTTATGGTCACCCTTTTTGAAGTCCTGGATGCGGTGAAAACAGGATTCCCTGATTCCGATCTTGCTTTTATGGATTTTCCTGTGCGAGATGAGGTGCGTGATCGGTGCAATAAGATTCTGATTGACGTCAATGGAGAATGTCGGTGCAGTCGTAGATCTATGCGCGTGGCTGCCGGCCTGCAGTAATGCCGCATGATCGACTAGGGTTTCTGCATCTTCAGAAATGAAGTAGTTTCCCCGCTTTGAGGAGACATTCTGTATCGTTCATCTTGGATGAGGAGATTCCGAAAGCGCGAAGGCTTATGTCGGTGATGGCTCCATAACTCGGCAATTGAGTAAGTTACGTGGTCGAGCTTCCTCATCGATCCATCCGGAACCACGCGGTCGTGAGGCTGGTGGTCGAGTACTAACACTGATGTCGACTGACAACAAGCTTGATGAGCCTACTTTCGCCGCATCAGGAGTTATGATGCGGCTTTTGAGTAAGTCCCAACGCGTTTCGCCTTGATCTGCCTCTTGCAGACCGGTATCTGCGGGTGCTCCTTCATCAAGCATCACCTTTCGTTGCTCGAGGGCCATCCCCTTCACTTTCCCTCGATCCGGCCGGAGATTCGTCCAAAGCATCTTTCTTCTTGTATATACTCCATCCACCTCTCCATCCAACCCACCTTTCCTCATTCGGGGCCCTCATCAGCCAGATCACAATGGCAAGACCAATGAAGCCCAGGCTTACCGCCCCTGCACCTCGCCATCCTCTGCGAGCATACACCGCATTCCCGATAGATGTCCCTGCGATCTGGCCACAAAACACCGACAGCATGAAGGCAGTATTAGTACGATTTCTTGCTTCCGGTCGTCGGGCATAGATGGCAGCTCGATTGGCAATTTGGCTCGATTGTAGCCCGAAGTCGAGAAGAAAAGCTTCGAGGATAGGACCGGCGACAGTAGTGTTACCAAGGAACGTGCCGATGAACAAGCCAGTAAGTATTACCAGAAGACCGACCATCACGCTGAAATGAGATCGAAAGCGATCTATCACTAGGCGGCTGTATGGCGGACCGAGACACAGTCCACCCATTCCCACCAGAGCGAATAGGCCGATGATGAGAGAATTGTAATGATACGGTGGTCCTGAGAGGAGGAAGGTCAGGGTGGTCCAGTAGTTGGTGAAGGTACTAGAGGCGCAGAACCCAATGAGGCAGGTCTGAACGAGAAGAGGGTCCTCAAACAGTATGACGAGGATACTCCACAGTAGCTTCGCGTACGAGCGCAGGAAGCGCCAGCCTGATTCGAACTTGTTCTTGGATGGGTAGGAGGGGAGAAAGAACCAGAGAAGAATGGCGATGAGAGCTTGGAGCCCCAGCGCGAGCCAATAGATGTTGCGCCATGAGGTGTATTCTGTCACGACGCCAGACAGCAGCCGGGCGATAAGAATACCGAGGAGAAGGCCTGAGACAACGATTGATAGAGCTGTTGCACGGCGGTTTGGTGGGCTGAGATCTCCTACGAGCGGAAGCATCAATTGAGGCGTGACCGTGGTGACACAGGTGATGTAACTCAAGGCAGAAAACACCTCGAAGTTCTCCGTGATACAGAGCCCGAGCCAAAGCAAAGCTGTCACGATGACCAGCAGGATGACGAATGGTCTCCTGGGTAACAGATCTCCCAGTGGACACAGAAAGAAAAGACCAGTTGCATAACCCGCCTGAGATACGGTAGGGATGATGCTGGAGCGCTCATTGGTGACATGGAAATCCTCGGCCAATTTGTTGAGGATGGGATGGGCGTAGTACAGATTGGCGACGGTGAAGGTCGAAGCGAAGCCGAAGAGCAGGTTCAGACTCAGGGAAAAACGTGGCGGTTGAGAAGGATCGTAGCGGCACCGTGGTGGCGTGTAGCTCAGGAATTCGATGAAAGTATTCCATATTTGTCCGTATGTACGATATTCTTTTGGCAGCGACTTGTCTGTGATACTGGCAGGGGCACTTGAAGGCAACTCTGGCTTTTCGGCATGCTGATAAGAGCGGTCATGGTCCAGTGCCATATCAAAGACTCCTTACGTCGATTGCCGCTAGGGATTTCCTCAGTCCTGTTATGGCTCTGTCCGTCGCACTGAGCCCAGCAATACCGCCATATGTCCAATTTGTTGGGAGTACAAAAAATTTTCTGGAATGCTTCTGAGGGGATAGTCATATTTGACCGACTACGTAATGAGTCGTAAACCGAATATTGCATCTCGGTTACGATGCCGGTCAGGGGCTATGCTTGAAGAGGAAGGTCCTGAGACCGCGATGATCAATCAACCCAAAGGATTGGAGTATTGCATCTCACCGCACATCCCGCCCGGGGTCGGGTGTTGACCGTTGGCAGGCGCTTTCATCACTGTTGACAATGATTGATTCACTGCAAATTGATAGCACAACTGTAAGTTTCAAGTTGCGGTCATGCAATGGCTGAGCCTTTTGCGGCGGCGTCTTCATTGGGCAGGGTGCCCTAGCCGCTGACGTCATGGCAACCCCAAAGGTCCCTGAACCCGGTTGCTATCAGGGTCTTCCCAGAGGCTGCCCCCAGCGGCCTTTGCGACCGAGACCCGCCCTCTCTAGCGCCTTCGCGAATCCTCGTCTCCCTTTCTCCTGGCTCAGTCTGCTACTCGCAACGTCGATCCATCAGAGGGCATGGTCTTCGTCTGTCAATACGCACCTTAAAATCAGCCTAGAAAACCTTCTCCCCTCTCCCTCGCGTCACATTCCTATCATGTCCAACTTGCTAGATGTCCCAGTTTGATCCTCGTTCTCGTCCGCGCACCAAAGGTTCACTTGTATCGTCATGAGAACGCTGGACTGTCTGGTCAAAACCGGAGTGATATATGATATCGCCGGATCAGAACCAAAAATCCCAGGAACTGTATTTCGCTCACCAGCCAAGCCATTCTTGTTTTGCTTGGACAATGACAGACTCATAGCTTCCCTCATCCCTCAACCCATGTCACGCCCTATACCAGTCGCTTGTTCGAAGTCGAATGACTAACGTTGAAGATTATTGCGGAAGCGGCGTCAGACTCTCCTTACGTGTTCAAATGGTCCCATCAGTTGATTCATGTTCGTTTGATGGACATGAGATCCTAAGCCATGGCATGAATTGTTCCTGCCTTGATTGACATTTGGGTGACGACTTGCAGAAACGAAGACTGGGAGCCTTGACGAACTAAAGCGCAATGACAGCCAATCTCACTACTTGGGGCCAGTCACAAATCTGACCAATCACGCAGAGAAGGCGTAAGCCGCACCCTCGACTGATTGGGCTGTGGCGTTACCAGCAATAGTGTATGACGAACAATGTCGCGGGCACAAAGATGAGGAAAATTCTTCTTCAAATCAAGAATTGTATTCCATCTACTAGAAGAGCGACTATCATACAGCTGACACGAACCACAAACCCATCACATTCTCAACATCCTGACCATCAGAAGCGAAAAAGACTTCAGTAGAAGACGAACCTCCCAACCAAAGGTCGTAGATTCATTGCCCTCTCATTTGATGCAAAGCATCGAGTTGTTGTCCTTGTAAGTGCACTCTAACGCGTTTGATCAGCATATACACAATCAGGATGCCGCGAGGTCTCTCAGATGAAAGATTACTCACTTCCGTTGAGGATGTCGCCGACGCCGTTGGTGAAGTAGGAGCACCCGGTGCCGTCGGGATGGAAGTCTTCGGTACCCATGGTGGTGCAAGCTTCGTGGATAGTGGCTGCAAGACACAGAACGTATTAGTCCCAACCAGCTCGATGTGTATCTTATCCTGCACGGGAAAGGAAACTTACAGCCTCGAATGGTATGATTGACGTTGTTCGCAACCCAGACCCCGTTTTCAGCCTGGGTCCAAGCGTGGCAGCCCGAGGCAAGGAAGAGTGCGGCAGGAAGGAAGATGGAAGTATAATGCATCTTGACTGGAGGGTGGCTTGTATGGACTTCGAAGGGGATCTTTGTGTGATTGTGCGAATGCTTGATTGTCTGAGTCTGGAATGATGGCCTTTTGTTGAGTGATCAGAAAGCCTCTTTACATATCCCTTTCTTCTTCCCTCCCAGCCACTCTCGTACAGACACAACGATCATCCGCTCAATAGGAGACAAGGGTGACAATCCTGAGCCTGGGAGATTATTGCAACACCGCTTACTGATGCGGTCATCTCGTAACATGACTGCGTTGAAGGTTGTACTCCGAGGGTCTCAAGATTTGGGGACAGATGCGGATCCTTGGTTTCAGCATGAGCTCCTTACAAGCATGAACATAGCCAATCGAATCGATGTTCATGTCTATCTCGCCATCTTGGTGTCTTGATCATGGAGTGCATATTCAGCCGATCTCGTAGCAGAGTGGTATGACGATGATGCTTGCATTGCCAAGCAAAATGTAGAAGAAGGTCTGCATTCATCAGCGTCAACTTTCATAGCAGACATATTATATCTTCGCATTTGGGAGTTCCAGAGTCATGGATTGAGTTTGTCAGATCAGTCTACACTGATCGACAAAGTAGCGTAGGGTGTCTCTGGAGTCTGGCCGGTCGCTCGTGGCTGACGCCAGCGGCTCTGCCTCAGTTCCTCAGACGTATACGGCTAAGCCCCTACCGGGTTTACCAACCCTAAGCCCCTCCGGGTAAGGTCACCCTTGTGGCTGATTACGTCTGTTAGAGGTGGTACCACTCTTCGTTGCCGCACGTGCTTTGAAACCATCGGTGTTATCGCCTTTAGGCAGCTCACCGCCTCCAGCTCTCAGATATTAGCTTTGCCTCTTACATCTACTTTCAAAGTGCACTCCATTGGAGTCGATAAATCCTGAACGTGCGGCGGCCCGCTTACAACCTGCCTTGGCGGTGGTCAAAAAATAGGAATAGTCGGTGTAGTGAGACCACCGGAATCTGGCCTTAATCGCGCCAATGTTTTGGTGGCCACTATTCCTTATTTTTTTCTGGCTACCGTACTCACATGGATCATGGAAAGATTTCGGTGAATGTATCTATCTCGATGGGGTGCGCATCTCTACGGAGGAGGACGTTATCCGCACCTTGCGCTCGGCGACTTGGACACCGATGATGCCAGATCACATGTGAACACCTCATCCTTGACTGCTGTTGCTGATCCTGATCCATGACGCGGCATGCCAACCCCTGAAAGTTGCATTTCCATGAGGTAAAAGAAATTCATGGCGGTGAGCACATTCTGCAAATACCCGGTTTCTTTCGAGAAGGCTTCACTCCCCGTATCTACCTGGGAGCGGCCATAGCGTTGAATTTCGTATGATGTGCCGCAGGTGCTATTTGGAGACGTCCGCATACTCGGGCAAGTATGTGACTCGTTTCCTTGGATGTCCTGGGCGGTATGATTGATCTTCCAGGCTTACGGATATGCGTGACAAGAGGTAAAGCCACTTCTTGAGGAGAGATCAATGTTTCAAGCAGCAATAGCTTCGCACACTCCTTCATCATACGCGAAGATTCACGCAATGACCGCACCACTCAGTCGGACGTGTTTCCACCAAGTTGACGGGTATGATCGCTGCATTACGAAGAATTGTCAATGCATTGACGGTGGGGACTTCTGCGGAAATTCTTCCCACGCTCATCAAGCAAGCTCTCATGGCCATTTCGTTTCCTCCGTGGACCGTACATGTTCAAAGCCCCCGCAGCTCCAGCATTGGTTCCTGACCTTCAGAACCTGCAATTCGCGTTCTTGCGACATTGTGCCCGTCCAGCAGAGGCTGAAATCCGGTTCCGAGGAGCGCACAGTCACCTGAGAAGAACCATGCTCCTCCGTTCTTGGAGCGTCGTGTCGTTGAGGCGTTGTAGCGTTGTGGTGTTGGAGTTGCACCCTTAGACATGATCAGGGCTCCTCGAACCTGGTTTGCTGTTGGGTCATCCCAGAGGCTGCCGCCAGCCGCCTTTGTACCTATAAGCCGCTTTCTCTGAGACCGCTGCGCGTTGTCGTCACAATTTCCCACGCTCAGGCTGTTGCAGGCAAACGAATACGCAACGTGGAATTCATCACAGCGTTTAGTCTTCGTCTGTAAACGCGAATTCCTCTCCTCGGCTTTAATGCAGGAAGTCGATGTGATCTTCGCTCGCATTTCTGATCTGTATGCTTGGTTTGGATAGGACTTGTCCTGTTATACCCGTAAAACATCAATTTTCGTCTTCGTGACCTTCATCCGGAATTCTTGAAACTTTATGGCCATCTGGTGAGGCATCGGGATCTTTGACGCCTGGTAATTGTGTTGCTCCTTTTAGAAGACAGCGAATGAAAGCTTAGCGATAAGCTCACTGTCTCCCCTTGACAGCTCTTACACATGAGGCAGTCAAGCGCACCATGATGCTTACGGCGCCTCCCACATTACTCTTCTGGGAGTTCTTTCTCACTGCAATCACGCTTGGCTTCACAAATCGCGATTCATGGCTCCGTGAAGCATGTCTACTGCTCATGATCGCCGCTGCCTGGTCTTCAGTCATCCATGCCAAAGACTACATGGTGCGCGGGCCGTGGGCTGCATTGGTTGGCGGGTATTGCGTTACGTATGTCTATCAGTATGTCACGCTTGTGCTTGTCGTCAGGATGAGCTATGAGGAACGCGATACGACTGCTCCCAGGTGTGAGGGAAACCTTGACTCAACGAGCCGAGGTCAAGCGTCACAGCCATCCACCCAAGTTGGTCAGCTCGTCAAGCGTTTCAACTTTGGTCTCAAGACTGCTTCAACATTTCGCTGGCATCGTGTCAATGGAAGTCCTAGGCCAAGTAATACCGGAAAGGCCACCGCCTCCAAGCCCCGAGACTTTGTTCTTTATGCTCTTCTGAAGGTCGTTTGCTGCTACCTGATGCTGGACGCAATGAGTTTTGCCATCGATGAAGATTTGAATAGCCACTACTTCAATTCTTCGCGGATACCGATCTTTGCTCGAATGTACGAAGTCTCAGTCCAAGAAGTGGTGGTTCGCATGTTCGCGACCATGGTTTTTGGCCTCGGTGTCTTTTGTACGCAAGCTATGGGTCAGAACCTGATAGTCGTTGCAGCAGTCAGTCTGGGCATGAGCAAGCCTGAGGAGTTTTCATCTGGCTTCGGGTCCTTGAAGGAAGCGTATAGTCTGAGACGGTTTTGGAGGTACGTGTGCATCTTCTGAGGGTTCTGCAGATGCTCGTCTGATGGCTATCATTTGGGACAGCGGGTTTTGGCATCAGTTCAATCGAAGGTCGTTCTCGGAGCCAGCGAGGTTGATTACGGAGACCATACTCGGACATCGTCGCTCTTCACTGAGCTACGATGTTGCTTATCTCGTTCTTGCCTTCTGGTTTTCGGGGGTCATGCACCTTGGGATTGATTTGTCGAGCGGGATACCTTTTCATGAATCAGGTGCCGTGAGATTCTTTACAATCCAGGCTCTCGGCATCACCGCTGAGCAAGCCATCATGGCAGCTTGGAGCAGCCTGTCCTACGACATCTATCATCAATTCCCGTTGGACTGGCAGCAGCGTATAGGGTACTGCTGGGTGCTTGCCTTCCTATCATGGTCGGCACCCGCATACATATACCCCACCCTCTTGAGGACGAAGCGAGGCGAGGAGGAATCAATGCTACCTGTCAGTATCTTGTATCGCATTTCGAGCTAGACATGACTGCTCGTGTCTTCCATAGATCTTGGCGAGGGTGTTCGACCGGCGAGTCCGCATAGGCGCGCAACGATTGCATGTCCATTGCCTGGATACAGGAATGATGAGGTCTCCTCGTGCGTTTCCTTTGCTCCTTCCGCCGCTGTCAGAGACACCTGGAGGGTTACAAATATCTGAATGGCGCCTGAAATCATGATCAGGCACTGACTCCACTCTGTGGGTATATACAGATATGCAATGGGAGCTGCAACGACGCAAGCTATTGCAGATCCTATCCATATGCACAGGATTATCTTTGTAAGACGGGGTAGACGCTGTGTTTGAAGAGTTGGCAGAATCATAATGACCAGACCCAGGAATGTCATCGCGCAATTCTGTAAGAGAAACCAAAAATCTGCATCAGCAGGTTTGCCTCTTTTATGAGGCGAAGATCGCCAGCCTAAAGCCATTGTGGGTATCGCGGTGAGCAATGTGGCCGTGAACGCTGACCACATGAGGACGACTCGCGCGCTTGGCTCTGCGGAGCGGTTGCTCGCTTGTCTGCGTCGATGATCCGCTATCATCTGACCACCGAAGTCCTTGCTAGAAGACTGTGTCATGTCAACATTGATTTTAGCCGACATTTCTTCGATACAGGTCCATCTTTGGCGAAGAGCTGTCTTGGTCTCCATTTTTAATGCTCCTTTCTTATCCACCACCACAGCCTTTTGGTGGACCTCCTCCACCTCCACAAGTAAGCTCTTAACCTTCCTGATGGCTTCAGGTGCCGCAAGAAAGCCCAGAGCAGACGGTAATAGCTCCCAGTAGCGTGAGAGCTCGGTAAAACTCAAATATTCTTGAGGGTTTATCACACTCTCACTCCTAACGATCTCCAAAAGAGCCCGGGCAACGAGTTCAATGTCAATGTCAGTAATATCCAAGGCTTTCTGTTTCTCCCTGAAAGCAGTATACTTCGAGATTGGTGAGTATCTGAATGGCTCAGAGAGCGTATCCCGCCCATATCGATACTGAGACCCAAAGCGGGCGGCGAATTCAAGGCTCTCCAAACAGGTCAATTCCAGCTTTGCCAGTGCTATTGCAAGATCAAACCAATCTTCGTCTTTGATAGGCTTGCCCCACTTATCGGCCGTGAATGGCCGAATTGGGGGCCTTCCAGGGCCTCTAGACTGCGTCTGCAGGAACTCAATTGCTGGCGGGTACCCTCGCCTCCTTCGCGTCGCTTTTCCATTCTGATTCCTGGTGTCTGCGGAAGATGTTTCCGCCATGATGATGGAAAAAGGTTGGGAGATAGGGGGATTCCAGCAGAACTTTAAGGATACTGGAGAGGCTATGATGGTGGTAAGGCTCAGCATTTTTAGGCTCAGCCCCGGACAGAGCCACCCGAGCTAGACCGCCTTCGCCAAGCTCTGCTGAGCTCATCGAATACAGATCGTCCAACCAATCATCAGTGCCCGGCCTTCCGGGCGTCAATCTCGAAAGTGTGATCTGGAGAGCGGATGCGTAGAGTTCGTAGATCGCCACCCAAAAGCTATTGCCACAGACTTGCCATATGAGAAAGATCACTCGAGCGTTTATTTCTGGGGAGCGGGCTTCAGCTTGTCTCCTCGGCTATTGATTGGCACAGCCTCTCAGGCTTAACATCAGACCTTGTCTGCTGAATTTCCTTACATATTACATGGCTCCGATGACATCACAACGTTCCGCGGATCCCAAAGTTATTGAATTGTTTGCTCAGTACACGGTTTCCTTAGTAAATGTTTCTCAGTCAAGATGCGGGTTCTTCTCGCCCGAGAACAAGGGAGCAGTTGTTGCACATCGTTCTATGGGTGCAATTCAGAGACATAGCTTCTCTATCCCAGCCGCAGTGCAGCTAGGCCTATGATGATTGGAGCATGGGAAATTATCTGGGAATTGTTGAAGGGTCTGCTGTAAGTCTGGGTGATACGCTTGTTTCCAGGCTTGCCCCTCGGCATTCTGTGACTTCCAATGAAGATTTCATGGTGATCATGGAACTCTATGGAGGAAGAGGGCTTGGTGAAGATGGAAATGTCGCTCTCCATGAGTAAATGCAGTATCCCATGAGACGTGCGACCTTTAGCTGAAACTCAACCAATTGCGTGGCTGTTCTCAAAGGCCCCGCCCTCATCCAGATATCACACCGGCTTTTACATTCGGGAATCTAGCCAAGCTTTGACTTCGAGTAAAGACTCGCGTTCCTTTGTCTCACCAAACAGAGGATCAATGAAAGGCTGTTCATGTGACTGGAGCGAGAAGGACGCGAAAGTCAAGTCTGGCTTCGACAGCTGCGTGATCGTCAGTATCTACATCCCTGAGGGTGGAAGACACGTAGGACTACCTGTAAAGTTTGTGAAAATGCTGTGATATCATCAACAAGTACCTCATCAGCTCCAGCTGTTATGAGAAGGTCGCCGACCACTTCATTTAAATGTTTCCACCATTCAGATGAAGCCAGGAATGGCTGGTTGTACTCATCTGGCCTGGCATTTCCCATGACGTATCCGGCCCATTTTTTGAGTGTGGCAGCAGTGAGCAAGTCTTTGTAGTGGTGACGATGGTGTGCTGGGCTATCGCAGCGAAAAGCTCCCCAGGGTGATATCAGGACCGCCCCTCGCAATGGGCGTTCCAAGGCCACTGGTTCAATGGAAGGATGAGGATGTAAGAGATGAGTTATCAGTCCCAATACCAGGTTTCCGCCTGCTGAGTCACCCCCTAAGATGATCTGTTCGGATGTGTGAGATATGGCGGACCGGCTGATACTCACGTGCTCGCTTACATTTTCTGGTTTCCTCTTGGCGCCAGTAATGATGAATTGTAGCAGGCCACTCGCTTGCATCAGTTGGACTGGATGTTGAGCTCGAGGCGCAAGTGAATAAGACGAAAAAGCGATGGGTATGTCTGAGCCCCAAGACTTCTTTAGGCTTCAGAGAATGTCAATATGGGTGCCGAAAGGGTAAACAAAACTACCCCCTGTAGGATAGTCAGACCTTGCGTCTGGGGCGTCTTGATTTCGATCTCAACGATCGTAGTCACTATTAAAGTGTATAAGAATTTTGGGGGCTTACTTATCTCCAGACTAGAGAATCCTCGCTTCGCACGGTAAATGTGTCACAGTTGGGGCAAAGGCTTTCGCAAAGCTGTTGTACACTTCATCGTCCGTGGACATGATGTATCTCCTAAAGTCAGAAACATGTCTACTAATGATGGCAGTTAATTTGCTGTATTTACTTTGCTGAGACTTTCTGAAAATAGCTACGAAAAGCGCCAGAGCAAACGTGCCTCTTGTACCCGTGAGAACCGGTGCTGCCTCTGAAAGGAGCAGTGAATCGTGTCAGGATGAAGACAATTGCTAAGCATCAGTCAGTCCGGCATAATCAGAGGTCCACATATGATGCTTACGAGTCTGAAATAGGACGAGCGCGAAGCTCGCCTGTTCCCATTAGGAAATACTGGACCTTTGGGTTGCCATTCGCGTAGACTTGTGAGTAGAACAAAGGAGCGTGGGCTTCCAATCTGCAATAATACAGGCTCTTCTGTAATTGGTGACCCCAATGACTCCACTGCAGCCTTCGGCTCGCATATCAATCCGCATTAGGCATTTGCAAGTGCACATGACGTTGATCCGCTGCAGGAAGGTCATGCAGTTTCCCGGTGCCCCAAGTAGCGAATAGAAGGCGCCTGCGGTTATGATAAGCTTGTGCCACGGTTTTGCATTCTTCAATGTGGTATTAACAAGCCTTCAAGCGCTCACGGGTATCGTAATCGAACATTGACGATACCAGCTGGTACACTCTCCATTCTAATTTTGGAATGAACCCGTGGGTATCCGGCGACAGCTGAAGATCGAGAATTGTACTCTCCAACAGTAAATTGGGGATGTCCTCTATACCGCAATTCTACTTGGTGGATCTGCAACTTCTCCAAGCTCAAATTCGACGACATCGGAATTTGGAGCAAGCTCATAACGAGCAGGAGCTTGCAGTTCGCGGGGAGCGGCCTCGGGCACAGGACCCTGGAGTTCAGCCTCAGGGGTAAGAGCGTGAAGTTCGCCGGGAGCAGCCTCGGGGGAATAAGACGGGAGCCGTTGAAATTCTTCGCCACGCTCTGCACGACCGGCTTTTTGGAATTGGTTTCTCTGACTGCTGAAGACCCGCGATATGAAGGCAGCCGGAAACATCTTCTGCGCCAGAGGTCGCATCGTAGGCAAGCATGCACAGACGATTGCTATATTGACTTGGACACAGCTCCATAGACTGATACCGTAGTAATTCCCTGTTAGGGTCAGCCCCTTGCTTGTTTGTCTCTGCATTACCGAGTAGGCAACTTACAATTCATATCTTTCGGACCAAGTCTCAACTGGTAAACAATTCGAATAATACCGGCGCTCACAACGCTGAAATCGTCAGTATTCCAGAGCTGAACATAGAATTGGGAGTGTTACAATCCTCCGAGTAGGAAGAGACCTGAAACTGTGGCCTTCAGCTTGCTGGGCATCTGCAGGAGCCACACATTGTAAACAGGTAGGCATAGGATTGAAATGTCAGTGAGAATGCTAGGTATCGATTTCGCGATGAAGATTCCGTTCTCACTGATACAGTCGGCGGGAGTTTTGCAACAGACGAAGGTAAACAATATGACGGCAAGAAACCAGGCCAGTACGAAGGATCCCAGGCTGTATGTTAACGTTTCAAACCTCCTTCCTTTGAACATCGTGCGGTATAACAGTAGTATCGAGATCTTCACAAGCGGCAAGGCGACGGTGTAAAAGATCTCTGCCAGATAAATTTCCTTTGCAACATAAGTCATAGCGGTCTACTTGCGGAATCAGCAGACCTTAGAGATTCGCTCAATCTCATACAGATTTATCATACCAAGGCTTTTGCCGAGACCAAGTGTTGCCGCTGTTTTGCATCAGTAGCATATTCAGATCACGGATTGAAAAGGATCACTCGCCGTCTATGGTCAAACCAGACATGACCCATGCTGTAGCCAGAGCAGCCATGACCAGATAGTCCGATACGAGATACTTTGATTTCATCATCTTCCTCGATACCAAGCGACCAGCCAAAGCAAGGCCAGCTAGGATCGAGCAGGCAATGATAGACCTAATAAGCTGAGGACCCAGGTCATCTCCAGGGCCCCGAACGAGCAATGATGCTGGAGCAGACATAGTCCTAAAATGGTGAAAATTACGGCTTTAGGTAATACTAGAGAAAAGAAAAGATGTGAAGGCTATGGGTAGTACTAGAGAAAGGATAGGTGCGAAGGGCGTGCCACTCGAGACTGTATAAGTTCTGTCTTCATCCGACGTATGAACAGGAGTCATTTCAAGGTGAGTCTACCTAGTCTTGTAAGCTGCCCTGTATGTCCGGATAATGTACTTTCTCGTTGATCGTCTCATTATGTGACTTGGAGTTCGACGCAGGCTGTGACCACTTTGCTGCTAGGATAAGTAATTGGAGAGGACGCCCGCAGCAAGCTCCACTTTCCCTGGGGATCTGAAAAGATGTCCGCTTGCCCCCACTTTTTCCCGTTGCTGGGCCTATAAAAAGCGAGGGCACTGTACGGATATCCCTATAGATCAAAATTGTGTACTGCACGTAAGCCCAAAGAGCGGCGTGAAGTAAGTAGTGAAAGTACTCAACTCAGCCTTATCTTCCTTCATTCGTAATACATGTTGCGAAGGTCCGACAGCGGCGACACTCACGACTGTACCATCAAATGCAGGGTGTTTGCGAATTTTCGCATTTGCGAGATTAACGGTGAGATTCGTCGCTGAGCATGTTGATTGACACTTGGAAACCCCCAGTTGAAGAGGGAGAGCAACGCATGCGCCGCAAGGGTCCAGGCGTGAAACCCACGCCGTGTGGATTCTCCGCGTCATTATTGATGTCCGATGTTTCAAACTCTCTTGCATGCGTGTTCCAATTCTGCGACCTATCCTCGCAGCGCTGCTATTTTCGTCCACCCAACTTCGCCTTGCCATCAGGCTGGCGAAAATATGGTTCCGCGTTCGAGTGCTACACTAAGTCCGTTTCTCTTGCGCAGGTATACATAGCCTTGCTGTTTCATTTTTTCCTTGACATTCGACGATCCGTCCTAGACTTGATCCCCAGTGATGCTGCCTGTCGTTTCATGCATATTCACTGGATTGTCGCCCAATGTGGGAGGTCCTTGCCTGCCCTGATCCATGGTGCAAGCATGATCGTACCTCATGATCAGACTTTCACCTGGATGAGAGATCATGCACCTGTCACCGAGTCCCATATTAGATCAGCACCGGCGTAGCAATCCTTGTTCGATTTGGCTCGCAATCCTGTCCCCACCTAAATAAACTTATCATTAAAATTTACTGGAGAGGAGCGATTGCTTTTCATGACCCTTGAACACCTTGGGGAATTGCGGGGAACTTTGTTAGAGTGCTCGAGAGGGACTTTGCACCCTATCGAAGAAGTGCACAGCAATGACCCCCTGCATTTTCGAATGTCTGTCTGCAGTCACGTCCGCGCAGCTACACGTAGATTAGCCGCCCTTCATATGAAACAACTTCAGTCCTGCTTGTGCCATGTGAGCTGAAGTCCGTGAAAGAATAGGATGAGAGGGCAAATGAGTCCTGTCGCAAAGACTCGAGCACAGGGGGAAGTTCATGCGGCAAGATTGTTCAGTCTATTTTTTTCGGTGGATCTTGTATGACTGGGGTGATAAGTACGCAACCCTATGAGGTTCCGGGCGGGGTTGGAGTTGAAACGTCAAGGAAGTGACACCGGTTTTGAATTTGCGCCTTAAAGACTGAGCCAATCAAATGGCCCACCAATCCTCGTAGAGCCTCAACGAACTTCGGGAACCCTCGGCCGCATGTTCAAAGCATCCATCTAGTACATATCGCATCTTCCCATGGTCGCTCACAATCCCTTTCCCCTAGTCCGCAAAAGACAGGAATTGAGACAGCGTGCCCACCATGAGCCATTATCGACCTGATAATGCCTGCCGATGCGGCAACAAGTAGGCCACCGGCGTTTCCAAACGGCAATCAGAGTCTGATTCAAGACTTCTTCAAGTCTGTCAAGGGCTCGAATGACGCTGCAACTTACGACCGCAATTATGGGAGCTGGACCAGAGATCCAGGACGCTTACACACGACCTCAACAATACACCAGTTCAGCATCGGCACGGGCGCCGAAATCATTGACTCCATCTCTCCCGCCATCGAGAATGCCAAACAAGAGGTCGTCATCGTGACATGCTTCTGGGCTAAATCGACCTCGCAGCAGCGTCTGGCCGCTTCCATCCTCGACCTCGCGCAAAAGGCTCAACGTGAACATCGACTCGTCAATGTTCGGCTCTGCCTGTCCTCGTTATCACTATGGCAGAAGCTCACGCAAACGAGCTCTCTGGATGGCCATATCTCCCCCTCATCAACGTGGTCTGCCACATTTGGTCTACCTCGCAGCGACGACTTGATGAAAGATGGACACGGTGTGAAATTGACCATCAAAAGTATCTTCATCCGTCCCATGAGCGTGATGCACCCGAAATTCATCCTCATCGATCAAACCCGTCTCTTCCTCCCTAGCTGTAACATCAGCTGGGAAGACTGGTTTGAAGGCACGATTGAGATGTCCGGCGGGATCGTTGAATCATTCCTGGACTTCCATCGCTCGTTCTGGGAGGGCCGTCCCAATTCTTCGCTGGAGCATTCATCAACAGCCCCAATCAGCGCAGACGTCGCTCCCAGCCGTCCCATCAGCACTCTCCACGTCGCCACCCAGGAACGAACATTCTCGGATGTTCGCACGCTCTTCCTTCCCTCGCCCCATCACCGTAACCCGCATCTCCGCCCCTTGCCCTGCCTTGCTGCACCCCCACCGCCGCCGACTCCCCTGAACATTTTCCTCCTCCAACTCTTCGCCTACGCGAGCCACAGTATCCATATCCAAACCCCGAATCTCACTTCCCCGCCCGTCATTACCGCGTTACATGATGCCCTCGCGAGGGGTGTCGATGTCAGCGTCATCACCAGCACACGTATGATGGTGTTCGAACAACTTGTCACCGCGGGCACGGTCACGGAACTCTGTGTCAACAAGCTCATTGGGCGTCATCGCTTGCTGCTCCGATCCTGGCAACGGCGGCAGCAACTCGGTGAGGCGGACGAAGCAAATGTGAGTCGGCCGGGGAGGTTGAGCGTGCGGTATTTCGTTCCCGGCGAAGGTGGAGTGGCGGCAGTGGGGGCCGTGAAATCGCATCTCAAGATGACGGTTGTGGATGGGGAGGTGGTGGTGCTGGGGAGTGGGAATATGGATCGCGCGAGTTGGTATACTAGTCAGGAGGTTGGGGTGGCGGTGTTTGGCAGGGAGATTGTGGAGATGGTTAGGGGAAAGGTGGACGAGGCGTTGAAGGGGCGGGTCGGGAGGGAGATGGCGGATCAGGGGGAGGGAGAGGATGGGTAGATGGCACACACACCGTATGCCAACAAATTGGTGACGTGTATGGCTTCTCATATGGAAGAACAGATGAAGATGCAAGGAGATGCACATTCCGAAATCAAGATGTAATTTACGTTAGGTGAAGAAAGGCATTAAGTTCACACGATCCAGATCGCCTGAAGCGCGCAGCAGCAACTACGATGCAGAGCGATGACGGATATACTTCGCCATGCAAATCGCATCATCCCGGACTCATCCACACATCGGCACACGACCGCACCATCCCCTCACCGCCTCCTCTCCACATACCCCTTCAACTCCTCATTCCACTGCGCAAACCTCTTCACCAGCGCCCTCCCCACGACCAACCTCGTCACACCCGCGAGCACTCCACTAAAAGTCTCATACACATCATACATCGCACCGCCTCCATCCGCATCCCCATCCACCAAGATCTTATGCACCCTCTCGGACCTCAACGCCCAATCCGGCAACGCCCTCCCCAACCACACGACCGTATATCGTTCCCGCGCTTGTGCCGCCCCGGCATGCTCTTGCGATTGTTGGTGGTGATCTTGTAGCGTCGTCATGACGAGTTTCATCCGTATCATCCCCGACGGTCGACCGTTCCCAAACATGTCCACGTGTTCGGTGAAGGTGACGCCCTGCGCCAGCCGGTTCTGACTCTCATTCTCAGGCGTGGAAATAGTGACGCGGGGGACGAAGTTGTTCCATCTGGGATAGTCTGCGATGTTCAGCAGCGTGTCGAGGATGGCGTCGGGGGTTGCATTGATGGCAATGGTTGCGCGCACGGTGAAGGCGGAGCCTGTTTGGGAGCCCCAGTGGGGGGTGGGGAGGGGTGGCTGAATCAGGGTGGCTTGGGCTTTGTGCTGGGGTGGTGAAGGCGGGGGAGACATGGCTGGGGTGGACGATAGGGGATGGATGGATGCATCATGCTGCACTTGAGAGGAAAGGCGCAGAGTGAAGGATGGGTCGATGACGATGACGAGCGTAATCGTCGTTTCGAGCCAAAAAGGTCTGGAGAAACGCGCCAAGTCTTCAATTTAGATTAGATGAGACACCACGCTAAGATAAGGCGCGTCTCGAAAAAAGGGCGCGTCACTGTAGATTTGGGACTTCGATTTTCGAGCTTTCACATCTTCAGCTGCTGTGAGGTAAGGGCGTCGCTGCCTGACATTGAGTCACTCCTTCTTTAATGTTACACTGCACCGTTCGATGCTTCGTTCATTTCACCACCAACAACATCATCATCATGGCCATCACAGAGGTCAACCAATACAGCTGTAGAGAACTTCACGGCATTGCCGATGCCATTGCGTCCGCCGGAAAGATTGTGGTAGTCACGGGAGCAGGCATTTCCACCAGTTGTGGTATTCCAGTGAGAGTGGCTCGCTTCATTCCCGCCCGACACAGACTGAACTCGAACAGGACTTTCGCTCAGAGCAGGGGCTGTACTCGTTGATCCAATCCCAGCGGGACAAAGCCCAACCACATACCACACCAACAAGGACTTCCCCGAGAAAGCATGCAGCTCCGCCGGTGCTGCTGCCCTCTCTCACAAAGACGAAGGCGAAAGATTCCATAAATACCAAGGGAAAAGACATGTTCGATTCAATGATTTGGAAAGACAAGACCAGCACATCCGTCTTCTACAAATTCATTGCTTCTCTGCGGCAGACCATTCAAGAAGACATCAAGAAGTCGAGTGCCACCCACAGTTTCATACGTACCTTGAGAGATCGAAGGAGAATGGTGAGGTGCTATACTCAGAACATTGACGGCTTGGAGGAACGGCAAGGGCTGAGCACCAACCTCACCAGAGGAAAGGGCGCCAGGTCTCGGTTTTCAAAAAAAGCAATGGAACGACCTAGAAACCCTGTCGGAGACTCATCAGCGCCATACCCTGACCACGGCTGCGAAGTCGTCCAGTTGCACGGCGATCTCAAAAGGTTGCGATGCACCCTTTGCCAGCAGACCCTCTACTGGGATCCTGCCCATACACGTCCTCTGATGGCGGGCAAGGCTCCGATCTGCCCGTCGTGTGCCCAAGTGGATCAATCACGTCAGGATCGAGGGAAGCGCGGCACGTCCATTGGCATACTGCGGCCGAACATCGTCCTGTACGGGGAGGAACATCCGTCGGCAGACATGATCGGAGACATCGTGTCGTACGATCTCGCAACCTCGCCAGACCTCCTGTTGATCCTGGGAACCTCCCTTCACGTACATGGACTGAAGACGATGGTCCGGGAGTTTGCAAGGTCTGTCCACTCCAGAGCGAAGCGAAGGGGCAAGGTCGTCTTCGTCAATCTGTCAAAGCCAGCAGACAGCGCTTGGAAGGACGTCATTGACTATTGGGTCTGCATGGATTGCGATGAATGGGCTGCCAAGGTGCGACAATATAGGCCTGACATCTGGCAATCCCAGGAGAGCCTGGATCTGAAACTCACGAAGAAAAGACCGACGAAGAGCACCCCCTCAAAATCCTCATTCAAGTGCGCCATTCCGGATTCAGAGGATGAAGAGAACCTTTCGGTCTTGGGACAGGCTCGACCGCCTCCGGACAGCCCCAAACCACAAGTCGTCATCATCACCCCACATCAGACCCGAAGCCCTTTACAGGAGCGTACCGCTCAATCTCGGATGCCGCTCACGGCGAGGAAATTATTTGCGACGACGCCACAGATGGGACAATCTCGAACGATCCCCGACTCCGACCCGTTCTCCTCATTACCAACCCCTCCCTCGTCACGGTCATCGAGGTTGGTATCGCCAGCAAAACGGAAAAGGCTGGTTGAAGAGGACGACGTAATGAGACCACGAAAGACACTGACTGAGATATATAGCCATGGATGTATGGTCACGCCTTCGATGCGGAGGAAGCTTGCCGATGACTTTGACGTTTGGGAGGATTGAAAAACAAAGGACTGGCGTTGCTCTGCTGTCATTCTACTTGGAGATAGGGAGCATGGCCTTTGCTAGGCGCGCTGCAGCCAAAGGGCTTTGTACAGTAGATTTTTGGAATAGAAGCGATCTTCTTTCTCACACGCAATCTCCACTTTTCTTGCTGTACGCTGTACGGCCGTGACGACACGATCTCGACAACATCCACAGCCTCTAGCCGATAGCCACAATCGGTCCACTTCTCTCCACTTCCGTGCGTGCTGCTCGGTTTTCCTCCAATTAGAAGCCTTAGAAAAGCGCGACATGACGCAATCAGCCCTATCCGAGGCTTTCTTCCATCAACTGCGCCTCGAGGGTGTGCTCTCATAAGCATCCATCAAGTCCACCACTTCTCAGCCTGATCGTCATACCTATTTAGGCATCCTTCTACCCCCCCACTCTCCTCTCTCCATCTACTCACCCACAGTAATCTCTTGAGCCAGCTCATTCATCACGAGTCCATACCATCCGGCGACTTCCGAACATCCAAGCCTTTCCCTTGTCACCCATTCTATTCCTATCGGACATTGTACAACCACAGCCAACATCATCACCTGACCCGTCTCTATACCTTGTCTGACCAAACCGTCCCGACAATGAGCGACCGCTACGGCTCAACACCCTACTACCCACCCCCTCCCTCCTCCCCGCAATCCTACGCCCCTCCTCCAGGCGGTCCCGACCCCCGCGACACCTACGCCTCAGGCGCCCTCACCACCACCACACCGACCACCCACCGCGCCCCAACAGGGTCCTACTACCCCCCACCCTCCCCCACCTACCTCGACCCACGCGATCGGCCCCGCCGCCACCGCCGCGATGACTATCCCCCTTCCTCCTCCGACGAAGACGACCGTGGCGACCGCCGCGAACGCCGTCGCGAGAAACGCTCGCGCAGCAAATCCCGCGCCAAGAGCATCGGCGCCACCGCTGCGGGCGGCGCGGCAGGCGCGTTCCTCGGCCACGAGCTCGGCCACAATGCCATTGGCACGGCGGTGGGGTTGGCGGCGGGAGCGTGGGGCGCGCATGAATTAGAAAAGAAGCATGAGAAGAAGCGCGGGGAGAAGGCGGAGAAGGTGTATGAGCGCGACGAGGGCAGGGATGGCCGGTATGAGCGCGGGACGGAGAAGAGGGAGAGGCGGAAGAGTAGTGGGCCGATTGACCGCATCAAGGAGAAGGTGGGCGGGTTTATGGATGAGTTTGTGGAGGGCCAGGCGGCGGGCAAGGAGAGGGAGAGGGAGAAGAGGAGGAGTAGGAGTCATGTCGGTGGGGGGAGTAGGAAGTATGATGATTACAGTTCCAGTGAGGATGAGTATGATAGGCGGAGCAGTCGGGGTGGGGATCGCAGGAGGAGGGATTACTACTAGGGAGAAGGGGGTGTGGAGTAAGTGGAAAGGATTGAGGCTTGGGGGACTTTCCTTCTTGTGACGATCATTTTCGGTGGGTTTTTCATTCTGTGCTTCGACGCTTTCATGATACTTGATGGATTTTCATGTTCGGAAATATACAGGAAGCTGGGGTAATGACGGGATCAGACTATTCACAATTATGTCTCATGTATGCCGATTCTCTTCCATAGAATAAATTCACGACATTACAATGCAAGCAAGTCCTTCCTGTCTGAATCTCAATATTCACACTCGCTCCAGCACATTTGGCCGAAAAACTCCGCTTCTTTCACCTCTCATTTCTCAGGCTTTCATTCCACAAAATCTTCACTCTTATTCAATCCCACCCAGCATTGCTTAAACATCAAGCTTTACCACCATGCTCATGTTTCTCGGGTTGGAAACCCCCTTTGCTGTTACATCTCTCTCTCTTTCTCTCTTTCTCTCAATCGTCGTCAGCGATTTCCTACCGCCCTTTCCACTTCTACACCCTCCTGACCGGAGCTTTCATAAGATCAAAAACAATGGCCTCCTTGTAGCATGGCCTTTCTCATCACCTCTGCCCCCTCCATTCCTCCCATGGCGGACTTTAGACCCTTTCATCCCTACAACAACGCCCACACTCACCACCATTTATGCCCCAAGCTTTCCCCCCTAGCATTTCTTCACGCAGCGCTGTCTGCCACCGCCAATTTCAAGCGGCCGTTCTCACCGTGGAAGGCGAGCATAATGACCCCTTGTCACTTTGTGTTCCATTGACAGTGCCATCTGCCTCATTCATGTTTCCGTGACGTTTGGGGGCATAATAAGCACGTGAGCTGTGAATTGTAGGTTTGGACTTCACAGTCTTGGGATGGGAGGGTCGAAGATTGTGAAGCATGAGAATAGCATGTGTCTTCACGGCAGGTGTGGGGGTGCGTATTCACCGGTTTGTGGAATGTTGAGGGGATGGGGGTGGGGGGTTATATCTTCTGGATTCTTCCACTCGAATCAGTTTCCTTTCATCTATGTTATCTCCTGCCTACTTTCTGCTTTGTACTGGCCGCGGTGACCCGTAAATATATAGGCTCCTGTCCTGTTGGCGCACGCGAGGTCCACAACGCCATCGATGTTCGAATGTCCCAACACCTGCACAGCGCGTTCAGCACCGCGAGCCTCAGAAATCCATCTCTGGATCAAATCCCAATTATCCTTTTTTTTTTTTGTGAAAAAAGCTCCATTCTGACTCAATGACATTCAGTCCTCGTGGGCTTTTGACCTCCCCAACGATGTACAATGGCTCCTACCATGTTGATGGCCAAGGCAGGGTCTTCATATGCTCCCCCCCATCCCCCACTCTTTGTCTTTCTAACCATCTCTTCAAAAAGTTCTCTTCGACCCACCAGATCTCGCAACATGCGAAGCCTTCGCCATAAAGCCGCAGCTCTTACCAGCGATCTTCGGTGGCTGGGATGTTGGGTTTTGCATTGAGATGCATACGAAGATACCCGAGCTCAGTAAGTGGCGAAGTATGGGATGCATGTCGTCATCGTTTTTCTCGCAAATTACGAATTACCGGACAAAAGCTCGAGGGATCGAAACCCGCTGACCGCACCTTGGTCCAAGAAAAAGCTGGCACAAGCAGCCACGCGCAACCACCTCTCAGAGATTGGTGACGTTTGATCTGGGCAAGTAGCCAAACCCGAACCCAGAGAAACGAGATCCCGTTGGGAAATTGTGCAGAGACATGGGGCCATTGCTGCTCCCATTCGGTAAAGCCTTACTATGCAGCAGAGCTTGGTGGTGTGTCCATCGGAGTTCGAAAGGTCGGTAAGATGCAGGATCTTTCGAAGTTGCGCACCGGCTCGCCCGCTCATCCCTTTCGACTCCCGCAATCGCCACCCTACGGACATCGTATTCTCGGCAAGAATTAAACTGCTATTCAGGGAGGGGTCATAAGGATATTAAGGCACCGTTCTAGCATTCCGAGCTAGACAGCGTGTACACGAATCACGAAGTGTTTACCAAGATCTTTGCTAAGCTTGAGGAACTGGAGCGGAACCAGCCCGACCACCCAATGTTTGGGGAAACAGGGGAAACCCATTTGAACGTTTTCCGGGCCCCTTTTCGGAAGGAAAAACGTTTGGAGCATATCAGCTGGGAAAGTCAAGCGGAGAACATCGCACGCAGAGTAACGCTGTATATGGGCGCTACTATCCCGGTGGGCTCCTGCTGGATGTTGCGAAATCAAGATGCTACCTTCCAGCGGAAAGACAAAGGCAGAGCGTTTACCTGTAAGATTCCGCGGTGGCTCGCGTTCTTGCAGAACACAAGCGATGCGGGATTTGACATAACTGAGGGGGGGCGGACGAGGGACGGTCGACGAAAAGGTTTCGAAATCTAGATCCGCCAACATATCATCAGGTCTGCTCAGCCTTTCGCTCTTCAAGCTCCACCTCCGAAACCGAAACTGAGACCGACATTATCTCCAATAATGGGGAAAGAGGAGTCGTCTCGCGCACAACCGCACAACCAGTGTCGAGAACATCTCCAAGAACGCTACTGCTTTGTACCAGACAACTTCGCTCATGGAACCATGTTCGGATTTGGGGTTCCAATACTAACAATATCACTGGGCCTATCAGAAAAGGTTACGTTTGGCGAGCTGAATAAATAAATGAAGGTTTCTGGTCGACCGACAGCCCTCAGAATCGATCTGGTCATATGTCAGATGTAAACTTCGCCTCAGACTTTCCCTTCGGATCTTCGAATGAATTGACCAGTGATTGAACAGGTTGCGGAGAGGCCGAGATCGCGCGCCAAGATTGCTAAACAATCTGGACCATCTCCCATCGGCCTAAGCTTCCATTACGGCTCGGTACCCGTGTAATCTGTCAACATCATGGCAAATCCAAGTAGACTGTACATTGAAGCACTGGCCAAACGCCGAATGATTTTCCCACTTCTGGAGCAACGTCTGTATAACGCTGACAAGATTTTAGGGATCTCCAGAAGGCGAATTGGGAGATCTTCATAAAGATGCCGTAATGCGATACCTCCGCAGGGATCTGGGTCCCTTGCAAGGCCATGTCCAAAACAATCCAAGACAGATGGAACATGACAATGAACCCCTGGGTCTTGATGCTGTTCAGAGCCCAGCTGAGATTGCTCGGCCTCTTCATCCCGCAGACACACACAAGGGCCCTACCGATGTTGTCGAGGTGGTCTAGACAATCAACCCGGCTGACCAGGAATCCCACTTAAGCACGAGGACGCTTTCGAACATGAGAATCATAAGCTTCTGGAGGAGGCTGGACCACGGTGACTGTCAATGGCAGAACATCGAGTCGGGAGGCCTACGTATAACTCTCTCATCGCGCTCTTGGCTGCTTGACCGACTAGTGATGGTGATACTTTTCAACAGGCTAGAGATAGTCGCTTCAACGCTAAGAAACCCTGACGAAGTATTTTGAGACGTGCAGGATTCACTTCTCATCTCTGCTGTCACCTTCACAACTTCTGACTACCACCAGGAGCAAAATGTTCCGTGCATACTAGAAGCTCATACGCAAAGTGCTGCAAGACCATTCCAAATTTTGACGATTCAAACCATGATAATATCGTGGAAGGGCGTACATTCTGGTAAGGAAAGACCCAAGTGGAATTGTCACGAAGATCCAGATTCAAGAGACGCGCGGGAATGTCTGGTCAAATTGAGAAACCAGTCGCCAGTCACCACAGGTCAAATTGGGACGCTAGACCAACGTTTTCACAATCGATGGGTACGTGTCCGTGGTCACGCTTTACAAAACATGGCATCCGAAAATCCTAAAAAGAGCTCAGAATGTGCCTTGGGACAGAGTCCCCCACCAATCATCTCCAAGGTCGGCAGAGAACACAGCACCTTAGTGGAAATGAAATGTTCGATACTTCGATTCTCAGTCATATCCACCATAGCTGCATAAAGGTATACTTGATGGACATGCGCCCCCAGAACTCGTACATGAACACAAGTGGCAAGTACAAACAAACGAGCAAGATGCAAGGGCAACTAGACCAAGTAGCCCAAGTGTTTTGACAGCAATGAGGACATCAAAGTCTCGAGGAAACATCTAGACAGACCAGCTACAGTTGAGACCCGAACAACCGGCTATTGTCTGTCACATGGAAAGATTGGTACACATTTCGTGGCAAGACTAGCAAGTCGTCGTTCACAGGTCGGCCTTATAAATATGGGGACCAAACGCTCTCGTCCTCTCTGGATACTACCATGCTTACTTCGAACAGAGTCAGACTGCCCGTAGAACTCAATGACCACAAGACAGACGTTCTCTAGCAACCAGCAACCATGGATCCAAAGATCTCGATCAGCGACAGAAGAAAAGTGACTTCGCGTGGCCAGGATCAGGTGTCCTCTGGTCATCAGTAGTATATCACGCCATGACAGCAGCCAGGATTCTATAGCTGAACGCAGAGAAAGAACTGAAGTGCCCAAGGGAGAATCAGCCAACAAAGCTTGCCAGGTCACCTTGCTGTGTCCTCATCATTGGAGACGTTCTTGTCATCAATATTATGATGGCCATACTCTCTTATCTCGCCCAGCCAATAGCAGCAAGTACCAGAGAGAATTTTTACTTGCCATATCTCGTAGCTGCTGCTCAAATCTGGATCATACTTGGGAAAGTCAGGATGAGCAAGCGCCTTACCAGGTCAACTTTCATTCCCCGGGACCAGTTCGCTTGTCAACTGCAAGCACAGAATCAGGTGATTCCGATACATGTGCTACGCAGTTATGTGCATCGTCTCATCCAGCCCTGGAGAGAAGTTTTGATGCAAGGTGAGGCATAGGGGTCTTCCAAAAGGTTTAGTCTCAGAATACAGACGTCGCAGGTTCGAACTGATTGCTAAGTCCTGCTCAAAACCTGTCTCTGCAAGCAAAAGCAGTGATATTGGGAGTCTTGCAGCCTGGTAGTCAGCCAATTCAGGTTTCTCAGAAAAAGCAGTGGCATCCTTGAGTTGGATGCAGACTGGCGTCCACCTCTTCCTTCGGGATCTCGGCTTCTTTTGCGCTAACGTGAAGATCACGCTCCATGATCTCGAAAAAGCAGAGTAGGTGTCTGTACCCGACGAGGGGAAGCAAGAGAGTATACTCCAGCACGAGAAGGACTCCTCGAGATCATACGGACGACAAAATCCACGGATCAGGCAAGCTATGTGCGTCCGCAGCGATACCTAATTAAGGATTGCGATTAAAAAGTCACTAAGTGGAGAATAGAAAAGAATTTTGATCAGCATTTGCTCAAACAACAAGGCTTCGATCTAGAGGCAAGACAAACATACCTAGTGATTTGACATGGCACAAGGTCAGGAACACCGACATCTAATTCGGCAGTGTCTTCGCATCTTCAGGCACTGGGTGTCACTTCAATACGCTGTATCCCCATCAGCTTCCCATGGAAACTTGGTCCATGAAGATAAGTAATGCTATCGACTGGGCGCTAATCAATGTGACCAATAGCGCTCGCGTTGCGGGCAATTTGATCTCCCAAGATCTAACATTCGACAGGTATCAAAGTACTCTTGGTAAATGTGGTTTGTTGGGATGGTGTTTTGTGATTCGGCTTCAGATATGAGGCACCAGACTTTCCTTTTTCTCAAATCTAGTTCTTTAGTTTTTCTTCAATTTCCAACGGACTACGTGACCGAGTTCCTCAAGTACATCAAATATTCAAATTCCTTGTTGCCAACCTCAAACATGGTCAAACTCTCGCCATGGTATGGTTCGGCTTCGAAGCATTTTGTCTAGACTTCTGCGGCCTGGAGATCGCAGAGACGTACATGAGACATACGAAGCCGGGCCAAAACGTGATCATTTACGATCGGGAGTCTCTAACCGGATTGGATGACAAGACTGGCGTAGATGAAAATGGCAACGAGCTTTGACGTTTCAAAGGACTCGATGCAATCCGATAATACTGATTTTTGACACCTCTCTAAAAATAGTCGGATATCAGTTTCTGCTCCAAATAACAAGTCAAGCTTTATATTTAATCTCCGAACTTTGAGATACCCCGTGTATGGTCCTATACAGATCTTCCTATCTTGAGAACTGGGAAAGGCTACTTAGCAGGCACGAAAACAGAGTAATGAAAAGGGGGGACTCGGCTCTTTCGAGAATAAAGATTGTCGTCAGAGAATGATACGACGAGTAGAATCGAGTCGAAGCAGAAAGCTGATGCGCGAAAGCGTCAAGGCCTGACAATTAAAGATGGTCAACACAGCCTGGATCTACAAGGGCCTATCTACGTAAACACGTGGAATTGATACCATTGAGCACGAGGACATCGAAAAGTTTCTCTTATTTGTATGAGTCATCGGAGCAGCACGGCGCCTTCAATCAGCGAGAAAGACTGGAAATATGGGCCCCGAAAGATCCAGACGCAGAAGAACCAAGATCCAACTCCGCGGTCTGTATCTTATGGAACCCTGTGTGGATGCAGAGAACCTCATCGCTGGCACGGACGACGCCACCCTCCCTCCCGACATGCAAGCGAACTTGAAGTTTTCGCAGCGGACTGCTGGCCTCAGCTCCATCAAGCATGGCATCTCGTGTATCTGTTTCATGCGCCTAAGAAAGCTGTTTCGTGGCAGCACAATCACCATCATCAGAAGAGCGTTTCAAATTTGCTTTCAATTGCAGCGCCAGGTCATCAATAAGAATCATCATGAAAAGGGCGCGTTACGACCGAATTCAAAGTCTCGTGGAATACTTCATGCTCGTTTGTGAATGCTCGCCGTCTTCAATACAAATTTCACGACCGGCTACAAATTGGGTGAGGCGAGGAGAGAATGTGTCAGTACCAATTTAAAAGAGCGAATGGTTGCAACGACTCAATGCAAGACTGCGGTAGTTGCATTTATTGCATGTACACAGCCCAGATCTACAGGGACGGAGACAGCAAGGCAAGACCAGCCTGGAATCAAACCCTTGTCATCGCTGATTGAAGATTGAAAGACCTTGGGGAGCCCTGCGGTTTTGGAGAGGCTTCTCCAGTTTTGCCTTTCTACCCCTTTTTGCTAACTCACCCACATCCAAAGTACCAGCTACTGCCAAATCCCGAATAGGACAAGTGGATGCACAAAACCATCGAGTCGGAGGCAGCAAGACGAATTTGCCCACGCGACCGTCATTCGGCAGCCTTTCAGGGGCAAGGAGAAGAGCGCGTTTCGAGCTCGCCGATCAAGCACGACGAATATTGTGGTCCTCTGGAGCCAGTCATGCGAGCAGCCTGCATCACAAAGTGGTACAATACCAATCCCATTAGGGCGTGTGCGTATTTAGAATGATTGTATCAATCATACCAAAGGGCAATCACTTAACATTGCAGACGCTAGGAGGAGCAGCAGAACAAAGACGGCTGGAGAGCCTGGAGTGAGATCAAATAGATTAGATTTCGTGCACACTTTCCATGTCTTCCGACGTCAGAAGATGCTGCCGACAAGGATCAGTAGGACTTGACGGCTATAAGGGTAAAAAGACAGCTCTTAGGTAGAAGGTTGCGACCGGGCCAATCTCAGACTGTCATTGTCTCACCTGAAGCCGCCAGCAAGCCTCGGAGTGACGACGTCGCGCCGGTGACCCTCAAGCAACATAGGGGTACTCACGACTCGCCTGTGATCCCGAGCCGATAAAAAGAGGATCTATCTGATCGTGCGAAGTTGTGTCGCACGAAAGCCGCATCCTGGGAAAAACAAGCAAAGATGTACAAGAAAGCCGCTGCCGAACTGAAAGAAGATAAGAAGACAAAGGTGGACTGCTGTCCAAATTTCTACCTCCTTCCCTACCAGATTACTCGCCATCATGATACTGACACTCCTTTTGCTCCGCCGGGTCCAAAATTCGTTTGATAACGGACAGGCAAGCTTCGTTGATTGGGAAGAGCTGGGGGTGGACTCCGCGCCAGAATTTGTTGACGTGCTTAGAGACCATGCGTTATCAAATATCAGAGACATGACGGAACGCATCGACGACGACGACGAATCTATTAGAGGCTTCATTAGCTCCACTAAGTATTACCCGAAGATCCCGCTGCGCCGGATTTATTTTATGGATTAACGTGTGAAATACGGCGAAAATATCATTCCCGGCACCGATAATATCAACTTACTATCTCTCTTTATCGGATATCTAAACATATGAGATATGCGCGAGATGCTCTATATAGAATGTTTTTTTCAGCTGATATACGAGACTGTTGATTATTTGCCCCCTGGTCTTGCGGACCTGGCTATTGATTGAACACGTCCAGCCTTCATTTCCGAGAGCTGTTCAGACGGTAGTGGCTTGATCTTCTGGCTACAAAGATGTGGACTGCATTTTGGGATTTTAAAGGAAGAAGGTGAGGCACCCAAATGGAATTAACTCAACAACTCAAAAACTCATCAACTGCAAGATGGTGATCAGTCGCCGTCGACTGTCGGGATCAAAAGATTCCATGATTTGCCGCCATACGATTGAAGTAACGAGGAAAGGTCTTCCCGACTGACTACGGGCTTTCGCACAATATCCATACAGATCCGAGACAAGACGAAAGAGAATGCCATGGTGAAGACGACTTCTAAGTCGATCGAGTGCATACCTAATTGGCACGTCACCAAGCAGGCAATTGCATGTTGGACTTGTTACCTTTATATATACAGACTGAAGACAGTAGGACTCAGAAGAGGATCGAGAAAGAAGAGAAAGAAGACTACGTGAAGAATGAGGAGCGAAAAGCCGCCTACCTCAAACTACTGGGGCAGATCGGCGACATAAGCTCCGTCGCACCAGGCTAGCAAAGAACATACGCACTACTCCAACCAGACCTTGCGAAGTCTGAGAAGAGGTATGGAAGGGCATTGGGAAAAAACTACTTGGACGCGGCAGATGCTTCGAAGATAGCCTTACGTTTACGGAGGGTGTTATCTCTAATTTAGGCAGACGTTCAAAAGACCAGCCCAATGGGAGGGTTTCTACTAGCCGACGACGTGGACCTGGGTCAGACAATCTCGGTACGCATATATTTGGTAAGAATGGCGCAGCGCCAAAAGCGAGAGATATCGGCCAGGGACGACATCACCCCCTGTACTCATAAGGACAACGCGGAGTATGACCCCGACGGAGGAGAGGATTAGGTCCTAAAAATAATTAGAATGTCATCAAATAATAGTTTTCTAGAAAGAGGACGTGAGAAAAAAGGATTGAACGGGGAGTAAAAAGGAAAAGCCCAAGTAGAAATCATCGAACGATCCACTGGTACCAAAGCTGGTACCTCTTGGATCGGTGCAGTGCGCTCTCAGCCGTCATTGAAATCCCACGATCAGCATTAGCGCAACTGGCTTATGGCTTAAATGTTGATATCGAGGGGGTACCAACGAGACTAAGTGTTTTCACAATAGCGTTCACGGGGGACATGAAGCAGCAGATGGAGATGTCGGGATTTGGACCCGCAATAAGTCTCTACGGGTGCGGCAAATGCCTTATTGAGAAGCATGTGCGTTATGATCTTACCTTCAACACCTACCTCTACGGTCCATCTTAGTAAAGGTTTGACAATATTCGAAGGAAAGCTGATAGTTCACGGAATGTTCGAGGGACTTGGCAGTTCTCATCGATTTAAGATCGGTGGTATAAGTTATTATAGCGAAAGTAGCATTATCAACTTTTCCATAGAAACCCAGAATGCCAAACATAGGAACACCAATTTGAACTCGACGTCAAAGCTTATGAAGCAGCATTTACGCCTGAAAAGGCCGATAGTTGTTGGGCGCAATTGAGAGAACTGGGAGCACGAGCTGTGTACCAGACCCTCCGAATCTGGTATGGGAGCCCGAGCCAGAAATTTGGTGCAGAGAAGAGAAGCACACTTGCTATGAACGTTGAAGGACTTGCTCGGCATCCCCGAAATCTACCAAGGCGCGGTTATCTTGATAAAAGCAGATGAAACAGAAGGCTAGGATAGTGGTTCGAAAGTCTTGATGTTCGGCTACCTTGTTTTATGTGTTCAACATGGGGAGGCATCATTACCAAGTCGCCGAACACACCAACCTTAGACTCCTTCACCAATATTTAAAGCGCATGCCCTTCATCCTGAGACTCCTTCGTCATCATTCCCGACAGATGCGCTCCTCTTTAACTCGCAAAATTAGCTTACACAACTTAAGAAGACCGTTCACCAGAGCTGGCAAATATGCGAATGTTTACGGGACCGGGAAATCAACTTTGGAACAAGCTCGTGCACCCGATGCTCTTTCAATGCGCATCCCAGCCGTTACCATGCCGTCAGGCACTGGGCAGATGGCGTCGCGCCACTGTCTGACATGTACAGTTCCCGGACTGGCTTTACAACAAAGCTGCTCGGTGGGTGCTGTAAGCTCGCCAGCCCAGGCCGGCATCAAAAAGGGATCACTCCGGCGCCCTCCCCTGAGCAATGTAACGATACCAGTATACCTGTCTCATCCGACATCGTTCTGCCCAAAGATCTCTCTAGCATTAGTATCGAAAGGGAGCATATACGCTTATAAAGGCCTTCTATAGATATTCAACCTCAATCGCCAGCTATACCTAAGCAGATAGCACCACCAGAAGAGACTCTCGCCATCGAGTCGCCCTTGTCAACCATACTTACGCAGACAGTACCACTAGAGGAGACTGTCGTCATCGAGTCGCCCTTGCTAACTGTGCTCATACAGCCAGTGACCGAAGAGAATGCCCCTCGCAGTCAGTCTCTGTCAGTATCAAAACCACATCAACCACAAATCATTTTGGTATCTGCTGTAACACAGACATTTAACGCGGTTGGTGCGCTAACGGGCGAAGGTCGTCAAGGCCTTCCGAAGCTGACAGTCGCACACGGGCCAGACCCCCGCGTCGGCCGGGCGGGCTGAGCATGTACTCCGCCGGGTGACCTTGAAAGCCAGCGGCATAGTCACGGCTATCAATTCCGGGACCCGCCGCTTCGATTAGCGATATATACAGCAGCTAAAGATTCTACTCACTTTAAATATCATCAATCGCAGACTCAAATGATCTGGAAGCTTGCCTCGATCTTGAATCGTGATCGCAGGCGTCCTCATGGATGTGTTACCAGCTTCATGAAGAAGCTACCGATTTTATGTGCAAACGAGCGTTCTTTTACTGTAATTCCATAATGCTAGAAACCCTGATCTACCGGGTACCGCTTGCCCTCGACGGAGCCCTGTCTGCGAGAGGGATATAAAGCAATGGCAACCAGGGAAAATTGGATTGCCATTGCGTATGTTTTCTCGGCATACAACCGATATTCAATCATGCCGTTCAGGGGCTTTGCTCAAAGTCGTAGAGGGTCAATCTGACGCTCTGCTGCTGTGCAATACTTCTGCGCAAGCAAATCAGAGTTCATATCCTGATAAATGATCAATAAGTGGTCGTCATCGCAACCATCCATTCACTCTTGCTTTCTGCAAAAGGTTGAAATTCTGCTTTGAGCCAGAGAGTGTAGCTTGGACTTGGGACGAAAAGAAGAAGTTTATCTTTAGGATCCAGCCGGGACTATACATAGGATTCATGCCTTTGTACGAACGCAACGGAGAAGCTAATAGGCATAATTCCCGCCCAAAGGTTGGTCCGACTTGGCGAGGATCAACTCGCTTCGGCCAAGGACGTATTACGGGCAGAACGTGTTACGTGGTGAATTGAAGGAGGCACTAGATATATACGAAATAAGGGAATGCGCTATTATTAATCATGTATGGAGATGTTTAGAGAAAGATCCTCGAGAGTATACTGGCACGCGATCAACGGTTTAGATATCAAGTATCAACTCCCAGCAAAGTTCGAACTGGGCGCGAACTACGATTGACTAGAAGAAAAATGCCTTTGGATGGACAGCTTGCCTGCCGAAGGTGGATACATCCACCTCTCTTCTTCTCCTGCCTCTGACAAACGAACGGATTATTAAAACATATATCTTTCGCTTTTGGCAATTCAGCCTATCTCGTCTTTCACTCCCAGGTGCTTCCATTAGCTTCATTGGGTCAAGGCCTACGCTGGTCCCGGCTGGACGCGGGCTACATCATCGCCGCGGCTGCTATCACCCGCACAGCCTCATCGGCGCCGTCCTCGAGACCGAATTGCAACGGCTGACCGCAACACTGATGGCTGAAAGAGAAACAATGATGCATGAAAGAGAAACATGGCCAGTCTGCTCGTATTGGACCACGTGCATCAATGCTCTGGAAATTTGGACTACAGCAACGATTGCACCATAGTATGACGGCTGGAATGAGAGGGTCCATCGATGTGGCCTCTTTTTGCTGCCGCTTTTACACCTTCATTATGATTTATAAGGCCTTCATATCCGTTTTTCAAGCCAATCCATGTAATTTTGGAAGGTTTCTCGCGCCGAGACCAGGAGCTGGAACTTACGGCTCCCGTTCGATATACCGCCACGGCTACAACCCAAGAAGGACACACTGACGCTACAGGAGGTCCCGCAGTCGATCTTCAAGAGCTATGCGATCGCTGGCAGGTGTCCGGCTTGGGTTGCGACCGAGATGAGCCGGGGTCCTCTGATCTTCGATCGCTGCCTGCAAAGAGCTTGCAGAACTATGAAATCGTTCTATTAACAAACTTTTCAAATCCGAATAAGAAACCTCGGGAGTCATTCTTTTCAAAATGGAACCATTTCGGATAGCGAGCGAGGATCTGTCCATTGTATCGAAGGAAGAAGCATCCAGAACCCCTCTAGCTACTACGCCGCCAATCAACGATATGTCTCGAGGGACCAATGACCTTTGCCAGAGATTGGAACTATACGTCCGCAATATTTCTTTTTTATGCTGGTCGTATCTATCATTTGCGCCACTTTGGGACGGATATCGAATGTCTTATCGAGACTGTCTGGAAGTACTCCGCAGCACGTAGACGCCAATGAGCTAAATTCGTATGCAAAGAAAAAGTTCTGCGTTGTTCCTGGAAAGAATTCCCCCTTGAAAAAGGTTGTCGTGGACATGAAACTCGGCAAGCTGGAAGATGTACCATGCCGCACTGGCAGCCATAGAAATTGCAGATGAGAGGGAGAGATGCGCATGTGGATTTCGACCAGGAGGTGGCATGTTTTCCCGATCCATTGCCGCGGAGGAGGAGGAGAGGGATAAGGAGGGTGAGTAGGGCGGGTTCAATGACCCACCTATGGGGACAACAGCCATCGCGGCAGAGGCGTTGGAGGAGACGGCCTTGGTCTTCGGGAGTGGTGTCCCGGAGTAGCACATTTGGCCATGCTCATTTGTTTGTTGTCGCGTTTCTTCATCATCTTATGATGAAGTGGTTATCATGGGAAGCCGTTACTGTAGCAAGTCCGTCGGGCCGATGGCGCGTCAACATATCTAGGCTTATTGTTTGCTTGTTGTTTTGTTCTCCTCAGCAAACAATACCCTGGCTCTCGTGAGTGCAAGATAGCCTTCCATGATGCGATGCGATGCTGATGCGTGTGTGTAGCCTACCACCCTCGCCATCATTATCATCATCATCATTATCATTAAGAGTAAGTCTCGCTGGCTCTGTGATGGCGCGATCACGTTGATGCTGACTTGTTACAGTGTTCTCTCTGTTCTTTTTTGGTAAGCATTAGGCTTCTCCTTCTGCCTTACGGCTATTATTGTGATCGATTGATCGCCGGATGCAGTCATACGATCTTATATATGGCGTATCGCTGGCGCAAAGTATTGAGTATATATTGATATACTCTAGATTTTTCTTGTACGACATGCTTCTCGCAGAAGCTAGAGTGTGTGCGTGGTGTCGGCTCTTGTGAGCGATGCCGCAAGGAGATGCGGCATAGCGGCCGCTGTGAGCCTGTAAGTCGTCAAGCCATCGTCGCGCCGTACACATGCTGATTGATTCAGCCCCCGGCTCTGTTGATCAGTCAGGCGCGGCGGATCGC
This sequence comes from Ramalina intermedia, assembly GCA_003073195.1. Taxonomy (NCBI): domain Eukaryota; kingdom Fungi; phylum Ascomycota; class Lecanoromycetes; order Lecanorales; family Ramalinaceae; genus Ramalina; species Ramalina intermedia. The sequence goes on along the minus strand of PEKF01000040.1, from coordinate 40,897 downwards.
CGCCCAGTTTGGTGGGCTCCCGCGGACCTCGTGGGAGCAGGCCGTCCTCCAGAAGGATCGTCTGGATTACTAATTTGGCAAGACCTAAAGAAACCCCCACGTTTAAGCTTAGCGCCTATTCCCTGTCTTGCGTTGCGGCAGTGTCTAGGTTTCGAACCGTTCCCTTTGCCGGGCCCAATTGGGCCCTCCGCCTGCCCGAGCCAAGGGGCTGACCTTAAAGCAGAAGGAGAGGAGGAGGGTATAACCTCCGCTTGTCTCTAAGTGAGCAGTGCTAACGCATGTGCCTGCCGACACAGAAAGCCTTGTCTTCTCAACTCACAATACATAGCGTGAGGCGGATCTTTAAAGCAAGTAGAAACGTCTGAGCGTCTCGGTAAGCAAAATGACTTCATCTTGGACTCAGAAGCTGTTGCATCTCAATCGTCATCAGAAATCGAAGCTCCTAGACTCACAAACAACCGTCAGAAGAAAAGTAAGGGTCACTACGACCATACTCGTCTATGAAGAAGGAGTATCACGATGTTAGATATCACCATGGTCGGAATTGATTATTTCAGATTCATCCTCTCTCTTGGAGCCTTGAGCGCGGGGTATTATATGAGATCAAGTCCTTTGTCCGCGTTAGCAGAGGAGATGGGAACCACCTTCGATACCATAATGCAAGCGGCCATAGATCCGGAGGACGAGGGAGGTGTTGGTTGGGAGGCAGGTATTGATAATGTTATAGGGGCTCTGCTGGCTGTCGGACATCAGCTAACGAAAACGAGGCCCTTCGAAGAATCTTTGAAAAGTCACCTGATCGAAACAGATGAAGCACTCAGCAAGGTGGAGACAAAAGTATATAAGAAGATCAGGGAGAAAGCTCGCAGGCTATGGGATCATCACGTTTTGGTACCCTACCTGAACCTTGCAAGAGGAGAGAATTATCCACAGCAAGACTGTCACTTTTGACATGACTTGGATACATTTCTGGGCAAACCATTACTACCGTTCACTGCGCGCTTATCCACTGAACGCTTATTCCTGTCTCCGTCTTTGGATATATGAATCCTACAATGCACGTAGAAATGCATTCCGTAAACAGGTATGAGAAGCGAGGTCATTTCTTCAGAGAGCTGGAAGCCGCGCAGGCGAGAGATATCTACCTTGCCCTTTTGATTGTGCTTGCAGCTTTGATATATCTCGGAATCGATGAACGGGGCTCTTGCAGCAATGATAGCTCTCAGAAACACGCTGTTTATACCAAAATGATGCCAAATGTTCGAAGAGGCATTTTCTGAGGGGTATATAAGCCATACAAATAGTAGAAAAGATAAAGGATCAGTCTTGGATTGGATGAAGAGGGGGCGTTGGTCCAAGGTCCTCACCCCTATTGTCATCAGCGTAGGGTGTCGTCCCGGCGATGCTCTTCACAGCGTTTACGATCCCCGATTAGTGGCGGTCAGTAAGGGTGGTACACAAATCAACGTCAACAGGGTTGATAGGCTCAGAATCGGGTCTCGAGTCACCACCAGACGTTCGTCCAGCGTTGCCAACCCCTTCGACAAAACCCCAATGGCCATTGAATCACCGAAAAATGGACACACTTGCTGACGACGACTATACTGACCGGCAATCGCAATGGAGCGAAACGTCAGATCCAAGACGGAAAAATCCTCCGTTGTTGTTTCGATCGAGTGTAGCAATGAGCGGACCATTTTCCCCCACAATCACCCTTGTCCTTGTTTCCCGATATATTTCACTTCATCATACATCTGTCGTCCAGACGAAGCAGCTGATTTACGACCATGATCCTAGTTAATCAAGCAGCACAACATACTTCGCAGGGGTCCAGCTTCTCTTTTACGGAGTGGGGCAACTGATGCGTTATCCGCTTGGCCTGGGTATTTCTCTCAGAGGAATAGCAATTATCAATCATCCGCTCATCGCAGAACAGAGTCCAAGACGAGTTGGTGACTCGAAGTCTGGAAATGGGTAAGGCCAGCGGATGAATTAGGGAGGAAGTGAATCTCGACCGGGGCGAGTAATCAGAAGCTAGCCTCCCTCCGTGAGAGACGAGACCATGCAACTCTCAAATCACTCAGCTCACCCGATAAGCGATGCTGAACGACCAGTATACCTTTGCGTGACCCTGACTGTGACTTGGGACACCACAAATTATGTCGTGACTGGACCCTAGCAATATGGGAGCAATGCCAGGGGTTAGTACAACAATGGATTTCCAGAGGGTACACACCCATACACAATTAGCATCAGAGATATATAGTGAGAGACTAGATTGCAAGTCGCATTGCGATCTTCGATACGCCAAGTCCCACATAAGCCTGCGAAATGACAAAGATTGGGATCGACAATCATTCCAATGAAAGCGGGACCCGAGAGACAAGCTGTGTTCATCTGGCACGGCGGCCAGAAAGATATGTGATTTGCTATATTTTGAATTTATATATATCAATAAGTATGGCAACATTGATTGACTTGGATGACTTCAAACCCGAGGTATCATTTCTGGAGGCGAGTCCAGCGCGCTGGATAATTTACCTACTGACAACCGGGTAGACCGCTTCCAAACATGGCCCTCACAGAATACGCATGCATTTACTCGTCCGTCTGAACAACACGCAATTCTTTACTCATCGGTTTCAACAGTGTCTTTTATCGTCACCCAGTACCACTTGTTGCTCTTTGCTGCAGAACATCATGCCCTTCATTTGGTGTGCGCTTGCTTCCACGCATCGGGCAACAGACACATCTGGATTTCATTACTCGTCGGTCTCATTAACACGAACACGCACCTCTTTATTCTTCGGTCTCAACAACACACGTGCTTTCCGCAGCATGCTCTTTACTGGTATGCGATACAGGAAATATGGAAGCATGCTCTTTACTGGTATGCGATACAGGAAATATGGAAGCATGCTCTTCACTGGTGTGCGATGCAGGGGCAACGGGAACGTTCCCTTTCTTCTTTTGTTAATGGCACTGATAGGATCTCTGTACATAGCTTAGCTTGGCGTCCTAGGACAAGCCTTAGGACAGGGCAGCAGCAACAGGGACAATCAATCATACACTTCACCCACACATACTGCAGTCCGCATCAATGGTAGTAATATTCCGACGACGCAATAGTCGGGTAAGGCCAAAAAGACAGTATGCATTTGGCAACAGCTTTCCCCGTCACTCAATCATCCTTGCTCGAATCTTTCCAAAAACAAACATCATCAATATGCTAATCAGCATTACTCAAAAAAAAAAACTATTCCACCAAGTCATCGAGCAAAGACGTACCACGTTCCACTCGACGGAGCCGACAGTCGAAGCACGAATGAACAAACATGCCTGAGGAAAACAGGGACTTCACGATTCCGACTCAGAGTTGCCAGACGCAAGAAGCCCTCCGATCGTTTCCCCGAAAGAAAGAGATCGAAAAAAAAAAACAAGAGAATAGAAAATGAAACTTCCAGAAAAGGGAAGTCATGAAGTGATGTCGATAATATGACGCTAGACATCTCCATAACACGGGCTCTTACTTACCCAGCGAGGCAATTCGGAAACACGTGCTCCTTCCCGAATCATCGCTCGCGCAAGATCTACTCGACTAGCAGAATCCAGCTCTTAGGCGTCTACCAAAAATCACGAGTGGTCATTAAATCTCTCATCCTTTCAACGTGATCTGAGACTCGTGGAAGACTACCTAAAGACAGAGGGAGACCCACCTAAAAAGATCTCTCAGAGAGCTCCCGGCCTCAGTCGGCCGTTGCAATTAGATCACGGATCGATATAGAGGTCGACCTGTCCGAGCCCCAGTCTGGCCATCCATCGAGAAAAGCTTTCCAGACGCGGAAATCTATTGCTTGTGTAGGAAGGTGGGATACGAGAAGGGGAGCGGGGGCGTTCGGCCAGTTATACGAGAAACCACTGGCGGAGAAGATGTTCTGGCAGGTGGGCAGCCAGGCTGACTATTGGCGTTCGAGTGGATGATAAAGTATTGAGGGGCCGCAGGCGAGACATGTGGTCATATTGAATGGAGAGAATTTTGAAAGTGAAAGGAACGGTCTCGCGACGGTCATGTATTGGTGCGTGTTTTCTCGGGAATCTCAACACATCGTCAGTAGATTTTCTGGGACGAGAATAATCCAGTAGATCGAAGACAAACAAATGATCGAATTTCAACAACTACGGCCTGGCACCTCACAGAAGAGATTTTTTGGAGACAGGCGGATGAGCGGATGCGAATGGGTCCTGGATATTATTTGGGGTTTTCGGAGGATAATGGCTTGTTATATATTTGATGGAAGAGCTAAAGTGCCGCCAGGGGATGAATAGAGAGAAAGCAGTCGAAAATTTAAATGGTTTCCGAGTTTGCCTTTCCCTCCACCGTAGTCTTGTACGCATCGGATCTAAAGGGCTGATCACGAATTGTGTTTTTAGTTCTGTGTTCTTCTTCAATTTTGAACAACTCCCTCCGATATCGTGATGTATCCGTAGATATCCGAAATGTATTAAAACCATCCTGCCACCTAACTGCACCTGACTTAGTAATGTTGAGTTGTCGCCTCCTCGACTGCCCCTGTGCATCTGCTTCCCTCATCCTCCACGTCATCACACCTCTTTGTTGAAAATGTAATTATATGAGCTCCTCTGACTGTCTAGACTTTCGCAGAGAGTACAATACTTTCAACATCCGGGCAGAGGGAGGGAAGTTGCAGCAAGAGATCCAAGAGTAGCCTCTATCTCAGCCGCAGTCGTGGGATCCAGTGAGTCAGTAGCAAGGAGTGTATTGACGGAAGCCGTCACAGCTTCGACATCGGCTGCAACTGCCGCGGCGGTGCTACAGACGTCTGGGGCGGTCTGCCGTTGCTGGAGGGCTGACATTTCAGCCGGCGAGGAAAGGCCGTTTCGCTTCGTCTCAGGGGCCGCCGAGCTTGGGGCCGCCGAGCTTAGGGCCGCGTTCAAAGAGGACAGGTCGCCGGTCAGCGTGTCAATTTCGGCGGTAATCGCTGCGATGTCTGCGCTGGAGTCGGTCGAAGTGATGGACGATATCTCCGTGCTCAAGGCAGATACATCGGCCTCTAGGTCGAGGAGGCCTGTTAGAAGGCCTTGACGGGGTTGTAAAATAGCTGGAAGGGCCACCACGCTGGTTACGAACAAGATTGACTGGATGAGGAGGGTGACGGGACGCATTTTGGGTAATGTTGGTGATGAAGGGGTCTCAAGGAGTTGGAGTCGGAGCAAATTAAGAAGCGGTTGGTAAAATGAATCAGTCTCAAGTGTGAGAGAACTTCCTCGAACGCCGCCCGTGTGTGACGATGGAAGAGCCTCTTATAGCTAAGCAGGTTAGCCTTCAGAAGTATGATATCGTAAGCTGGGCATCCTTTGGCGCATTGGTCGTTGTGCATCGTACCTGGAAAGCCGCCACGGGATCCGGAAACCTCAGGGGCTGAAGGGCCGACACCGGCTCCGATCTTCCGACAACGATGATCATCCAATAAAAGGTGAGAAGGTTTCTCAGAGGGAAATGAAGGTATACAGCTGTAGCAGACACCTCACCTTGTCAAAAAGGATGAGATGTGATATGAAGGAATGGCAGTGCAGCCAAGAGACTATACTCTTTTTCTGGATCCTTGTAGCAGTGATGCAGTGAAGGCTGAAAATGGCAACCGCAAGCCCAAAATGGCATTGATGACATCGTGAATGTTTGCTGATCATCCAAGTATCTTCGCCATCACAGCTGGTTCGTGCCTTCAGTCTGCTAGGGTGTTGGCCTCCGTGTGCATGCAGGCATTTGTCACTGTGCGATTGTCGAGGAGCCAATCCCTGATGCTGATGCTGATGGCCCCTTCCTCTTTGCGCTGCTCCCGTCCTCTTTTGGGGAAGTATTCCCACGATCCTTGAACAGGGTTGCTGACCACAAGCCCGGCTGCTCTCCTTGCCTGAAGATCATCTTGCTCGGACTCCGGCCAACTTTCCCAACCTCTCTTCCCCTTCCACCCTCATGCCGACCCAGTCTTCCATCCTCTCAGCCCCCACACTGGCACCCTGATAGAACTTGATACTCGGCTCATTCCATTTCAACACGCTCCACTCCAGTCTCCCCCCTCCTATCCTCTTCACTTCCCTTGCCAGATATTGTAGTAAGTGGGTGCCATACCCGCGACCACGATGTTCAGGCAGCACAAAAAGATCCTCAAGGTAGATGCCGGGTTTGGCGAGCCATGTCGAGTAATTGTTGAAGAAGAGGGCGAATCCTGCGCAAGAGGAGGCAGAGCCAGGAGGATATATCAGGATGGTCTTTGCGTACCCCGGGGTGAAATCATCGGAATTTGGAACGGGGAAGGAGAGGGTGGAGCGGAGTGAGGCTTCGGTGGCCTGGACGGAGGAGGTGGCTTTCTCGTAGGCGGCGAGGGCGTGGATGAGGTGAAGAATTGTGGGGACGTCTATGAAACGGATCCGTCATGGTCAGCACTCTGAGCCCTGCGCACCATGTGGTAGGGAGGGCGCAAAGATGATGTTCGCGCAGTCCCGGACGATGCTTACCCGATTCAGTAGCAAAACGGATGGTGGGCTCATCCTCGGTCAAGGTGGAAGCAGCAGAAGGGTTTGCAGCCATCGGACCTGAAGAGATTCAGTTGGTGGGTATTGGTGTCTGTCAGTATGATCGGGTAACACATGAGTGTTGCAATTTTCTTGTCTCCCATGGCTCTAGGCCAAGTTGGGCTTAGCGGGTCTGGATAGACCCGAATCCGGTTAGTGTGGCTTGGCACCCGCTGTTTCTTCGTGAAATCTGTAGATTTTCTACCTTAGACCCTACTCGATCAATCATCTACGCATTTTATGCGTTGACAGTGTCGAATGGGGAGGGTTCGAATTGGTCCCTGTCGGTGATTCAAAAGGGTCGTGGTCGGTCGAGGATGAGGTTGGAAATGATTATAGCCGACGCCACCCGCTCGCCTGAAAGTGCTGGCTAATCTATGATCGCCCTAATTTGAATCACGCATCCTGACTATTTTGAATTGAGGAGCTCGAGCGGTTCCCCAAGCCGATCGCTCCTCCGTGAAACCTCCACGGGGTACTCACTATGTCAGCTGTTTGGCCAGGAGAGCTACGTGCTTGCTATCAGTCTGACTCGAGAGTGTTCACTTGCAAAATAAAGTTGTGCTCGCTTTGCTGTAATTCCCATATTTTTAGCGCACGCTGCCTTGCTTTATTGGTTCTGATCTGCAATGTTTGACACAATATACTTCGTGATGGGATGCCGAGTCACATGCGATTCTACCTGGTAACAGCCTCAGTTGGAGAACCACGGATTCTTTGTCTTTGGCAAAGCCCTGTCCAGAGACATTGCCCACATATCCAGTCAATAGATTTTCCATCATTTTCAATGCTCAAGCCAACCAGCGCCATATCCTTACAAATATCGTGACTCACTATTTTTGTATTGATATTGTCAGATGTATCCATGGATGCCTTTCCAATCTTTTCATTCCTGATCTATACAGCTTGACTGCTTAGTCCGTCGAAAGGACAGTCCATGTATAGTATTATCGACAATGGCATAGTAGGAGAGTCTGGTACAAGTACGGGCATAGCGAGGCGAAAAATGCGTCTTTCCAGCACTTTGAATGGCTATGTCACTGGGCCGTTATCGTGCCAATTCTGGTCCGTAGGACGAAGACGTCTGTAATGTACCGCAATGTGCCAAGTGGCGGTCGTTCTGTACATGAGCCGACCAATGGACGCCTTGATATCACAAACTTGAAGTTTTGTGGAGCTTTAATGTTCGCATAGCTATTCCAAGCAGCGTCAGTCTCGAAGTGATACGGAAAGCGTTCACGCCATCCCCAAATCGAATTGTTCGTAGACATGGGATACAAGGCAAGACTCACGTTGAATTGACCCTTATCTCTAAACTCTGAGTCCTGCCATTCAGCAAAGGCCGTCCTTTCCCTCATCAATTCCTCCCGTTGGTGCCTCGTCTCCTCGAGACTGATGGGGAATCCATCTGTTGCATCCAATACTTTCTCTCGGAGCTCCACCGGCAGTAAGCCCAACCCTCCTGCCCCTTCCTTTCCGCTCGCCATCGTCCTTACGACGTCCTGCCACCAGGTCTTCTGCTGCGGTGGCACTTCTGCCGTGCTGATGATCCTCTTATGCGGATCCACCAGGAAGAGCGCAACGAGCTTCCTGTAACCCGGCCGTGTCTTATCCTCAAGCTCGAATGGTTCAACGCGGTGTTGCATGACGTTGGGGAAAGTGAGCAGACGTCCTTCACGCGTAAGCACGGAGCCAAGCTCTTGGATGGTGGCTTCCTGGTTGGTGAAGCCATAGATATCCTCAATTGCAGTGAAGTCACTTTGCTCGTACGGTAGATACAGATCATCCTCGGTTTGCTGACGGAAGCACAGGCGTGATGAGGTGACGTTGTCAGTGCTGTGGTAATATATAGCCGTTGCGCAGCTGGATGGATGGATATTCGAGAGATGGTTAGCGACGGATCATTGATTTCACCATGCATGACGCACAGATAGGAAAATAAACAGTGACCAAGAGGACTCTGGGAGTGAAAGCTCACATCGACTCATTTGCCGTGCCTTCGACGTGCCAACTCCCGCCCTTAAATCGTGGCTTTTCCGGCGTGAGATGGATATTGGCGACTTTCACAATGATTTGCAGCCTGCCTCTCCGCCTAAATTTATCTCGCCGAAGGTCTACTAGCGGCTCAAGATCCCAATACTTCTCAATTCTATCCGTCTTCTCACATGCTTCTGCATAAGCCTCTCTAATTCTTTGACTCGGCTCCCTGAACCCTTTTGGGTCTGGCTCGGGATGAGCAATCAAACGACCATCTTTCCAGTCTTCATATCGCGCGTCAAAATCGTCGTCCTCCTCATCTGACTCTTGCTCGGGAGCTTCGCTGATGTCGATCGAGTAACCATGGCCATCGAGACTATTCGACCAATCACTGATCCTTGGAGGGAGCATCGTGTTAGTCTTGAAGGGGCTGAGCGTGCGATTCCACAACGGGATTGCGCACTCTATGAGTTGTTCCAGTAGAGGATAGAGCGCTGCGGTGTCTTTTTGAAGCGGATGAAGATTGTTAATGTAGGACCGTATTTCAACAGCCCCGGTCTCGATTGAGCATTGGACCTCTGAAGGAAGCCATTGATAACGTCTCGAATATTGAGTTCCAAGGTGGGAGAACATATCCGGACCCCAGCTCGGGGTGGAGCCCTGTCCAACCCACGAAAGGCAGTCATTGACGCCGCATTTCAGTGAATTATCCATAAGGACACGACTGACGCCATATACGAGCGGGTAAATTGATGGATGGACGATATCGAGGACTTGGCCATCAGATCCGGGGTGCCAGTCTAGATCTTTGGCCGGGAGATCTTCCAATCTGGCAATGACGCTACGTAGACTTTCTTGTAACGATCTTGGGACAATGGTGTCAGACTTCCAGACGCCATCTAGTGCCTCAACGCAATTGATCTTGGGAAGAAGGCGAGCTTTGTAGCGTAACTCTGCGACAGCCCAGTCAAACATCCTTGGAGAGAAACCTTGATCTTGAGCTGCTGTGGAGGATAAATCCCCAGGCGCGCCGCCATCGTCGTGTTCCTCATCTGTATCATGCTCATTGTTGGCAGAATGGGATGCGACAGGAGTCACAATCTCGGTCCTCCACTTGGCCACAATTTCATCATCAAAGACTTTGCGATCCCAATTTGGCTTATCTGTGATCCCATCCATGCACTCCATCAAGTCGATTTCGCGGCATGTAAGTAACTTTGCTCCCTCGCGGGCTTGTTCTTGAACGGAAAGGTAGGGTCTGACCCATACTTTTTGCTCGTTGAAGATTGCGAGAGGGAACGTAGCCTTCGGAGGGTGGATTGGGAGGTAATGCGGCGAAAGCCATGAGGCCATTGACTTCACCCCTTTTGTTGAAAATCAAATTTGTGCAGAGGGTAGATAGAACATATGTATCGTCTCACCCAGCCAAACATGTGATAATCGGATATCGTAGAGGAATATGTCTCATAGGTCTAAGATTGAATCCAGCACTTTGATCCAATAAGGCATGAGACTACATGGTAGCAGCTCGTCACAGATGGGTCCATATGAGATGATGCATGTCTTCGCGCTCCTCGAAATCAACAGTCAATCTCTGTGAGCGAGAGTCAACTTGAAGAAGGGGATGGGCTTGTTCAGGGTGTGCAAGCCGCGGCTCGCTAATTCTAGTCCCTCATGGGCCGAAACATGTTGGCGCCGATCATACTCCACGCCGTCGTATTGGTGTGGTAGCACTACTGATCGGCGCCAAGAGATTCTCGACATTGTCAGCCATGAGAGATACGGCGCTAACCAGTCCTATCCATAACAGTATCAATCGCCGAACTCCAGATACACTCAGTCTCATCCTTCCAATCCACATCCTGCATCCCTCTCAACCCCTCTCGAAACATGCAGAGGCCACCGCTCCTCTTCCTCTACCCCTCGCTCCGTCGTCCTACCACCCCCAGCTTTCTCCTCCGCCCACTCCGCCCCCGCCAACACTCCACGTTCCCTCCTTCTCCACTCCGCCAATCCCTCCCCCTCCTCGGCCCACATCCACACCACCGCCTCCCCATCCGCCATTCCACCACCCCGAACACCACCACCATCCCACCCACCTCCCCGCCCTCCTCTCTCCTCACCCGCCTCCGCCGCCTCACCCGCTACAACCGAGCTCTAACCCTCGTAGCCCTCTTCTACCTCCTCTACTCCGTCTCCTACACCATCATGCCCGTCACCGGCGCGTCCATGTCCCCCCTCCTCAACCCCTCCACCCCGCTCTCGGCCGGCGGACGCAAGGACGTGGTATGGGTAGAACTCTGGCCGGAGAGACTCATCCGCTTCGATGATGCGGACGTCAACAACTCCGTCTCCTTGAAATCCTTCGACGACGAGGAGGAGGAGGAGGAGGAAGGGGGGGGAGCCATCCAGTCCCGCGGAGTGGTGCCGTGGCGCAAACTCAGAATCCCAACAAGCGAGCGCGGGAAAGTCGCATACGATACCCCCCGCGGCCTCATCAAACGAGGTCTCGTGGTGGCGCTCTACGCCCCGTCTCCCCCCCCGGGTGAGGAAGGGAGGTTGTTGGTTAAGCGCATCGTCGCGCTCCCCGGGGATGTGGTGACGCTGCGGCCGGGGTCGAAATACCCGAGAACGAGAGTGGTGGTGCCGGAGGGGTGTGTGTGGGTCGAGGGGGATAATGAAACGGGGAACAGTCGGGATAGTAATTTCTTTGGGCCCGTGGGGGTGGGGATGTTGGTTGGACGGGTGGGGGGGAGGGTGTGGCCTTGGGGGCGGAGGGGGCCGTTGGAGGATGGGGATGGGGAGGGGGATGGGGAGAGGGTTGTGCGGGGAGGGGGGAGGAGGGTTATTTTGTGGACTGGGGATGGCGATGGCGGAGACGGTGTGGGGGGATGAATGAGTTGGATGGTGGAGACGCGGATACGCTGCGAGGTTTGGGGAGGGAGACATATCGTGAAATGTCGCCCTTGTCCGGCTGGCTTGGGGGTTCAGGAAACAACAGGCAGGCGACAATTTTCAGTCTTGACCTCATCAACCACGACTGTCATGATCGACGCAACAGCTCGGAACCTCCAACCCCGCTCCATCACAATCTCCAAAATTCAACAGCGCCATCTCAGTCGCACCAGTCCGGCCCCTCCCCTACCACCACTATCACCCAATCTCGACTTAGAACTACCACGCATTCCACCATCTTTCACCTCACCGGTCCCACATACTCCGGCAACCCCTGCCTCCCCCCTCCTGTCTGCCCCATCTCCCTTCCCCCCATCTCCTGTCCCGGGTGCTGCCCCTCCAACCTCTTCGGCACTGGCACCGGAGCTGGGGTCGGGGCGACATATCCCGGATCACCGTACTTGGCCTGGTTGGCCGCGCTCTGCTGCTGGGACTCGGCTTTTTGTTGGTCGTGACGGTGTTTGAGGTAGATTCCCAGGGTGATGCACATGGTGTGGTGCGGTGCGGTGCGTTTGAGAGGGGAGATGATGTGTGGGGTTTTGAGGGGGTGGGTTGGGGTAGTGTGTCTGTGGATAAGGGGGGGGAAAGTGAAGAAAAGGAAGATAATTGGAGAGCTGCGATGTATATCAAGAAGATTTAAGAACGCCTCCGACAATGAATGTCTCTGCGGGTTGGATTTGTTGAACGATGATGCAGAATAATAGAAAGGAAGATGCGTGGACCAGCAACCTGCATATATAAGAATTCTCAAAACACACGCAAGACGCCAGCTGAAGCATCATCCGCCTTCGAAGTGCTCAGCCACAAGTAGCCGATTCTATTTCGCTGACTGGGGTGCTCTCGTCTCGCTTGAGCAGTAAAAACGGAGAGATGCAAACGTCAGCGACCCAGAGCGCGAACCCTCGGAAGAGGAATGAGGTCCGCGAGAGTGGCACAATCTGACAGCCAACATTCAATGGCAAGTGGCACGGGTATTTGGTGCTGTGTTTCCTCGAGAGCGTTAAATCTGCGAGGGCGCAAGATAATAAAACCGTGAGCTCGCGAAAATGGAACGTTTCACTGTGGCGTGGAGATTGCCCGTTTGGGGCGGAAAGCGCGAGATTGGGCTGACGGTTTCGCGTCATGTCTTTTCACCTTCGGAATTGCGTAGGGGTGATGCTGGGATGCCATAATCACTGATATCGGTCTTGTTGGAGATGTTGTGATCGTTCTCGGAGGTATGGCTTGAGTATTTGTTGCATCGCCTTTTGGTGGAGACTGGGGTACAAGTGACTTGCCTTTTGGTGAGACTCGGGGATTCTCTTTTCATTGGATCATAGCTTCATCCACCCATGGAGGACTTAAAATATGTACAAACCTCAAGTTTCTGCTTTCTACCCACGTGAAATGCCGTCCCATCATCGAAGATGTGCTGGTCGCGCTGTCTTCCTACCCCGCCTTTGTGAACCTCCCTGCGAAGGGTGGAATCACCAATAACGGATCTTCCTTCGAAGTAAGAACTTGATCGATATCGGACCATTCGCCGGCTTGGAGGATGTAGTCTCCCGTGGGCCGGGTGAGGTTGCAGTCTCCCAAAAAGAAGGGCCATATCGTTTGGTACATTCCTGCATCATCAGGAAATCATGGGTTGCATTAATGAATGTGCAATCGGGAGTATCTGACAAGGATGGGTAAGCCTGGTAGAGAGGAGGAGAAGACTTACGTTGGACCATGATCGACACCGGATCCCCCACAGCCTTGACATGCTCCTTCACGATCATCACACCCCCAGGCTTCAACATTCGATAGCAGGCCTTGGCCATCTCTGCTGGTCTCGGTACACCACATAAGACCTGATGACATACGACGGTGTCGACTGATTCCTCCGTCAGGCCATAGGTTCGCAGACGATCGAAGTCCTCGATCCCGCAAGGCACGATCGTGTAGATGTCGCTCAACCCATGCTTCTTGACGTTTGCCTGGAGTAGTGGGTGGAGCACTGTATTAGGCTCCACGCCATATATCTTTGTGATCTGTGATTTGGAGTAGCGAGACAGCTGGTTGCCAGAACCAGGGCCGAGCTCGAGAATGATCCCGCGGGCGGAGGCGATGAGGGCGGGGGTGGGAGTTTCTTTCTCATGCTCGAAAAGAGCCTTATCTGATGTTCTCTGAGCAGATTCTCGCCGAAGTGATTGGGAAGCCGCAGGGTACAGGGAATCAACAGAGCTCTTAGGGTGATATTGGGGCAGTGAAATATCACGAGACGAGTGAGGATGTAGGAAGCCATCGATACGTTGAGGGGCTATACGTACCCAATCGGAGCCATAGCTTGCCAAAGACGCGACCTTTGAATTTCTCTATATCCAGGACATCCGAAGGACGGACTTGGAAAGTGAGTAGTTCCAGCAAAATAACGAAAGTGCCTGTTCAATGAATCCTGCCGTCAGTAACAGTCCCCATGGTCTTCATTCATGACGTCAGAGTCTTCATATTGTCTAGGATCTGGACTGAACATACAATAGAATGCGACCAATAAGAAAACAAGAGGCTCCAAGTAGATTTGCAATCGTCTCAAAAGCTGAAGCTCCATGTTCCTTCTGCCAAGGACTTCAATACAGTTGCTCGAGGTATCGTAATATACAACGCTCAAAAGCTTAGCAGGACAATAAGCAGCAAACAAGAAGCCACCGAAAGACGAGTGGAGTGGTTTGTCTATTTGATATGTTATCTAAAGAGACTCGTGAAAATGGAGTAGCCAGCCGAGCACGTCATGTCCATAGGATACTGATTCGAACAGGACCGGGTTTGCTTTGGCACTGTACAGAAATACAGCTGCTCACAGAAATATTAGATTAGGAGGTACACGTTTTAAAAAGTCTTTGATGACGAGGCAACACAGGATGCTTGTTTGAATATCGAGATCCGTTCGACGCAGACTTCATTTATGGTCGTGTGGTATATGAGTAGCAATAGCTTCTTACTGGACTACACGGATATCCTCCCCGCCTTGTAATCGATCAATCTCCATTCCAATACTCATTACCCAATGATCCCTTTCAGCCCGACTCCTCGCTTTGAACACAATGCTCCGCCCTGGTACTCCCAGCGTACTCACATACCTTAACTTGTTCCTCGTGCCCCCTTCGCCCACCCCAATCTCCTCTTTGGCCTTGAACCAGCTCTTGTTCCGAGGCTGCCAAATGACAAAGCAGGTCATGGCATCCTCATCCGTGCTAGTCCATCCATCCTCGAGGAATACCCGTGGAAGGGCGTGATGGCCCGGGTGATTGCTGTCAAACGTCTGATTTTGGTACAAGAGATCTCCTTCAGTGACGAGCCCGCTGTAGATATAGCAATTGCTCAGATCCACCGAGGCCAAACGATCATGCTGGATGTGGCGCACTTCCGCACCACTTCGCTGTCGTAACGTCCCATGAAAGGTCAACAGACGTCCGTGGCACAAGATCACACCGCAGCGGAGGAAGGTGCTGTGTCGTCTGGGTTTGCGATACAGAGTCCCTGCCATGGTGATTGCACGGCAGCAGGAGACACCACACATGTTGAATAATTCCGGCGATGAAACCGATCGACCGACCTCCCATTTCTCCGCAAATTGACCGAGATACGCTTCCATTTCCTCGTCAATGTCGAGTCGCCGCAGATTCTCCGCTCGTACGGTCTTTAATAGCGTCATGTCTTCCGCCAGACGGAGCTTCCAATAGCGAACGAGGTAGCGAAGGCGATGCATCCACTCGCGCTTCGTCTGCTCATTGTAGGCTTGAAGGCGCACGATCAACTTGTTGGTCATGACGAGCTCGAATGTACGATCATCATCGAAGGATTCTGTCTTGCCATCATCGCGAGTGGTGTCAGCGACTGGCTCGTGGAAGTCGACGTCAGGGCCAGTGTCAATCTGAGCATCAGCAACAGAACTGCCACGCTTGGAATCCTGAACTCGGAGCACATGGGCAAGATTGATGTAGCCATCAGCGTTGAGGAGAGTGTTGATCTTCCGCTCGCTCTCTTTGTAGGCGTCGTTGTCATGGCGTGCTTTGCTGGCTGCATTGTGCTTGAGCCATTCGAAAGTGCCATCGTGTTCAGGAAAAGGATTGACCGAGTAGATCAAGGGAATGTTCTCTACGAGCTCATTCGCGCTTGGAACCGAAGAGTCATTTCTCGATGGAAGACGTGGTGGCGGTGGTGGCAAAGCTTTCGCTGGTCGGGAGTAGCATAAATAGTGATTGTGAGTCGTAAAGTAAAGGCGTTTGAAGTACATCTTACCAAGCCTTCGGACGTTTCCTTTCTGTGAAGTGAGACGAATGAGAAAGCCTTCGACCGGTGGAGGCTCCGTCATGGTATCTTTCTTCGTATGAATGGTTGTTGGGTAATGAGCTTTGGGTCGTAACTCGAGATCGTGCGTCTTCTGCATGGCCAGCGTTCCATACATTCTCCTCTCATTCGCCCCATGCACCCATTCCAGCCGGTCATACCGTTTCCACGCAAGGCCAATCTTCTCCTTTGCCATCCATGTCTTGAGCACATCCTCCCACTCTGGACAGTCTTCGAGCATCTTGAGACACTTTTGAATGATCATACCTGGAACAGCCTTCTCGGCTTCCATTGTTTGCTTGACCGCTTCATCTGTCTTGGCCTGCTGCGCATTGGTCATGGAGCTCTCCAACTCTATAAACGGATCCTCGAGCTTCAAGGTAATATTCAGGTCAGGAACATTGACTTGCAGTGCGCCAGATCGCTGCCAGCCCAGAGTCTGTCGAATGAAAGTATACCATTCAGCAGCGTTGGCGATCGATTTGGTACGAAGGATGTGGATCATGGTCCCCTTTTTGTAGGGCGCCCAAATGACAAGAGTCTTGTCAAGGGATGAGTAGAAGTTGACGTGTGCGGTCTTGTGATTCAAGGGAATCTCGTGAGTAGATTGACCCTTGATGTTCGTTTCCTCCTTGGTGGGTATCTTCCGCGTCTTGTACAGCTGAAGACAGAAATCTTGATCCGGATTGGTGCTCTCGCGACAGACAACGACGAATTCCCTCCACTTCTCAACAAGGCGAGCCTCAATCTTCAGGCTTTGATTCTCGTCGTAGTCGGGTGGTAGATCATGCATGGTCGAGTCGATACGGACAAGCATCTTTTCCATCTTGACGATCTCGCCCGGGTGAGATTGGCCTTGTCTCATTCTCCTCCAACTCCGCCGTCGACCTCCTTCACTAAGCTTAAGGTAAGCGTCCCCATCATCGTGCGCAAGTTTGTCCGTGACATTGAACTGGACCAAACCAGGGGCATCTGCTCTCGGCTGTGATGATTGCTCTTCAGGCTTGTCAGGGGTCTGACGCTCGTCTCTTGCCCGGACAGGCTGTGGGAGGAGTGGCGAGGCAGAGGTGGAGCCATAAGCAGAGGTTGGGGAGTCTCCAATGGGAGAGGGAGGCTGAGAAGGCTCATTCAGCGACTTCGGTGCCGTGGACTCCGGAGGTACTGCAAGACCAGTGGGCTGGCGGGTATTGGCTGGTGTCTCGCGGGCAGTCTGAAAGGATGCGGGTGGTGGACTGACACTTTTTCTGGACCGGCTCCTCATGGGCGCAGTAACAAAGGTAGCGGTGTCGTGCCCACCCATTCCAAATGAAGGCTTGGTGTCTCGCTTCCGCCTCTGGGTCTTTCGATGTGAAATGTCTTTTGATTTGGGCAAAGACCTGGCAGAATCACCAGCCTCATCGGTTGGAGCAATCGATTCAGCTTCGAGCTCACTTATGCCCTCATCACCATCCTCCTCATTCTCTTCTCCTTCTACCTCAGTCACCTTGAGTTTCACGTCGTCGTTGTCGCTTGCGCCTCCTTCATCCTCGTCTTCTGCATCGTGGGGCTGGCGAAAGGCGGGGGAGAAGGTAGCACTGGCACTAGGTCCATCCAAGCCAGTGATTTGCCTGGTGTGAGAAACACTTCCAGCCGCATGGAAGGTTGAAGCACGAGATGAATAATTCTTGGCTACGTAATGACGGTACCATGACTTTCTGTGGCTCTTCAGCCAGCCCTCCGGGATAGGCCCGATGAAGCAACGGCGAGTGGTCAGGTGGATGTGTTCTGGTGAGGCATGTTGCTAGAGGTTGGTAAGCTCTATTTGAAGGAATGGAAGGAATGGAAGATGGTCACGTACCAGGCGTAATGCTGTATAAGAATCCGGATCAATGTCATATTGGGAGACGGAGCTACCCTCGGGCTCGTTTGAAGAGGTCATTTACGATTGTACAGGGCATTCCATCGAAGATCCGACGAAAGAGATAGGGCAAGAGGCAGTAAGTATACCAGACTAGAATCGAAAAGTTGACGAGACATTGGACAGCACCGAGCTCCCCCGCATGCTGCATCACGTCAACCGGCGTCAGTACAATAAAATAATTATTTCACGCTGCGTCACCCCTTGCGTCACAGCCGCCCCCAAACGCGCGCTTCCCCACCAACGATAGCATCATCATCCCTCGAACCTCGGAACACTCTTTTTGGCAAGTCTCTTGCACTTGTTGGCATTGCTTCATCACTAGGCCCTTGATCAATCAATTGAGATCCACCGATCTACTCATCATGTCTATACCCGCCAATGAGACCTATCCAGCCGGCGGCACCTGGTTCGATACCCTGCGCAAATCCTTTGTCGACGTGCCCATTGATTCTGCGAACGACAATGCCGTCCCCACCACCGAATTTCTCGAGGCTGCTGAATCACTGACTACGTTATTCGGTATGTCACCGAGTATCCTGATACCCGAAGATGTCTCTACAATAGCTTCCCAAGCATCAATCGTCCTCCAGTTCGTGCAATTGGCATCATACTGATCACTACTTGCGCCCTACAGACGTCCTAGGCTCAATGGCATTCACACCGGTCAAGAACGACATGATTGGCAATATAAAAGTACGCATCTCCTCCCTGGCCTCTCCATACCCCCACCCATTGTCCCCCCTAATGCATAGCCCCCTTGAAAAGCAAACCCGCTGATCTCCACGCCTAGAAAGTCCGTGACCGCCAGCTCGCCTCCCCCGCCAACTCATCCACCCTCCAATCCCTCGTCCTGAACGAGCTCGCCACCAAAAAACACACCGCCTCCGAGGGTCTGCTATGGCTTGTCCGGTAATCCTCCCCCCTCCCCCCTCCCCCAAATTACCCCTTCTCCCCCCAGCAATGCCCCCCTCCTATCTCCCCCTTCCCCCCCACCCCATCCTTCCCCAAAACCTCCACTGACTCGACCGCCCGCACGCACGCTCGCACCACATAGCGGCCTCCTCTTCACCCTCACCGCGCTCTCCCACAACCTCTCCAACCCCGCCGACGAACTCTCCACCTCCTTCCGCGCCGCCTACACCACCACCCTCAAACCCCACCACTCCTTCATGGTGAAGCCGGTCTTCAGCGCCGCCATGTCCGCGACCCCGTACAAGAAGGACTTTTATGAGAAGCTGGGGGGTAAAGGCCCCGGCGGGGAGGAGCGGGTGAGGGAGGCGATGGGGAGGTATAATGAGGGTGTGAGGAGGGTGGTGGGGGTGGTGCAGGAGTTTCAGGGGAGGAAGGAGGCGAAATGGTAGGGTGAAGCATTGGGGGATCGGGGGGTTGGGGCGGGAGGAAGAGGAGGGAGCGCTGAGGGGTGTCGCGAAAGGCGAGGATGTCGAAGTGCTCCGGTCACGCGTGCAGCGCGGAGATGGGGACGCTTGACTGCCAAATGAACGAAATGTAGGGATAAGTGGGGGCTGGAGGGGGTTTGAAGCTTTTTGAAGATTTCCCCTGACCGTCAACAATGCATCACGGAATTAAAATTGAGACCATCTCACGAGACATACTTTGCAATATCGGGGCAGTGAAAGTGAAGCTCGGGCGGTGACCAAGGTCTTACGTTCGAAAGTATTCGTCAATTGATCGGTCGCAATCCTATGAAACGAAATCATGGTACAAGCCCATGGGAAGATATTGTTTCCCTCCCTTCTTTCCCCTCTTCTGCAAATGCCTTGACGAGAAACAGAGCGCGGCGGTAGCGGTGGTGTACAATACTGTACAGGCCCGGTCGTACAAGAATAGGGATGCCTAGCTCCACACACAGTCGATGCGCCGGCGATGCTCACTCTTCCCAATTGCCCTTCCCCTATCCCCGTCCGACATCCGTCTCCACCTGATCACCAACCGACCCGACCATACCACCGCCATCATCAGGCCTCCACCACCTCCCCCCTCCCCTCATCCCCTCCGCCCTCGCCAACCCTCCTCAGAAACTCCCTCACCCTCCCCACCTCCACCTCATCCACCCCTTCACTCTCCACCGCTCGACTCAACCCCCCCACCATCTCATCCACCTCCTGTTCCCTCACACCCGTACAGAGACTGACCACCTTCCTCAGCGTCTTCTCCAGCTCGAAACTCCGGTCCTGCAACCCCCGCGTCTGCTGCTCCAACCCTTCATTCCCGCGCCGGTACGCAGACAAGCGCGCGAGGAGCAATGGTGTGGGCGGGAGCGAACGCGTGAGATAGCTCTTTTGCTCGCTGGTCAGAACGAGGGGTGCAGTCGACGGGGACGTGGGGGAGGAAGAGGAGACGGATTCCAGTAGATCGGGCGGGAGGATGCTGGTGTCGATCTCCAAGCCGGCGTCCGCTTCGCCGACTTTGATGTTCATGACCAGGTCCGCACCGCCCGCCGCAGCCTTGTTTGAAAAAGATGGGGAGTCATGGTAGGCGCGCTGGGCGGCATTGGCGGATCGCAGGTTGGCGATGCGGTTGCGGAGTCGGGTGCGTTCGTCGGCGCGGGCTTGGAGGTCGGCGAGGCGGGCGCGCTCGGCGGTGAGGAGGGCGGTGGTTTCGCGGAGTTTGGCGTGGTGGGTGTCGATGAGGGATTGTTTGGATTGCATCTGGGCGGTGAAGGAGGATTGAGTGGTGGAGATGAGGGAGTTGATCGCTGGAGAGGAGGGTCAGTAAGGTCTATCATGATTGGAAGACAAGCATCAATCTAGAAGAGAAGATGTATTGAAGGGAAAGGGGCGAGAACTCACTCTGTACAAGCTCTTGGCTCGTCTCGGTCACTCGGTTGACGGATGGCTCCGGAGCTTTGAAGCCATTGATGTCTCCATCCACGCCTGCAAGATCACCGGCGACGCCAAAATCAATCGGTCGAAGGCCGTTGCGATTAGGTATTGCTGGATTGGCCCCCACTTCAAGCAGTTGCTGGATGATGTTTTTGTTGCCGACCCTTGTCGCTAGATTCAGGGCAGTATCACCACTCATGTCAGTCGTGTTGACGACTTCGGACATGAAATGGGCGAGACCCATCGGCCGCGGTGCTGATGGTTGGCCATTGTTACCGCCACCATCTTGGAACGAAGTGACTTGACTGTTGCTGGCGCTTCCGGAGCGCACAACGTATTCTAACAAACATTCCAAATAATATCGACAGGCCTGGCTGCGTTTCGGACCTTTCACTGCCGAAGCAACAGCAATGTGATGCAATACAGTACGTCCGCGGCCGTCTCGAATCTCCATGGTCGGACCTAGTAATTCCAACAATTCGGGAAAGCTGCCCTGGTCTAAGTTGTTGGTGGTGACTGCTGCACGGATCAAAGCCGATTCGCCGCCAGTGTTCAATCGATAAACGTTCGCTCCACGCCTGATCAATGCACGTAACAACGATGTTCTCGCCAGCGTCGCAGCCCAGTGTAGCGCTGTATGGCAGGTCGCGTCAATAGGTATATCCAAATCGTCTCCAGAAAGTGTCTGCAGGGCCGGATGATCGACAAAGTTCGTTTGCGTCGAGTCCATGAAAAGGGACGAGAGGATCCGCTGTTTCTCCAGGGCAACATTGCCACTGGGCTGTTTCAGCGGAGGAAGGCCGACAACCCTGTAGTCGCCGTCGGATTGAGAGGTTCCTTGTTGATAGGCAAGCAAACCGTCTGAAGGCGAGGCATCCCTCATGGTAGCATCGTGCCTATTGCCATCATATGTATGCGTATCTTGGCTGAAGGAAGCCCTGACCCGTTTTCGCGGAGGCTCATCCTCATTCATCGGCTGGTCGTTGTAGAAAGGTCCATCCGCGCTCCTCAAAGCGGGATCCAGTTGACTGCTGCCAAATCCGTTCTCGGAATGCAGGCTCTGCATGCTCTGCTGGCTGCCACCGGCGAAGGCGGAATCCTGACTGTTGGTCATCATCTGCTGGGATGATCTTCGAACACTGGGATTGAGAGATCGCCCCCCGCTCGGTGGTCGTGGAGCTGGGGAGTCGAATCTGGCTTTGCTAATGGCATTGACAGCATTAGCTGCCGACTTGGAAATGTTCTTGAAGAAAGTGACGTTGGATGATTGAGCAGGCATGCGATCCGAGCCGCCGTTCAGCATATTCCTCTTGCGCTGTGCGGCCATGGCTTGTTCTTTGGTTGGTGTGTTCATGTTCCCTGCGCCAGCTTGCGACAAGCCATCTTGACCCATGTCATACTCCAAAAGAGGGCGAAGAGGTTCCAGCACTCCGTAACAGCGCGCGAATTCCACCGCTCGCTGGTAGCTGATCCATGTGCCCTGATACTTTCCGTACCCTCCTTGAACCTTCTCATGCTCTCCGGACAGGATCTCCTTTTCCAGGACTTTTGTCCGTTTTCCTTTATCGATGCCGGCCAGTTTCAAGATTTGGGTCGCATTCATCCAGGAGTCAGTCCGCCTCCTCATGACAGCCAAGCCATCGAGTTCCATCTCATATACCGAAACCCCTGAGTAAACGGCCTGTCAGAGGAGTATTAGCATGTGCAGCAACACTGGCGGCTTGTCGGTGGACTTGCCGTATAGATTTCCGATTTCTGCGCCGAAGCGTAATATTTTTGGGGCGCAGACAATTTGGGTTCCTGGAACGGCCGAGGAGCAGCGACATGGTTGCCATTCATGCCATTGAATGACGACATGTAGGGGGCATGATTCTGGTGTCTCGAAGCTGGCGGTGTGGGTGTGGGTGTGGTGGCTGAGGATTGGGGGGCGTCGAAGGAGTTCATGGTGGAATGTGAATGCTGTATGCCGTTGGTGGATGATTCGGTCGTGGTCCGAGAGAATGTCGGAGGTGGTGGATATGCTTGAGAGCCGGGATGAACGACCGAGGCCATTTCGTGGCTCAATGGGTCAGGAAGGGGTCGTTATTGGGGCTCGAGGCGGTGACTGCCAGGGTACAGTGAGTCGGAGAAATCTCCCGCTTTGAAAGTCATCAGTCTCTGCAATCAACGTACCTGATTCGTGTCACCTGCAGCTCCGTGACCTGTCGATCTGTTTAGCGAAATTGCATTTGGGTGTGCGATTCCCTAGACGTGAGGTCGACGCGCGAGAAGTGGGGAACGAAGCCGAATCTCGCGTTTGCATTTAGAGTGCGCGGCTAACCCTTTTCACTTTCCACTCAGCCCTACGACATTTCATATTCCGTTACTCGCATTATATGTACATGATATCGGGTGATACAGTATCTTTCCTCACGTCAATCGATGGACTGCCTCTCCTGACTGCGGTAGGCAGTCAGTCAGAGCTTCCCAGACACGTGGTTGAACCTTCAAAAGTGACAGAGCCACGCTCCTTGGGAACAGGTTTACTGCAATCTTGGGAAGAGAAAAGTCCGAATGAGTCTGTGTGATACGGCGGTCATGTAGTAGCAACGCTATCATTCAGAATAGCGGTTCGATTTTGGTGCTCGAAATCCTCGCCATACATCCAATGGTCAATGAGACTGTCTGTTCCCCAAATGAACACCCCCAATGCCTGATCGCAGTCTCCGAACCTCGCATAACCCCCAACCCCAGTCCTTTCCACACACTGGCTCATCACATCCTCGAGGCCTTCTTCGATATCCGCTGTCATCGCAATATCAGACCTCGGTGGCGGCCAAGGTCTGACATCTCCTGGCCGGGGTAGTTCAGGTATCCAATCTGGAGACTGACCAAACTCGGCCAATGTGTCTACCGTGACCAAGCAATCCCGCCGGTGAGCGAATACCGGAAGCTCAAATGTTGGGTAGCCTGGGAAGCGTGGCTGGCGTTTGTCGAACCATTCGACAGATCTGGCTCCCCACTGCGGAATCTGATCCCAAAGGTCCTCAATGGCCAGATCACAATCCCGCTTCTGAAGTTTTTGAGGTGGGTGTGGAGAGACCCAGTCCGGTCTGTCGACGCATGCTACCAGTGACTCGACGCCTAGACCGGTATAATTCTGCGTGGTTCGGCGAGTGGTCCTGACTGCGCCGATGTGTGAAGCAGCATGAGCAAATGGATGTCCGAAAGCGAGCTGCAAAAGAAGGTGCACAGTATGCATGACACCGGTCGCAAGGATACCGAGAGTTTGGACAATGCACATGATAGTGGGGCAGAGCACAGGGTATGGGGAGATCCAAAGGCGGGTAAATGTTAATGACGCAACAAAAAAAGGAGATGAACCCTCGATCAGGGCCTGATATTCGATCACCATGTCCGACGGAGGAAACGCTTGGACCGCAGGATTGTCTGACCAAATTGAACCTCTCACTTCTAGTGCTGGGAGAGCATGTACAGGCATGGCGATATTTGGCTGAGCCTTCGTAAAAGATTTGCAAAATAACAGACGCGCCATTGTCCGAGCGGACGGGCTTTGGGGGAGCCACCGAAGGTCTGTGGTCTCGACTTGGCGCCTCTTCCGGACCGCATGAACTGGGTCGCCAAAACGGCGACATGACGTTGGAAGGTTGTGTATTTTCAGGTCACGCTAACAGGCGGTCGAGACATTTCGATCCTCTGAAACTTTTACGCTGAATCAGCAACGCTAAGCCTTATCGAGATCTCCGCACGTGTATCAGCCCTATCAGAGCATGATTGGAAAAGTCCAATCCTCGTCCATCATCATACAAACAGGATCGCACGTTTGATCAAATACAGCAAGATCAAGGGAATACTTCGTAACCACAGGTTGCGCTCACATTTCATTTGTCTATCACATGAAGCGATGAGGTTTCGCAGCTGATCCGACTTCCATCAGTCCCATTCGCTTTTTAGACTCGAGCGATCTGCACCGGATCATTGGAATCTTGGAGGGACATGGTCGCAGATATCCAAATTTATACCAAGCAATCCTGCAAATGAATCAAGCTCGGGATACACTGCAGTACCGACCTATTCAACGCAAGACTTTGCACCTTTATCGTGCTTTTCTTCGTGAATGCACGTATTTGCCTGATTCCGCCGCTCGCCTCCACCTTCATCATTATGTCAAGTCTCGATTCCGCCTCCTTCTCAGGCCATCTGATGTTTTATACAATCGTAATACAAGTCCCAACCTTGCCATTATTCAAGATCGGATCCGCTACGCCCACAAAAAGCTCCGCTATCTCCAAAATGCCAACGGCGGCCATCTAAGGCATTTAACCAAGATTCTTGAGATGACATATGGCCGCCTGGGCCCACGCCAGGAGAAATACCTCGTACCGCTGAAGCCAACTCAATTCACGCGCGAGCTCGCCTCTCCAAAGTCTGAGATTGTTCCAGCGTCAGACAGGGTCAAAGGCGATGTTCCGGTCATTACTCCCGAGCATGAAGCGCTCATCCGTTCTCAGAGACTGCGACCCAAGGTCAAGACCGCTCGCAACGTTACGCCTTCTCTTGCTCCTACGGTACCGAGGACGAATGCTTGGGGCCGGTCAATGCCGGTCAAGCGAGTCCGAAACATCCACAGGCGATGGTATGCAGAGACGCTGAATCGAACAATGGCTCCGCTACCCAAGGATATGTGGGAACGATTGTGCGGGCTCGCAAAGGGCGACATTCATTGGGAGGGGCCCGTCAAGCCGCGGACCAGACCGAAAGGGGAGTATTCCTGGCAATATAATGTAGGTACGGAAATTCATAGGGGTGAAGGCAAGATCAGCAGGCCGCACACAATCTCAAGGAGATACTTGCAGAGGTTGTGGAGCAAGGTCCTGGCGCAGTGCCCGAGGATGGAACTCAAGGATGATGCAGCGCAACATGTCGGGGCGTATGAGCAAAAGAAGAAAGGTGATGACTCGATCCGCGGTGGGAAAGGCGGGCAGACTAGTGAGAAAGAGAGGTCGAACCCTGACCTGGCGGGGAAGAGAATTGCAAACGAGAGAAGCAAGTGGAAGATCCATTGGATGGACGTGCCGAAACAGAAGAGCATTGTCTTCGCTATGAATAAACCTTTACCGAATACCGTGTTCTTAGGAGTGAATGGGAAGGGAAAGTGCCTTACGGGTTGAGGAGCTCACATCCATCCATCGATCCCCAACAATCCCAAAAAGGCTTTCGGCATATCCTTGCTCCGTGACAACTCGCAGGCGCATTAGAGGCTGAACGCCTCGCCGTTCCTGTTTCCTTAAAAACTTTTCAGATCGAGGCTCCTGCATCCAAGGACGCTCGAGTCTCGAAACCAGACATTCGACCTACCACTCCGCAGGCTTCCACTACCTGATAATCCATCTCCTGAGTCTGGTTTTCGTCAAGAGAATCTTGAGTCATAGGGTTGTAGTCTGGCGATGTATTGTCTTCAGAAGCCCCTCTACAGGTCATCTTTTTTGTAAATCTGTCTGTCATCAACAGCACTTCGCTCTTTATCACTGAAATCCTGTCATGAATTCTTTACATGAAGTTCAGAGCAACTGATCTCTAGCATTCCTGGAGACCCCGGAGAGACTCCATCAACCGAGCTCTTTGCTAGGTCCTATCAGGATTCGTGAGCAAATCAGCGCAGTGGCTGACAATCTAGATTGCTCCGTTGACTTAGAAGTCCATGAAAACCCGCGGAGGTTAGGAGCCCCAGCACCCGGGAAAAGCTTTACGCCAAATTACGTACTTCTTCTTTTGCTTTATCAAGATCCAAATATTTGGGCCAAATCCTGGAGTGAAGCCGTGGTAGGCAATACGAGAGCATCAACATATACTCGCAAAGCTGTTTCAGACATCTGTCGGGGGTTTCAGCACACGACTGCAGCGACGCATTCAACCCATTCAACTCTACTGTTGGGTAATTCGATCTTGGAAAAGGGTGCTGCTGGTTCTTCACCTCGATTGGACCCAGTCGGCCATTGCACTTGCGCTACGGGCGAATCTTTGAAGAATATCACCTACAATATCGCGGAGGTTCCCTCCATATGGGACAATGGCCCACCAATTCTGATCTCCAGATCTCAATCGACGTGGATCTCTCCTTATATTGACGCAGGCATGGTCTGACTTGGGATCATCCATGGCTTCCCAATTCACACAGCTCTTATCGAATTCGCTTCACGATCACCAGGACGATCCGAAACGTGATGGTTTAGAAAAGAGCAAGTAGGCGACAGATGGCCTCCACCAAATAAGATCTGTCTCACTTTCCGGCGGCTCCTCCTTCAAGCCGGAACATGATATCTCGTAGCCAGTTCTGCAGCCTCAGAATGATGCAGAGGCTTTTGGGGCTGTGAAAGAATGGCTTAGAACAGCCCTCTTACGGATGCTATGCAGAATGCTTTGATCTCAGGAATCAGTTTGGCCAGCCAGATATGGCTGAGCGGCGTGCCTGGAAACGACATCATCTCCTATGATCTTCGTCGGGATCCTGAACGGGCCACAATAATTCGGACCGCCATGATCGTCATCTCCGTTCTGCTTGCGGTCGATGAGGCACTTCTGCTCGGCCTTGCAATCCATACCACCCTTTCATACACCTGAGCATCTGACCCTGACGCTGCGGCACTGATGGGCAAAGCGCTCCGTGCCCTGATGAGCTACGTCCACTGATCGACTCACCCGAAGGCGAAAGATCGACCAAAGAGGTTTTGCAGAAGATGCCAGCGAGCATGCAGCGCCAAGAAAGAAAGTGGGCCGAGTAGCATTCAGAGCTACAGCATCTCTAAGCTTGGAAATGGGATATCGTGAGCCTTGATCTGTATCAAGCTGATCCCGAAATTGTTTCATGAGCCTCCAAGCCTGGCACCCGTGAATCCAAATTTACGCCGGGTAGATGGCGACCTTCGGACCATTGTAGGATCCCGCCAATCGCAAACAGACCTGTGTTCTGATTCGGTCATTTTTGTTGCCAAAATATCATCGATTTCCGGCCTTCCGAAAGACTCAAGTCGCTCAGCACTCAACGCCACATATGCGTCCGGATGGAATTCGTTTGCATTTGCACGCATTGTCGGCGTTTCGCAATATGAAGCCTTGACCTGGAATAGCTCTGGGACGTGCCCGGCGCGTGCTATGTCCTGGCTGTGGCATCAGTGCTGTGCCGGATGAACAAGATTGGACTAGTCATGGCCGAATTTAGCTGCTTGACCAGAAATAGTTTCATGCAACCTGAATCGCAAGTACAGTCAATCAATCTCAGATAATAAAGATGCGAAATGGACTGCATTCCGACGTCAAGGTCAGATTGCAGACCCTTTCAACAAGCACCATGCAGAGTCCTTGGGAGGTACCGAACGTCGTAGCTCCAAGCTGACTGTCTAGATCATTAACAGGTGAGTCCCCTCTCCTCTTAATGCCACTCCCGTCCAAGTGTTTCCTCTATCTCGGTGGTCATTGCTTTCACCCGCAAGCAAGATGATCACTAACGCCATAAGCAAAAGTTTTCCGTGGAATATCAACACAAACCCATGTACCAGCCGAAACCTCAATAAGGGGATCCACACCCTTCTGACAGTAGCCGGCATCTTTGCTCTCTGACTCCTCGTACTCTAGCAAGACCCTCTCCCTCACACCAAACCTCGCCTTTTCTCTACGTGACGCTCCCGTCACAAAACCCCTCCCTTGACAATGCATCCTCGCCTGACTCCGAGAATACGTACTATATCGCAACACGGACCTTACGCCTTTAACTCCTCCATGCCCGCTCCACTGCAACTGATTCCTCGTTTCCTTTCGTCGTCCTTGCGAGACCAGATATCGCCCCACACGCGTTCGCCTTAATAGTGCCATCGTGCATGTGGTCGATCGTATCACGGCCGACTGGCTTGCGCCTAGCCTCTCAAGATGTCGGGACATGATGTGCATGCTCCACATGTTCGGCTTGGTGGAATACAAAAAGATCCTCTTCATGGACAGCGATATGTTGACCGTTGATCGAATGGACGGTATCTTTTACAGGCGCAACCACAAACCCCTTTGTCACTGATCAATCACGAGCCGTGCAAGATGGATGGCGCACGCCCGACACATATATGCTCGCGGCCCAGTCCTA
Source organism: Ramalina intermedia (assembly GCA_003073195.1). NCBI lineage: Eukaryota > Fungi > Ascomycota > Lecanoromycetes > Lecanorales > Ramalinaceae > Ramalina > Ramalina intermedia. The sequence goes on along the minus strand of PEKF01000040.1, from coordinate 12,189 downwards.
CCTGGAAGGCCGCACGCCCCCATATGCTCCCAATGCAGCTCAGGTTTTCTCAGGCGGATTCCTGGTCGCGAAGCCGAGCAAAAAAATATTCGAACACTACATTTCTCTCATAATTATTGAGGGCCGGTTCAGAAGTAACGCGATGGAGCAGGACCTTCTGAATTATGCGCATCGTAGAGATGGGCCCATGCCGTGGGCGGAGGTGTACTATACGTTCACGACGAGGTGGCCTAGCTGGAAGGAATATGAAATGGGGGCGTAGAGTCTACATGAGAAATGGTGCGATGGGAGCATCAACCTGGATTGGCGACTCAGGGGCAAGTGGTTTGAGGCCAAGGGGGAGATGGAAGGCTATTGGAGGAGAAGGCAAGGGGTGAGTAGGGAAATGAGGTGATGATAGCAGGGTGTCTTGCAAATTAGAAGGGTTTTTGATAAATTTCAGGTTTCGCTTGATCTCTTGCTTTCTGTTGCTCCTTACCCATGACGGGGGGCTTTGTAGGTAGGGCGGAGATAAGCTCGGCCGAGACTTTCGGCCGTTCTATCCCTCGGCCACACCACCAACACCTCGATTTTCAAGTACCAACCACCACGCCTCTATTATTCCCGCTCCTATTAGTCTGGCGGGTAGCTTCGAGTCTCTGCCAGCCGTCACCGGCTCCAGTCACATCCCTCGAACATGGCCCAACTACCTCCATCCACCGCGCCCACGATCCCAGCATATAAGACCGCCTTCCTCCAAGCCTGCCTCTCCGCCAATGTCCTCACATTCGGGACATACACATTGAAGTCTGGTCGACGTACGTTCTTCATCTTCCTTTGCTTAACCCCCAATTGCCCAGATCCCCCATGGACGCCCCACTTTGCACAATCACTAACATTCTATGCCTTCCCCATCGACCAGAATCACCCTACTTCTTCAACGCCGGCGCCTTCCACACCGCGCCCCTCCTCTCCGCCATCTCCACCGCCTACGCCCACACCATCATCGCCTTCCTCGCCGAAAACCCCGATATCCCTCAGCCGGACGTGATATTCGGGTAGGTACGACAATGTCCTCCCTCCGCGTCCTCTTCGACCCCATCCCCCAATTCCCCATCCCACTCCCATCTCACCACCACCCTGCCACTCCCCCCTCCCAAAGACTCCCCATCACCACCGCCATCCCCCGCGCAAAACCCCCCAATTCCCCCAAAACCCCATGACTAACGCCCCACCCCCCATCACAGTCCCGCCTACAAAGGCATCCCCCTCGCCACCACCACCCTCCTCGCCCTGCACACCCTCTCCCCCGACACCTGGTCCCAAACCTCCTACACATTCAACCGCAAGGAAGCCAAACAGCACGGCGAAACCGGATCCCTCGTCGGGTCCCCCCTCGCCCACAAAAACATCCTCGTGATCGACGATGTCATCACCGCGGGCACGGCCATGCGGGAGACGATTGAACTTGTGAAGAAAGAGGGGGGAACGGTGATCGGTTTCGTTGTTGCGGTCGATCGGGGGGAGAGGATGAGCGAGGCGGAGAAGCAAAGCGCGATGGGCTTGATTCGGAGGGAGTTTGGGGTCCGGACGGCGAGGATTGTGGGGTTGGATGATTTGATTGGGGTGGTGAGGGCGGAGGGGAGCGGGTTGGAGGCCGAGGCCGAGAGGATGGAGGTGTATAGGGAGAGGTGGCGGGCTAGTGATTGAAGTTTTGTTGAGGGAGTCGGCTTCGGGGGGGGGGGGGGGGGGGGGGGGGAACCCCCCCCCCCCCAAGTCTGCGGGTCGGGAATGCCACTCAAAATACTAATTGAATTGGTACAATTACAAATCATCATTTCTTCTCGTCCGATCCCCCAAACTCCCAAAACNGTGTGGAGGGGGGGTGGGGGGTGTGGGGGGGGGGGGGGGGGGGGGGGGGGGGGGGGGGGGGGGGGGTGGGGGGGTGGGGGGGGGGGGGGGGGGGGGGGGGAGGGGGGGGGTGGGGGGGGGGGGGGGGGGGGGGGGGGGGGGGGGGGGGGGGGGGGGGGGGGGGGGGGGGGGGGGGGGGGGGGGGGGGGGGACATATCCCGACTCTCTGTTCGTACTTCTTCCCCCCCCCACACACACGTACACTTGGCTCAGAACCAAATGTCTCTCTCTCTCAAATCCTTTGCGCTTTTTCGACGGCTCGAGTGGCCACTTGCGTCTTTGCGGTTTTCAAACTCGTACATCCCCCACCCCCCACCCTCACCGTTCTGGAAGTTGTGGGTTTTTTGGCCATTGGATTGAAAGAACTCATTCGTAGAACAAAAACTGAAGAGTCAATAGGATTTCCGCCCGCGTTTCTTGTATTTATTAAGCTGGAGAGAGCATCGCAGCCCCAGAGTAGCGGGAGAGTGTAGATTTTTTGGGGGCGGGGGGGGAATGGGGTTGTGAAGGGGATGGGAGGCGGGGGGGTCGATCTCGATGGGTTTGCGCGTTTTGGATGGGATTTTTCCTTTTTTTTTGGTGGGCTTTGTGAAGGATGGGTGGGTGGGAGATGGGAGGATGAGAGAGGGAGAGGGAGAGAGGGAGAGGGAGAGAGGGAGAGGGAGAGAGGGAGAGGGAGGAGAGCCGGTGGGTTTTGGATTCGACTGTTTGTGCTCGTGAACGCTGCGATCGGATTGGTGTTCTTTCTGCTACTGGTTTCCCCCTTGAGAATTGTACTCTTTGGAGGGGGGGAAGGGCGGCAAGAGGTGGGTATGCATGTGGTGGACAGGGCAACCCAAAGCGGCCGGTCTCTTGCTGTTGAAGATGTGTTTCATTACATGTTGGGTAGGCTGTTCATAAAAAATGGCGCCGCTACAGAATGTTGAAGGCACGCTCATTGCTCTTTCGACTTCACCGTCGTCGTGTCCAACATCGCCATGGTCCCTTGCAGGACCCTCGACATCACCGATACGACTGTATTGCCCAGACCGAGCACAGTCTGGAACAACCCTTCAGACTGCCGCGTCTCTGCCTTCCCCGGGACCAAGTCCTTGAACCTCCTAGCTCGCAAGGGCTGGGCCAGGGCATCCACGCTCTCGGCATCTTCAAACAGCCCCGTCAGCATCTTGCTGTTGTCCAACAGCGGCATGATGTATCGCGCCACAAACCACAGGAGCCAATTGTCGTAGGAGAGCAACCGGGTGGCCTTATAGACCCGGCCGTAGAAGTTCCGGACGCGCGGCTCCCGCTTTTGCTGATATGCTGTAAAGGCCTCTTGGATTGTGAAGTCATCAACGGGCCGGTTGGGATGCAGGTGCTTGTGTAGCGCGTTGGCCAGCCCGGCTGCTGATTCGATCCCGCAGTTGCCGCCGTGGGCACCGACGGGTGTCATCTAGATACCAAAGATTGATCTGAGCTTTCATTGAGAGATTTGGATGAGGGGGGGGGGAATTCTATACCTTGTGAGCGGCGTCTCCGACCAGGACGATCCTGCCAAAGGACCAATGTCGTTGGACACCTTCTTCCACACGGCACATATAAGTCCGCTCTCGCTTGGACCAGATATCGCCAAAGACGACTCCCTCTTCCTTCTTCACCGACTGATCGGCTAGGCTCGCCGCTTCTGTTTCCATATCTTCAGGAGTGTATCGTATTTTGTCCAGAACATGCGTGGTTTTCTTCTCCTTGATGCAGATGAAGAATTGGGTGTTGTGGGGTGAAGTGATGACGACTGAGCTTCTCCCCTTGCCTTGAACCATGGTCGAGATGTTCTTCGCTAGACCAGGGATGGGTGGGGCTACACCGACCAAGGAGCGATAGGACGATGTCAGGACTGTGCAGTCAATCTTATCAGCCTGGGTGATATTGTATGTCAACCAGTCTTTGCTCTGTTACCTTGCTTGTCAGGGGGACTAATCAATCCCGGTTGAACCTCGTCTGCTCTCTCCCACATCAGCCGTCTGACTAGACTGTGAACGCCGTCACAGCCAACGACAATGTCGCCCGTATAGGTGCGACCAGTTTCGGAGAGAACCTGGACTCCGTCCGCATGATGCAAGATGGTGGCTACCCGTTCGCCCGTAATCACCCTTGGATCGCCTCCGAGCTTCTCAAGGAGGATGCGGATCAGAATGTGTCGCTCGGTGACACGCTGGTCATATCCAAATCTGGATAAGCACCAATCCATGTCAGTTGCCTCTCGTTCGCTTTCCAGCAGGGGAGACACCTACATGCTGGGATCGATGCCTCCGACGTTGCTGATCAGAGCACTCCCATCATCAAGTCGAATCTCATGTTCAGCCAGGGTATCGGTCGCGTTTTCAAGATCATCCCAACAGTCGATTTGATCCAAGATCCGCGCCGCATAGGGCCAGCATCCGTAGATGAAACCGACACGGCGATCAATCTTGTGTTCGGCTTCCAACAGGATGAAGTCGATGCCAGTGCGTTTGAAGATGTTGGCCAACACCAGGCCGGAGATGCCAGCGCCGACGATGATGGCCTTGAATGGCTCAGGGGTAGGTTTCCCCATTCTCTGTTATGACTTGTCAAATTTGTCTCCCGTGCGAGGATGGAGATTGCGATGTATGAATCAGGCAAAGCCGTTGGACAAGGAGCCAGCTTCCTAGGGCAAAGGATATATCTTATTCAATCAAGCCATCCGCTTCGGAGGCCGTACCGACGTACCGAGATGGATGTGTGGCGGGCGATTCACGACGCCGATAGCGAGATCGACGCATGATGACGAGTCGGATGCAGACACCATCGTGGACACGAGGTACCCGTGCGATAACCGTGCATCAATCGAAAGCATGCAGCCGCCCACATGATCCAAATCAAGATTTGTGGTGAAATAATTTGGGACTCATGGAAGTGATCGACCGCAAAGTGATGGGAAGCCTGGGGAATATCAAGCTTGGCTTACTTGGCTTGCTTGGGATGAGCTCAATCGAGTCTCTGCTTAGAGACTGCATTTGTGTTTCTTGGAAAACTTGCGGGCGTGCGATATCAGACTTACCTCTTTAAGGGTGAGAGGATGTGAGTGCGGCGGATGGTTCTGGGAGCATGCAGAATCAAGGCTGATCTTTCCGAAAAGATAAAAAGGGGCAAAGGGATGGACAGCGTGGTCGATCAGCAAACCAACACCTTGACTTGTTCGGTACCATTTCAACGATGCAGAGGCTTGACAGGCTACTCATCGCTGGTTGCGTCGTTGTGCATGATAAGCGTCTCGATATGCTTTTATGCACACCTAGGAAGTAAGCACTCTCAAATCTGCCCGGGCTTCGGGGGCTACGGCACTGGCCGAGGACGCGTGGAAGCGAGCAAGCCGGCGCGAGACACCGACGACCAAGCGAAAAGGCGGGGCGGCGGACACGGCAAGCCTGGTCAGCCAAGCCGCTATGATATTGCCAAGGCACTGCCAACTTTCTGGGGCAGCACGACAATCCAAAAACCACCGATCATTTCGCTGCCATTGGGCGGTACAATGATGCATTCAGCGATTGATCTGGCAGAAGCCATCTTCGCTCCAGCTTGAACAACGCGGAACGTGTGCAGCCGTCCGTTCCAACATCCTGTGACCGCCATCATTCATCAACATGGTCCGCTGGAAGAAGCTCTTGGGTATGGACGGGCAAGACCGCCATCACAATTTCCGAGATGAAGTCCGCCATCGTATGTCCAACATTCCTTGCCTCAATGGGACTCCCCACGAACCCGCCGGCTCCAATCCCTCCGCTAACCATCTTCTCCAGTCCTACCCACTTCCAACACCGATCTCATCCCCTCCGCCCTTCCCCCCACTACCGTCACTAAAATCGCGCTCCGTCTGAAATACCAGATCGAGCAGGTGATTCCCTGCGAGCTCGAAGAAGCCCAAGTCACCAAAGCTCATTCCCCCATCATCACACCTGCCGTCATCGCCACCGCGAGATCCGCCGGCGGCAAAGACCATGCCGCATGCATCGTATACTGCCTGTTGGTTTGCTACCGCTGGTTTAAGCGACAAGCCATGTTGGAGCTCTGGGATGCAGATCTCCTCCACGTGCGTGCGGTGGCGTGCGAAGTCCTGGCCAAACAGATCATCGAGGCCGAGGAAGATCAGGCCTGGTTGCTGCAGAATCTCTTACTCCAACGTTTCAGCATCTTGGTCGACGGGGAGCCGACCGAGCCCGCCAATGCGGTCGAAAGGGCAGTGGATCTGCATGCTCTGCGCGTGATTGGGAGCTCGGGCTATCAGAAATGCACGAAATACCTCTGGAGGGGCTGGTTGGTCCAAGATGATCAATATCCGAGCAACTTCATCCCCTGGACCAACAAGGCAAATACGACCTACTGGGACCATTTCGACCCGGATCGCATGCGGGCGCCGCAGTATCAGAATGCGGTGCAGATATTCATGAGCTTGCTGTATCTGGCGCTGTACACAGGGGCCATCAATACGATCAATTATACCGGCGATCTGGATGTGGTGGAGGGCATCTTGTATCTCATGACGGCGGGCTTCGTCTTCGACGAGGTGTCCAAATTCTGGAAGATCGGGTGGAACTATCTGGGCTTTTGGAATGTCTTCAACGTGTGTCTGTACTCGTTGCTGGCGGTGAGTTTCGTGTTGAGGATGATTGCACTGGGTCATCCGCTGGATGATGGGGATGACCGAAGGGGGCATTTCAACGAATTGAGCTACAACTTCTTGGCCTTCTCCGCCCCCATGTTCTGGATGCGACTTCTCCTCTATCTGGACAATATCCGCTTCTTCGGCGCGATGCTGGTGGTCTTGAAGGTCATGATGAAGGAGAGTCTGATCTTCTTCGCCCTGTTGATCATCATCTGTGTCGGCTTCCTGCAGGCCTTCATCGGCATGGATCAGATTGACGACAACGCCAAAGTCACCAGTTTCATTATCCAAGCCATGGCGAACAGCGTCATGCAGAGTCCCGATTTCGATGGCTTCGAGAAGTTCGCGCCGCCATTCGGCATCATACTGTATTACATTTTCACGTTTGTGGTCATGGTCGGTAGGTTCATCCCTCCTTCTTCTCGACGAGTCCGTCCTCACGCCTTCTTTGTACTGTATCCCCCGGCCTGACAATTCAATCCCCTTCTCCCTTCTCCATCCTCATCACTCATGTACACCTCCATATCACTCCAACCCATCCCGGTCTCCCTCCCACAAAGCTAACAAATCCAATCGCAGTCCTCCTCAACATCCTCATTGCCCTCTACAACTCCGCCTACGAAGACATCACCGACAACGCCATCGACGAGTACCTGGCCCTCTTCTCCCAAAAGACGCTCCAATTCGTCCGCGCCCCGGACGAGAACGTCTTCATCGCCCCCTTCAATCTCATCGAGCTCTTCTGTCTCATCCTGCCCTTGGAATGGTGGCTTCCCACCCCGCGCTACGAGCGACTCAACAACTTCGTCATGGGCGTCATCTACAGCCCCCTGCTGCTGATCACCAGTTGGCTGGAGACCAAGGAAGCATGGGTGGTGCGACGCAATCGGAGAAAGGGAGAGAGTGATGAAGATACGGTGGAGGAGTGGGAGCAGTTGAGCGGGGAGTGTGATTGGGAAGGGGATGGATGGGCCAAGCGGGTGGAGGAGGGGAGGCCGAATGTGGAGACCGAGGTGGTGGTGGTGGAGGGGCAGAAGACGAGACGGGAGGTGGATGGGTTGAGGGAGGAGGTCAGGAGGTTGGTCGAGCTGGTGGAGGGGTTGACGAAAGATAGGGGAGGCGGGAAAGAGGAGAAGCAGGATGGAGGGGAGGGTGCTGATGGACAGACTGGTGGTTGAGGGAAATTAAACTAACAGAAGGGACTTGCGGTGGATTGCAGTGGTGACAATGCATGGCAAGTGAGATGTGGGGAGAGGTAGGTTGTGACCTCAAACTTTAATCCCCACCATCGGTGAGAAGATGAGAAGTTATCGACCGAATATGCGACTGTATATATGGCGTGGCAATACTGTTTGATGATGCAAGGCGCTCTGGGAAAAGTGGAGCTTGGTATATATCTACGAATGTAAGGCAATGTGAATAGGTTCGATCGGTCCGTAGACCTCACCAGCTTGGTTTCGGATGAACCTGCATCTGATCCATGGTTCTTATTGATCTTTCTGAAGGTCATGCCTCATCAGACGTGCTCCAAGGTATGAATTCCCGGATCCATTTCAGATGCCAGACGAAACATCAAAGGAGATAGTAATCATATATCGCCCGCCACCCCGCCCTCATCACTCGCACTCTCACTCTCATCCCCACTCACCTCCATATTCTCCCTCTCCCGCTTCTCCATCAGCGCCGCCAGCTCGGCATCATCACTCTCCGTCACCGCCTTGGGCGCCATCTTGACGACGCACCCGCCGCCCTGCGCTCTAATCTTCCCTTCCACCTCCTGAATCGCGCGCTCCAGCGTCTGGATCCCCGTCGCCTTCTCCAAGCACGTGCTCGTCAGCACGTACAGCGGCGGACTCACCAGCTTCACCTTGACGATCGTCTCGGGGGTGTTGAGCGCCTCGGCGGCGCGCAGGCTGGCTTTGACCGCGTCGATGCCTTCGTAGTTGAAACAGGTCACTTCGACGTCGGCGCGGACTTTCGTGGGTTGCGGGGTCAGTCGCCGGCTGATGTACCCCTTGAGCTCCTCCCGCACGGCTTCCGAGGGGAACTCCACGTTGTCCCACACGTCGGGTTGCGTGATGGAGAGCTTGAAGGCGTCGACGGCGTGGCCGTATTTTTTGTTCAGCGGCCAGCCGATGGTCGTGTAGAGGGTTTCCATGGGGGTGCGGGTTTTCTCGGCCACGTGCCGCATGATGGAGGCGACCATCTTGCCCTTGTTGAAGCGCTCCTCGCATTTCAGGATGTCTTCGGGGGAGACGCGGCGTTTGGAGAGGTCGATGTAGCCTTGTTGGGGGGGGGGGGGGTCAGTCATGTTTGTTTTTGGGGTAAGTGGCGAGGCTTGACCGTTGAGCATTGTGAAAGCGATCAAGGGGAAGGACGGGGTATGGAGTGGATTGACTCATAAAGGAAGGGCAGAGGAAAGAGGAGAGGGCACACACCTTTCTCCTTGTCGACTCGCAATACCACCACGACCTCGTTGCGCCCCACGCGGATGAGCTTCTGTATCGATCGGATGCGCCGCCGGGAGAGCTCCGAGAGCAGGATCATGCCGTCGATGTTGTCGTATTCGAGTAGTTTGACGTAGGCGCCCATTTCGGCGATCTGGTTATGGGGAGTGAGTCATGAGAGGGTGCGCTGGAAGGGGGCACTTGGGAGGGATGTACTTGTTTGACCTATGTAAAGTTTGAGTGAGCATGAGGCTTCAAGAGCACTGGAGGACCAGAGGAAGAAAAGAGGGAAGGCGTACATTGACCATGACGAAGGAATCGATTTCGGGATACTTCTCCTCGTAGAAGCGGCAGTTGGTTAACGACATGGTGAGAGGTTGTGTTGGGGTGTCAGGGGGCCGCAGCCAGGGGGGGGAAGAGGGCGATGAGGGATGAGCTGTCTGGATATGGACGAATTGTCCTGTAGACCTCCGGCTTTTATTGGGTCGTCTCGGGCGGGGCCGTTTGATGTGACTTCTGTATGACGAATTTTATACTGAGACTCGTTTCATTTTCGCGGGGCGGCGACACATGGCTTGGCAAGGCTGAGGGCGGTCGGCTAGCTTGGCTTAGTGCTAGGGCTCTGTCTTTTGCCCACATCTGATTGGCTGAAGTCTATCTCAAGCTCCAAATCAGGCAGCCTCGACAGCTTCTTTTTCCCACTTCACAATTGTCGCGTGCTACACTTACTCATCCTCGTATTAGGCTCCTTTGACACCTGAAGCTCATCTGGCTCATAACATGACTATAGGTAGCCACTGACGGATATCCTACAAAGTGCCCGCGCAACCTCTCCCCTTATTCACTCATTTCTTCCTCGCATCACCATCACCCTCACCAGAAACGCTCGTCTCTTGCACAGATCCTCTAAAATGGCTCCACCGGTGCAGGTCTCCTCCATACCAACCATATCCGATCTCTACACGTCGGGCGAGCTGTCGCCCTCCTCTCCTGACCCCAGCCTCCAACCTTCCGCCAGCTTGAACTCCAAGATCTCCTTTTTCAAAGGCTCCATCACAACCCTCGCAACGACGTGCATCGTCAATGCAGCCAATGAATCGCTTCTCGGCGGCGGTGGTGTCGTGAGTCCCCCATACACAACCTTCTTGCCCCCCTTTGTCCCCCCACAGCTCTCCCAGCTCAAACACACAATCAGCAACTGACTCCCCCCCCCCCCCTTCACAGGACGGCGCAATCCACTCCGCCGCCGGCCCCGGTCTCCTGCGCGAATGCCGCCAACTCCACGGCTGCCGCACGGGCTCCGCCAAAATCACCAAAGCCCACGCCCTCCCCTCCTCCCACATCATCCACGCCGTCGGCCCCATCTACCTCCGCGCCAAATCCCAGCGCCCCGGCCTCGAAGCCGATCTGTTGCGCAGCTGCTACAAAACCTGCATGGACCTCGCGGGCCAGAAGGGCGGCAGTATCGCGTTCAGCTGTCTGAGCGCGGGGGTGTATGGGTACCCCAGCGGGGAAGCCGCGGAGATTGCCTGTCGCGAGGTGAGGCGCTGGATGGAGGATCAGGAGACGGATGAGGATGCCGAGAATAAGGTCGAGAGGGTGGTGTTTTGTCTGTTCGAGAATAAGGATGTCAGGGCCTATTTGGAATGGTTGCCGAAGATCTTCCCGCCGGAATCACAGCAGAAGGAGGAGGAGCTGCCCACGGCCGCGGAATCGACCCCCGCGGCATCAGCGGCGAATGCACCGAAGCTCGCGCATCTGCAGGAAGAAGTCGAGGGTTCGGGCGTGCTGGTCCAGGAGACCGAGGCGGCGGACCATGCCGCTGGCCCCGTGGCCAAGAAAGCCAGGACGGAGGAAGAAACAAGCAAGGATGACTGGGAGCCCGTCGAGAAGCCCAGCGTCGCTGAGGCATCATCGCTGGAGAAGTCCACCGAGATGAGCGAGGAAGGGGAGAAGGTGGAGGGCGAAGAACTGGCCGCAGACGATGGCGAGAAGATCGAGAAACCGGGGGATGAACCGATGGCGAAGACGACGGCGGGTTATGAGATGGTGGAGGATAGTCGGGAATTGGACAATAAGTTGGGGAGGGATTGGTAGCCGAAACCTCTTGAACATATTCTCGCTCCTGATGTTCTTGGTCATTTTATCTTCCCTGGTTGAAGGGGTTGGATGACATCGGCGTTGAGAGGGAAGTCAAAAGCGATGGCGTTGGATTCTTTCCCTGACAGTCATGCATCACCTATTCGTCAACCAAACACCCTCCCCTCAATCGAACGCTCCCTGATGTACCATAGTCTTGCCGCGAGGCGGGCCTGACTGGCTTTCCTATCCGGTTCTTCCTTCTTTCTTCTTTGTCGACATCTTGATTCAAAACCCTTCAAGCTCTTCCAAACAATACTCACTTCACGAAATTCCTCCTCTCTCCAGCTAGAGACCTTGTACATCGCTGTGGTCTTTTCCCCTGTCTTGATTTCTTTTTTTTTCTTTCCTTTTTTTTTCAAAGCGGGACATCCGACCCGTCCAACGCATCCATTCCTCTGCTGGATACTACCATCCCCCTCCCTCACGCCAGCCATGCCATGCCAAAAACCCTTTCGAAATGATGGATGGAACAAGACCAAGCCTCCGCACGTCCACCAAGCTATACAGCTATATGCTCCCTCAGCGCAACGCGCGGATGGATGGGTTGTGAGCTTGCTCGGGAGAGCTGTCTGGAGGAGGCACGGTTGTGGATTGGGCAGTGGGCAGGGGGTAGTGGTAGGGGGAATGGAAGAATCAGCGTTCATGCGGACGGGAGGACGGGACGATGGGGCGTGTGTGTGTGTGTGTGAGGGGCTCTGCACGCAGGTGGGCAAGGAAGGAGGGGAAGCGGTGGAGGGTTGGTGATGGGGGGGATGGCATTGCAGGAGTCCGCGTGATTGGAGGAGGGGAAGTGGGGGAGGGGGAGGGGGAGGTCGTTTGGGTGGGGTGAGTGGATGGGGTTGGAGGATCAGGAGGCGCGGAGGGGGGGGGGGGGGGGGGGGGGGTAGGGGGGGGGGGGGGGGGGGGGGGTGTGGGGGGGGGGGGGGGGTGGGGGGGGGTGGGGGGGGGGGGGGTTGGGGGGGGGGGGGGGTGTGGTGGGGGGGGGGGGGGGGGGGTGGTGTTGGATAATGAGAGGGGGAGGGGTGGGGCGTGGGGGTGGTTGGGGGGGAG